>JXTC01000107.1:127154-268655 GCA_002914845.1 Trema orientale
AGTGTAGGAAGTGGACTTAAGGATGGGAAAATTCCTCGTTGGGGCAAGTCCCTGTGTGTTTGCAGGTTGCTAAATAAGGACATAAGGGTGAGTTTACGGTTAAAAACCATATCAGGGTTGGGGATCGCATTCCCTACCTTGAACCCGTTGCGTTATAATCATTTTATTTATTATTTTATAACACATATTTACAAATCTTTAGTTATTGTAATAATAATAATTTATAACACATAAATTTTTACGTCCCTATGTGGATATGACTCATCTATTTTCGAGATATCCATATTTGGTCAGAGATTAGAAGTCTAGACCGTCATGCTTTGTGATTTATTTAGGTCTGGTTGGGTCAACCTATAAAAAATAAGTATTTGACCCAATTATTCTAGACTGACTTAATTAAGATTTAGGATGGGTTGACCCATGATTGACTTCTTTTAATTTAAAATATTAATAATATAATTACAAAACAAATTTATTTAAAGAAAATTATTTAAATTATATTTATTATGTTTTAGTTAAAAGATTAACGAACTAGGATGGGCTAGCCAACTGTATACCGGCTTGTCCAAGTCTAGCAGCTAACTCATCATTATCTATTAGAGAAATTTAGGTGGATGACCAAAATTTTAAATTTGATTAAGTAAATGTCCACTTTTAAAATTTTATGGCTAAATGTCCAGGTAGATATATTTTTACACTTGGTAGATACACATATATACCAATTTTAGTTACTGTTCTGAAATGCACTGGGTATATAATTTTTTATACTTGGTATATAAAATTTTACACTTGGTATATATGTATATATACCGGACATTTTGCTATAACTTTTGACAAAGGGACATTTACTGAAATTAGGCCCAAAATTTGGTCATATTTCTATAAGCCCCTATCTATTAACCATAACATATAGGCCCATCATATCCCATGTATATTATGTTGGCTGAGATGGACCTATTAGATTGTCGGGCTTAGATATATCGGTTCGGCCTAGTCCAACCTAATATTGTTATATAACGGGCATAGACTAGACCATATGGAACATCTAAAATAGCCCAATAAATTGACTATAAGCCTAATTTTCTAACTCTATACTAGAGTCTAAGCTTCTAACATAAATCAGCAGTAAGTTATATTGATTACACTATGCAACTTATAAGGCTCAATGTTTGAGCCTTTAATATATGTAAATCAGACATTAAAATTGAGACAACATTATAGATTAAGAACCAAAACTTATTAATAAAAATGTATAATTCCATAGATAATTATAAGGAACATTTAAAAATGAATGTGATAAAACTTCGACAAAAACATATGAACCTAATTAAAACTAATTTAGGCCAAAAATAAAATAATCTAGAGATGCAAGTATAGGATGTGGATTGAAGAATGGCAAAATTCCTTGTTGAGGTTGGTCCCCGCGTATTCAAAGGTTACTAAACAAGAAAATGGGGGTTGGTCCGCGGTTAAAAATCATACACATGTTAGGGTTGGGGATTACATTCCCCACCTTAAACCCGCTCTATCATAATCATTTTACTTATTATTTTGTAACACATATTTACAAATCTTTATTATTATAACAATAATAATTTATAACACATAAATTTTTACATCCTTATATGGACGTGACTCTTTTTTTTTTTTTTTCAATATATCCATATTTGGTCATTGACTAGAAGTCTAGACCATCATGTCTTGTGATTTTCTTAGGTCTGATTGGGTCGGACCCATAAAAGATAAGTATTGGACCCGATTCATTACGGACTCACTTAATTAAAGTTTATGATGGACCGACCCATGGTCAACTTCTTTTCATTTAAAAATAATAATAATTTCAGTACAAAAACTAATTAATTTAAAGAAAATTATTTAAATTATATTTATTATATATTAGAAAAAAGATTGAAAGTTTAGATAAATCGGTCATCATTGTCAACCAACCATAATACATAAGCCCATCCTATCCCATGTATACTAATACTATGTCAGCTTAGGCGGACTTATTACATTGTCGGGCTTAGATAAATCGGTCCGGCCCGGTTTAACCCAGCACTATTTATTGCATAACGGACATTAAACCGGGCCACATGTCACGTCTAAAATAACCCAATAAGTGACCCTAAGCCTAATTTCCCAACACTACACTAGTGTCTAATTTCCTAACAACGTATAAGCCCTTAAAACGATGTAGTATAGGCTCTTACAAACCCTATCCCTCTTGCCTCTTGGTCTCTCTCGAATCTCCCCTTCTCTCCGGTCAACCTCAGCGACTCTCTCTGCTCCCAGCCTCTCCGTTTCCCTCGCCGACCGCCGCCGCCGCCGCAGGCCCTCAGACGCCGCCACCTCCACCCGCCTGAGCCCAAAGCCGAAGCTACCCTCAAGGTATGTATAACGCCATAGCTGTGAGAAATGATCTCTGTTGAGAATAATGGTGCAACATATCATGTTATGCATGTCAAACCTCAAGAGGGGTTTTTCATGAAATTCGAGTTGTCATACTCTCTCTCTTTGTTTGAGTTCGGAAATGGAAAAAGTGATCTGTGATTTTCTTTTTCTTTTTTTTTGTTTGAGGGTTTAATTACAGATATAGATTTTAGGTGGGAAGAGAAGACTGAAGCAATTGATGAAAATTCTTTGAGCTATATGGGGTTTTGATTAGCAATTGATGAAATTTGTTTAAGCTATTATTTGGGGTTCTGATTAGCTTTAGTTGTTTGAGAGGAGCCCTTTGGCAAAATGACAATATGGAAAATTTTTATTTGCAAAATGACCTTCTGCGACCATGATGGTTGCTTAGTGTGAAAATAAGGTCGCTCGGTATAAAAGCCAAGGTCGCTCAGGTCATTTTGCAAATAAAAGTTTTGGCCGCGACTTTCCTTTTCTCTGAAACGTCGTTTTTCTTGTTTTTTTGAGCTGTAGTGCTGTAAAATATTTTTGTTATAAGCTTTTTTTGCAGTTGAGATTTTTGAATTGTGGTGATTTGCTATTATCAGAGTTCGAGATGTCTGAGCTTGGGAGATTTTAACCCCCCCTTTACAGGGTTTTGGGTTGCCAAAGCATATTGAATTTCGGTTGACGTGAAGGTAGATGTGTAATAGATATTTTATTTTTCATTATAAAGGGTTTAATTGGCCGTAAATGGATAAATAATATGTGGGGGTTATGTGTCATATAGGGTTTTGGTGGGGATTTCTTGCTTGCTGTTTAAAAGCTTGGCATCTGAACTTGGGCTGCTGGGCATGTTGTCAAAAGAGTGATTTGGTGTTCTGATGTAGTCTTTTGTTGCATACAGTAGTGAAGCAATTTGAGTCCAGTGATTCAAGTCAGCTTCTCTTCAGTAGAAATGGACTGTAACAAAGAAGAGGCCATGAGGGCCAGGGATATTGCTGAGAAGAAGATGCAAAGCAAGGAGTTCATGGCAGCTCGTAAGATTGCTTTGAAGGCACAACAACTTTATCCTGATGTTGAGAATATTTCTCAGATGCTTATGGTTTGTGATGTGCATTGCTCTGCTGCACGGAAGTTAGTGGGTAATGAGATGGACTGGTATGGAATCCTACAAGTTGAGGAACGAGCAGATGAGGCAACCATTAAGAAGCAATATAGGAAGTTTGCCCTTCAACTTCATCCAGATAAAAACAAGTTTTCTGGTGCTGAAGCTGCTTTTAAGCTCATTGGAGAGGCTCAAAGAATACTTTTAGACACACAAAAACGTCACATGCATAACATGAGACGCAAGTCCTCTATGAGTGGACCGCCTACAACTAGTTATACCTCACATAAGACCAATTCAACCTCCAATGTGGTTCCAAACCACAATAGAAGCAACCCGTCAGGTCTGAATTCCCAAAATCAGCAATCACGACAGTCAACTTTCCAAGGGAATCAAGATCCCCGATCAACCTTTTGGACTGTGTGCCCATTTTGTTCAGTAAGGTATCAATATTATAAAGAAGTTGTTAACAGATCTCTTCGTTGTCAGAGTTGCCAAAAGCCCTTTGTTGCGTATGACATAAATGCACCTGCAACCAGTGATTTCAGTAAACCAGTATTTCCCCAGCAGAAAAACAATACTCACAAAGTGGAAGCACAATACTTTGGCGCTGGGAATTCGAAAGCAGAATCAGTACAAACGCCAGGTAAGAAGGTAGACCATACTTCTGGTATCGGTACAGTAAAGGTGAATCACAAGAGAGAAAAGAAGCATGTTCGAGATCAGAGCAAACTCTCTGAATCTGAACCATCTCTCTCTGAAAGTAGCTCTGATTCTGATGAAGACATATCGATTGATGAGAATGGCAATCTTCCGAGTGAACAAAACACCGGTCATTCAGGAGAGCAAAATCCACGAAGATCTTCACGCCATAAGCACCAGGTCTCTTACAAGGAAAACGTAAGTGAAGACGATGACTATGTGCGCCCTTCAAAAAGGGCAAAGGGGAAGACGTCATCCTGCTTTGCTGAGGGGGAGAATGGAGATCCATCTATAGGGGAGTCAGATAGGAAGAAAAATCTGTCCGATGCTTCTATCATCAAAGAAGATGAGAAAGGGGTTGAACAGAAAGAAGGTGATGAAGAATGCTTGCTTAATGGAGTCAAGGCCAAGAAGAACGAAGAGGTTAAAGAGCCAGTTGATGGGAATGGATTCAAGAAAAGATTTGAAGGTTGTGATAATATGGATTCAAGCTCTGAGGAGGCTTCAGATTTGCAATTCTTTAAGTATCCAGATCCTGAATTCAATGACTTTGACAAGGAAAGAGAAGAAGATCGTTTTGCTGCAGGCCAGATCTGGGCTGCTTATGATGTTCAAAATGCCATGCCTAGAGTCTATGCTAGGATCAAGAAGGTTTATTCTCCTGGGTTCAAGGTGCAGATAATCTGGCTAGAGCCAGACCCAGATGGTGGGACTGAAATCAAATGGTACTCCAGGAACTTGCCATTTTCTTGTGGTAAGTTTAAGTATGGGAGTACTGAGAAAACAGATAACCGTCTTATGTTCTCTCATCTAGTTGCTTGGGAAAAAGGTAGAAGTAGAGATACTTTTACGATATATCCGAGAAGGGGGGAGACCTGGGCTCTTTTCAAAAATTGGGATATTAAATGGAGTTGTGATCCAGTTGCACATAGTCAGCGTGAATATGAATATGAGTTTGTTGAAATTTTGACCAATTACGATTCAGATGTAGGAATACATGTTGCTCTATTGAGCAAGGTGAAAGGATTTGTGAGTATTTTCTGTCGGATGGAAAAGGTGGGGAAGAAGACATTTCTTGTTCCACCGGGTGAATTATTGAGGTTCTCCCACATGATTCCATCCTATAGAATGAAAGGTGATCAGAGAGGAGTTCCATTAGGATCTTTTGAACTTGATACTGCTGCTTTGCCAATTGAGCCCACGATGGAGAGTGACAGTGATACGAAGAGGAGCCATTTAGAACCTCAACAGAACAGTTCTACCATTCCTTCAGCTTCAACCCCAGAAGATTTGGAAATTCCAGATCCTGAGTTCTACAACTTCGATGATGATAAGTCCAGAGAAAAGTTTCAGGTTGGTCAAATATGGGCGTTGTATAGCGATGAGGATGGCTTGCCAAAATACTATGGTCATATTAAAAAAATTGATCATAGCCCATCTTTCAAACTGCATATCTCATGGCTTATTTCTTCCTCCCTACCAGTGAACGTTGTTAGATGGTCTGATGACGACATGCCCATTTCTTTTGGTAGATTTAAGCTTGACATGGGTGAGGGTCAGGCCTATGATAGCATAGTTTCTTTTTCACATCAGGTAAGAGCAGAGCCTACAGGTAGAAGACATTATGAAATATTTCCAAGGAAAGGTGAAGTCTGGGCGGTGTACAGGAATTGGAGTCCCGAAATCCAATGTTCTGACTTGGCAAACTGTGAATATGACATAGTGGAAGTTCTTTCAGCTACTGCTTTACTAATTAGCGTTTTGGTTTTGGATCGTGTTGATGGGTTTAGCTCAGTTTTTAAGGCTCGAATGCAGGGAGAGTCAACCATCACTTGGAGTATTCCGCAGATAGATTTTCTTAAGTTCTCTCACCAGATTCCTGCATTCCGTCTAACCGAAGAGCGAGATGGCAAGCTGAGAGGCTTCTGGGAACTTGATACTGCTGCCTTGCCAGTTCATTATTTTTGTTCAAGCTAGCTCTGGAGCGTGCCAAAGGTGCATATTTTAATAGAAAGTTTCTGTAGTTGCATCTTTTCAGTTTGTTCATGGTCCAGCTGCAATTTGTAGAAAAATACGGCTTTGCCCGACTCTTTGTTGCAGTCAAAGGTTCATGTTCTGATCTTTAATGTTTCCATGTCGTGTAGTTAGTTGTTACATCACAATAACTTACTCATTGGCTGGAATTTTGGCCAACCATGAGAATGTGAAAAGTTCCCTTAAATTTAAAAGCTTAACTATGGTTTTTATCGGGTTATACATCCTTTATTAGCACAGAAATGTATGAAATAGATGTTGACATAGCCATTCCTGAATGCTCTCTCTTGGACTTTTTCATTCCACTTCCACCAATTCTTGGTGGCTGATGTTGTAACCCCTCTTGGATTCCTTGTGCAAATCCATTATGTTAAGGTCTTATGGCGTTTGACTATCCTCCGTTATTTGCAGGGACGAGTTTTGTAGCTCGAGAGGCCTCTTAATCCTACTGGGTGGTCTTGGTGATTTTTAAAGGTTTTCTACCACAATTTCTGAATGACCTGTTGGGAAATGCTAAGTTTATATAATACTTATCGAAATGTTTAACTGTTAATCTTCATTTTTTCATTCTAGGAAAAAAAAAAAAAAACAAAAAAAAAAAAAAGAAAGGAAAGGAAGTTGTAAATATTGCCTCTTTTTTTTTTTTTGGTTTGGACATGAAAGTAATATACTGTAAAGCAACCACTAATGTTGAGGAGGTTTTAATGGAAGCTGTAACCAAATCTGGGCAAGCACGACATTTTTCGATTGCCCACTGGCATTTATGTCCTTATGGCCACAAATCCTCAATTGACAAATTAGATAAATCCCAAAGACAAACTTCAACTGGAAAATATATAATCTGAATAAATATTTTACGAGTGTGAGTAAGATGTAGGGTTGTCAATTTGCCCCGCGGGGCCCCACCCCTAATGGGACGAGTTCGGGGGCCTATTCGGGGACGGGGTCGGGGTCGAGTATGTAAACACATACTCGAGTCGGGGTCGGGGGCGGCATTCTCCGTCCCGAATCCGTCCCGATATACTTATTACATTATTTTCTAAAAAAAATTATATATATATAAACATAACAAAAATGAAATTGTATATGTAAACATAACACAAATTACATTATGGTATTTATGGACTCATGGTATTTTTATAGTTTTTGGACTTTTTTTTTATTATTGATATTTTGTGTGTTTTTTATTCTAATAAAATTGGAGTGGAGCTTTTATCTCTATGATATATACATATATTAATTCTATGGTTTTTTTTTTTTAAATCACTCTATGATGTTGAATGAAGAGATTTTTAAAAAAAATAAAATAAAATTTCATCTCTAGGAGTGAGATGTAACTAAAATGTAATTTTTTATAATTATTATGCCCAGCCTTAAACCCGTCAGAGATTTCCCGTCCCACCCCCGCCAGGGATTCCTCGGGAGCGGGGACGGGGATGGGGATGAAATCTGGCGTCGGGGAGGGCATTCCCCGGCCCCGCCCTGCCCTGTTTACATCTCTAGTAAGATGTATGGGAAATGGATGAAAAGATTTTTTTTTTTTTTTTTGGTCTGTTGTCACCGAGAAGTGATATATTTACCAACTCCTCCTCACCTTTTTTTTTCCCCCCCGGATAATTGAAAGAGAAACGGGAAATCGGTAGTGACCTCACGTTCTTATGTACATTTTTTTTTTTGCTTATGTACATTTTTGTCCTCGTTTAATATATTATGTTTGAAATGAAAATGTGACTAAATTAATTCCACTTTTTTTTTTTTTTTTGAGAAAAGAACGAATCTGTTATTATAAAAATATCGTAATATTTACAATAACAGATTCTATTGAAAGAAGAGATTCTTCCAACCAAATTAGTTATTATCCAATCTTAAAGTGAACTTAGCTACATTATGTACCGCTTTATAAATATCACGATACACATATTTAACTAAAACACTAGGAAAATAGGACAATATACTAAATGTATCCAACAGTAGATGACCAAACTCTAAATGGCAGATACAACCATGATTAAGAGCTTGTGGTCTACTGTCAATACACCCGACTCTAATGTTTGGAGATTTAAATCAACATACCTGGCCCAAGAAATAGAAACCTCTGCAGCTTTTACTTTTCATCATCTTTGGTGTACTAAGAGCACCAACCATCTTCATGGAAAGAGTTGTCATAACTTCAGCTTTGGTATCTGCATTTAATTTAAAGTTGACTTTGGAAGGGAGAGACCAAATAATTAAGTCTCCCTCCTTCACTTTCTTCAAACTGTGTCAAAAAGGACCTCTCACAATGGAAAGACTAATAACTCTCACAGCGGAGAGACTAATAACTCATAAAGTTGAAAAATGCATATATCGTATCATTCTCTATCAAAGTATACAAAAAACTTACAATGTTAAGCACAATATCTTAGAATTATCATGTGTTTTCACCATGGTATGTTCTAAAAATATCTATTTTTTTTAAGTTTAATTAGAGATACTTATCATAAGTAGTACAAGAAAAATAATAATTAATTTAAAATCAATGATGTAATTAGTAGTTAAGAAAAAAACGTTATTAACATTTAATAAATTTTTTTAAAGTAAAAAATTGGTGGTATCAGGTCTTCAATACTAATTGGAACTTTTAAAATTAAAATTTCGTATTTTAAATGACACAAAACCAAGAAAAGACCGATATTTTAAAACCTATATGAAATTTAAGGTAAAATTTTCATACATTTTTCATAAATTGAAAATGAAGAATATACACAATTCATTGGTATCAAAGTGTAGCATGTTAAGAGAGTTTCTTTATAAAGGAAGAAAGTAACTAAAATTCTATTTTAAAATAAGAAACATCGATATTCATCTTTGAGAATATTGAGGAGTGAACAAAATTCGACTACAAACTGACCTATCATCGAAAAATCCAAGATAATCAGCACATAAAGCTATAAAACCATTTTTCTCTTGTGAAGCTAACCCTTGCAAGAAATTTCGGAGAAAAAAAACAAATTGAAGATAAACAACACAAATCCTCTAATAAATAGTTCTAATACTACGAATGTGTTAAATCATTAAATATTAAACTTAGTCACACATGTATTACTTGGAAAAAAGCAAGAAAAAATAAAGGAAATCAATTATATATAGTAAGTAATCACTCAAATAAAACAAATAAACCAAATAGAAAAATTAAGATTTCTTAAAAACATTTAAGATTTCTAAAAACACAAACGGGATTACAAAATCCATATATACCTGATTTCATCTCTAGAACAAAAGCCAAATCAAAACAAAGAAAATGATATTATATTATTCATCATAAGTTGATGAAAAGAAATAACTAACATGAGCATATCTTTTTATATAACTGGAGAAGCCCAATATGAATATGCAATTCAATATTGAGTATCAAAGAAAAAATTATTGCACAAAAACTGTTGAGATTTGAAAGAAGATCAGGCTGTATAATAGTTTATATAACTTAATGCTAAATGAATTTAAGTCATATCAAATACTTAACAACTGATACCATGGTAATTGGTGTTATTGGAAAGGTTACAATAGTTTTCAAAAAAAGAAAAGGTTACAATATAGAAGTTTCTTTTTTTTTTTTGAATCAGATTATAAAGAATATTGTAATTCTATCACACAAATACAAAGATATAATTCATTACACTACAAAATTAGACTGTATATAAAGTAATTCCACTTTGAAAAACAAAATAAAACAAAACAAAAGTGAATATTCGTTGGGCTGAAATCAACGAGTTTTTTGAATTGACCCATGTGTCAAAATCAAACTTTGACACTTTTAACTCGAGATTCTTTTAATTTTCAATATTTTTGTTTCGACAATAGCATCATTATTAAATTTCTAAAGCTGACTTTGAAAGAGGGCATTTGGTCTAGTGGTATGATTCTCGCTTTGGGTGCGAGAGGTCCCGAGTTCGATTCTCGGAATGCCCCATTTTTATATCCCTTTTTAATTTCTTTTCAAATTTATCACAACCATTAAATTGAAAATAAAAAACACAATAAATACATAAATATCGATTTTCCCTCCAAAACCCTAGTCCTACAGTTTTTGTCCCTCCTTTTTTTCCCCCAACCCTAGTCTCTCTCTCTCTCCAATCCTCCATTGATGATCTTAGGTAATTCTTTATTTTTTTCCCTTTATTTATTCTTAAATTTTCTAATGTTATTGACTCTTTGCTTGAAAAATTCCAGCGTTATTAGGATTTGATGTGAACTTTGGTTGCGATTGGCAGGTGTGTGCAGTGATGGGGTCTCTTGGGGACGACGATGGCGCTAATAATCCAATCAAGGGGAACTCACTCGTTGATGACTCTGATAGCGAGACCCAGTACTTTAATAGCCAGGCTTCCACTCCTGCATTCTCCGGTAATGGGTTTTATTTTCTTTTACTTTTATTATTATTATTCTTATTATTATTATTATTATTACGTTGTGTTTTTTTGGGTTGACTTTCCACTATAAGCAAAATGAAAGAAGCAATTTTGTTGTTTTTATATGGATCAGCTTTCTCATTGGCATGTGTTTTAGCATAATTCTTCTTCTTCTTTTTTTCCTTTTTTTTTTCCGCACATTGATGGCATTTTAATCAAATTCTTGAGATGATTAACAGTGGGTTGGTTATATATGAGATTAGTTATGTAAATATTATTTGCTAATGAGTTACTTTAAAATGAAAAAATAGGTGGAGAAGTTGAAGTTGGGGATGTTGGTGAGTCAGTACAAGGTACTATGCCTGTTGATGAAGTCATAACGGTTGAAGATGCATTTGAAACCCAATTTCTAGATCTGGCTGGTGAAACCCAAGTCATGGATTTTGGTGTAGAAACTCAAGTGGTGAATCTTTGTGGTGAAACTCAAGTATTGGATGATGTTAATTGCATTGAGTATATGGAGACCCAGTTATTAGATGTGTTTGAGGATGACAATGTTGGTGAGAGCGATGGTGAAGGAACTGACTGCACTGAAGTTTTGGGTGATAAGGATGATATATCTGATGATGAATTAGGCGGAGAAAATGGTGCTCAATCAGAGGATAAGGTGAAGGGTCAATGCTCTTCTGTATGCAAATACAGCGAGAAAGAACCATGGGAGCAACCCAAAACTTCAAGCAAGGAGCAGAACAATTCAGGTTAGTCTTTTATAAACTGCTTGGTAATGTTATAATTTTGAGTATTTCATTGTTGAGATGTCTTAACTTATTTATTAAAGCTCAATTCTGTTTTGCTAAAAAAACAATCTATTTATTGTTATTTTTTCATTATGTAGTATATATTCAGGCATTGGCTAGAGCAGGAAAGGAATTGTATGTAATCTCGTGTTATTTATCAGAACTTTTTGAAAGTGAAATCATTCATTAGTTTTAGTATGTTCTTTTTATTAGTATATTGTTCTAGATAGAATGTTACGTATTCAACTTGGATTTTCAACATCTGACTTCTGCTTTGATAAACATCTACCAGCTTTGAAGATCTAGTGAATACTTCTTTGTTTTTTTTCCAGAGCTCCGTGTTCATACTGTGACACCTGTGCCTCAAGCTTCTGTTGAACCAAAACCTGGTATGTGATCTTCTGCTTCATAACTAGAAAATCCAATCCTTAAATGGATATTGTGAAATTATTTGTCACCATATCGAATTGTGTATAAGAACCCTTTGTTAAGCATTGGTTTTGCTTGATTTGCTATGTTGTTGGGCCGGTTGTTGATTAAGGCTATTGCATTTTTACTTTAATATCTGTTCTGTCTTATTGTCTTGCTTTACTTCTATTGAGGTGTTTACTTGACATGCTAAATAAAGGCAATATTTAAAGTTTAGTCTGGTATTGACAAGTGGCTCTTTCTAATCTTAGTTAGGCGGGTTACCAATGTTATTTTAGTAGTTGTAACTTGTAAATAACACTAATCATGTTTTAGTAAAATCGCCAGCATTAAATTTTATCCCAAAGCGTATGTTTTAGTGACTACTTACCTTTGGCAGGCATGCAAATTATTCATATTTTTTACTCTTTAAAGAAAATGCCTCATTGCTTCTTTGAGCAATTGGGAAGGTTGTGGTTCATGTTTGGTTTAGTTAATGAGTGCATTTCTGGTTTAGAGTTGCTTTGATCATCTGGAGTTGTTATCCTTTACTTGTCTGTGTCTTTCTCAGGATCTCAGTCAATGCGATTGACCTCAGTTCGTGCAGCATCTTTGCGGGCCTCTGGTCTAGCAGCTCGCAATATGTCTTCGAAGGGTACTCAGAGTTTATCTTCTTCTATTCCAACTAGTAACATGTCCTCAGAGAAATTTGATGTTAATGATAATGCAGTATCCACAATGAAATCTGGAAAGGATGGTGATCAGGATCCAGATCTTGGGAGATTCGGTGAAGTGATAAATGGGTCAAGGAATGAGAGCATGTGCAGAGTTGGCAATTTGGCAGTGAGAAAACTTTTTACTGAGTCTTTAGATAGTGAAAACGAGGATCTTCCTTATGATACCAGTAGAGCTGATGGAGTAGATTCGGTCCAGATGCATGCTTGTGATGTGGCAGGGTTAAGTTATGTTCAGTCTCAGGAACCTGGAGAGCTATCACAATTAAATGCACTTAACTTTGTGGATAGATTTCTTGAAGAGAATGCCGAAGTGTTTGATAAAGAAATTGACTGTGGAAAAAGTACTGGGGGGAAATCAGAACTTGTTTCAACTGTAAAAGGGCCACAAATGTTGGCAAAGAAAGCCAATCGTAAGAGCATAATTGGAGAACTTGGCATTTATGATTGGGATGACAACCGTGAAGATGAAGGAGGGGGTGACATTCTCTGCAGAAGAAAGGAAGATTTCTTTGGTGGTGGAAGCCTTGGAAGGAGACCCTCAAAGTCTGGATTTAGCAGAATGGAAGAGCAGAAGGATTGTAGAAAACAGTTGAATGGCAATAATAAAAGGATGGATGGATTTAATTCTGATTCCAAATTGCTGTCACACAATTTCAAGGCCGAGGGTAACTTAGTGTTTGATTCTGAAAGGACGCTTAAAAGGAATCTCATTAAGGAATTGGACAAACAGTCTGATGTTGACTTTGATAAACAGATGGAAAATGATGCTTCTAAGACAGATGTGCCAGAAATGTATGATGTAGGTTTTGATACTCAAATGGCTGCTGAAGCCATGGAAGCCTTATTTTGTGGTGAGGACACTGCAAAGTTTGATGTTAACGATGCTCGTCAAGGTGCCAAAAAAAATTCGAATTCTTGCAAAGGTCCAAAACAGTCATTGTCAAGAAAAAGATCTTGTGTTAATGATTTAGGGTTTGCTTCAAAGCAGTCAAAGAAAACTAAGAGGGTCAACCTGTCATTAGTTTCATCAGAGAAACAGTCTAAGAATGTGAGAAAGCAGAGCAAAGCAGACCCGGCTATTAAAAAATCAAAGAAAGCCAAGGAAAATGAAGAATATCTTAATACCAATGGAAGCAAAAATTCAGAGAAAATGTCTAGTCAGAATATTAAGAAAAGAAAGGCAGGATGTTTGAACAAAGGAATCAGTGAGTTGGATAGTGATAATTGCACTGGAAAAACTAGTGGAAGTTTCTCTGCTAACAAACAACATATGCAAGAGAAAGTTAGTGGTTTGGGACCCATTGCTCGTCGAACAAGACGGTCAATGGCAGCAAGTAATCGTTTTAAAAATGCTGAGAATGAGTCCATTAATTGTAGAGAAGAGATGCACAATTTGACAGAGGTTGTTGTTAATGAGAAAAGGAATAAAAGCATAGGCGTTCAGGCTCTGAAAGTGTTGACTTCAAGAGATGCTCAATCGAGTAAATTTGAAACTAATAAACCAAACCTACTTGATGAATTTGCAAATATGGCAGCTCCTACCAATAGCAACAAGCTTGGTGCATTAAGTTGTCCTAAAAGAAGAAGATCTAGTCGAATTTTGTCGCATCAGGTTTGTAACTCTGATAAGATAGATGATCCATCAGTGCCATCTGTTCAGCTGGAAGTTGGACAGACTATCACCAGGCACTCAAGGTCCTGCAGACAAACAAGATCATCTAAAGATGGTCATCCAATTACGGCTTCTGTAGAGCAGGATTTGGATCGAAAATTGCCGCAACAAGGATTAGATGGAGTTCTTTCCGGGAATGCTGAAAGTGGGGAAAGAGGTGCCACATTGACTGAATCTCCGAGAGAGAAATCTAGACCATCTGATTTATCATGTACCACTCCAGTCAGCTGTAAAATACCTATCAGTGATGTGTCACCTATCTGTATGGGCAATGAATATGTTGATGAAACATGTAGGAGGAGCCTCTCAAGACCGTCTCTTTTGAGAGAAATCCGCAGTTTAAGTGCCACAGGGCCTCAAGCCACTAGTGGGTCAAAAGACTTGAGGAAGAGGAGAGAAATGACTGATATCCGAATCTTGTACAGTCATCACTTGGATGATGATATAATTAAGCAGCAAAAGAAGGTAAATTTTTTTCCTGTTTATCAACTCATTTAATCAATGTGCAAACAATTTGGACAGTATCTATTTTTCTTCTCTCTCAGGTTTTAGCTCGTCTTGGAGTTTCTGTAGCATCCTCTATTACAGATGCAACACACTTCATTGCTGATCAGTTCGTGCGTACAAGGAATATGTTGGAGGCTATTGCTTCCGGTAAACCAGTGGTGACACCTTTATGGCTTGATAGTTGTGGACAAGCTAAGTGTTTCTTAGATGAGAAAAAGTACATTCTAAGAGATGCCAAAAAAGAAAAGGAATTTGGCTTTAGCATGCCATCTTCCTTGGCATGTGCTTCCCAGCATCCGCTATTACAGGTTTTTTTTTTCAACTTTGTTTTTTTCGCTTCTCTATTGTTTAGTTTTTTTCTTTGTTTACAAGAATAGGTTTTGTGCAGGGCCTGAGAGTCTTGATCACCCCAAACACAAAGCCTGGTATAGAAATAATTTCAAGTCTGGTCAAGGCAGTTCAGGGCCAGGTTTGTAGTTTTTCCTGGCTTATATTTCAACATATGTTTTTATTTTCCGTCAAGCTGCGCATACTGAAATTTAGTTGAATGGTTATACTTTTGACCTGTTTCCGTTATTTCCTGCAACTTTTATTCAAATTTATTTGATGTATCAAATAGCATATAAGTTAAGAGGTTTTGGTTTTATGCCCATCAGGCAGTGGAGAGAATTGGTAGGTCTGCGCTGAAGGATGGTGCATTTCCAGATGATCTGTTGGTTCTATCTTGTGAAGAAGATTATGCAATTTGTGTGCCTTTCCTTGAAAAAGGTTTAGGATAATCATATTCTAATTCTGTTTATCTGAAACCCTCTAAAAAAAAAATGGAATGCAAATTTAACAATGCAATGCTGCCATATACTTGCAGGAGCAGCAATTTACAGTTCAGAGCTGCTATTAAACGGTATAGTTACTCAGAAGCTGGAGTATGAAAGGTTAGTTTATATTAAAGACACCACTTAACATATGAATGAACTGGATTTCTTTCTGCCAAAGGCTGTTGCTTATTTCCTCTACTGAATAGTAATTACCATGATAATTATCGTATCGAAGATTCTTGATTTTCCCCAATAATAAAAGAATTCGTACAATATATATATAAAATAAACAAACTTGCGTATTTTCTATGACAGGTACAGACTATTCACAGATCATATCAAGAAGACGCGTTCTACATTGTGGCTGAGGAAAGAGGGCAGCAAGTTTCTCCCTGTGGCTAAACGCAAAACAAGTTAAATTTTTGTTTTTCACTTCTTTCTCCTCTGTATTTAGTCCATATCAGTTGTCAGTGTATATTATGTTGAAGTGTCCTAATTCAATTGTTTCCCCCCTCTGTAACAATACGTGTATGCTGTATATATATATATATATGTATTAAGTTATAAAGTATTTGTCTTTTCCCTACTGTTCTTTTGTCCAACAGATCCATCGCCAATACAAATAGTAAGTAAAGCTTCTTTCTATTGTTGTTATTTTTATTTTGGATAATTGCACGTAAGTGAACAACATTCATTCACTATTTATGTGAAATTATTAACTAATGTAACACTTTCTTGGTTTCATATGTGTATATATATATATATCAAATAGTCATTTGACTAAAGTTGTAATATCTTTGATGGGAAAGAGTTGAATAGTACTATAGTAGGCAATTTTATTCATCAAACACGATTCATCTCATCTCATTGACCATTCTTCATGTACAAATATTTAACCCTGATATAAAAAATAACAATAAATACACAAAATAAAAAAGAAAAGTATTTCACAGCATTACTTGGTAAAACAAGATTTCTTACGTGATTACCATGTTCGATGGTTCACATAACAAGTGGTTGGTAAAACAAGATTTCTTACGTGATTACCATGTTCGATGGTTCACATAACAAGTGGTTCGACGTATAAACACTAAGTTGGATTGTGCTAAAATTACAGTCAAACTGGATTGGTGTCTTGAGCAACCCCAACCCTCCAAGCAAAATATCGAATATACAATGAGTTGAGCCCCATTGCTATTCCAAATCCCAGCACTGAAGCAAGTAATACTGCATATATAGCATGCAGATGAAGCTGCCAAAAAATCAAGAATAGTTATATCAGTAAGAAGAAAGAAAAGAGCGTTCAAATGGCATATTAATACATTGATGTGGGTTTTAATTCTACAATTAAGCGGGTGAGTAGTTTTAACTCTAAGAAATATATAAGCATATAAAATTTACCACAAAAAAGAAAATAAATAAACACTGACCAGAGTGTAGAAGAAGTGGACAATGATGGCAACGAGGGCAAACTCAAGAGCTGCATAGGTCCATATATATTCCTTTATTGCTGCAAAAAAGTGAGACAATCTTACAGTTATGCAGAAAGTACCAGAAATAACTGAATCTTAACTCTTCATTTAGTTAGTCTTATTTTTAAGCTTGACCATCATCATACCTAGGATAACCGAAAAAAGGGATCCCAAAATTCCTAGAGTAAGAGCAAATGGAGCTGCAATTATAATTGCTTGACTTTTCATGTCATGAATCTGCAAAATGATAAGGCATACAATCAACCCAAGTTATGCTGACTACTACAGAAAATGCAAAACCAGAATAGTTACAATCAGCATGATTCAAAGTTGAAACCAGACTCGTTATAATCTGTCCCTTCTTTTGGGGTAATCATCCTCATTTTGGGAGCTCTATAAATGCTAAAATTTCCAGTTTTGAATTCTCAGAACAAAATCGCATACCAGGAGCTGTTCGAGGAAGAAGAAATAGCTTATTGTGCTAATTAAGATGAGTATCACCAAGTCCTGCCAGGCACTGCATAAAAAAGACTATCTAATCAGCTACAAAGAGACTGTAGAAAAGGAGAAGCGAAAATAATAGACCAACATTTCCATGAAGAGAAAAATAAATTGCAAAGTATATTTGAATATGATGAAACCAATAAAATGCTCGAGACAAACTCAGCTGGGTGAATCTCAAGTGGAGAGGAGCATAATAGACAAATTATCCCACCTTATTGATTCTGACTGTGGACTCTGTTGACTGTACTCCCTCCTGCTATTCCTTTGAGAGGAGCTCGGAGCACGAAGCAATGTCACAGGTAAGTTCTGAACATCATGCTGACATACCTCGCATCTTGTGTTTCCTCTTATGCTAAACCACTTCACTGCACACTCTTCATGCGCAAGCCTGAGGGCACCCTTGCAACTGCATTCCATTTTGAGTGTATTCCCTTCTTCACATACGTCGTAACAAATCCTGCACACTGCTTCCTCTTCAGGAATCTCTTCATCATCTCGATCAGGTGGGACTGAAGTTATTTCCTCTGATTTTTCAAAAGCAATGCTTTAGGGTGACAATGGTTGTACAGTTGGATTTAAATCATTTTCTTTTATAACCCATATATGCTTTAGATGGGATTTAACCCATGTCATTTTAACTAAAATCCAAAAGGAAAAAAAATGCACTCATGAAGACAGGGAAAGTTCTAAATTTTTATTTTTAACTTCCTAACAGAGGTTTTCTGGAACACATAACAAGAAGAATAATTTCATTACAACAGGTTATCACATACCATCACTAGGATCTGTAATGGTTTGCTCATTACGAGCAGCAAAAGATACAGATCTTACTATAACCATATTTCGCCCAGGAACAGACAGCGACCTTGAAACTGTAGCCTTGGCTGCTTCTTTCTGCAAAAATATATCATAATCATCATACATATTCGCATTACTGATTTCTGAACCAATAAAATGAACAGACAAGCCTTTTAAACATTGAAAGGAAAAACATAAGGTATGTATTCTCGAATCTCTTATGATTAAATCGCCCAGGTTGTGAAATAATGAGTATTCCGTTTCATAGGCCCAAGTGCAGTTTAAGTACTAAGTTCATATATCACATATATGTACACACACACATTGAAAGTAAAAAAGTTTGGGTACTATAGGAAAACATACAAGTGCTTTAGGTCGTTCACTGGACATCCTTGCCGAAAGAGGTGTAATAGGTGAAGGGGACAAGTTTGATTCTTGTCTAACAGGAAGTGAAGTACATCGTTGCCAAGAAAATACAGATTTCAAATTTGCCATGACAGGACTTTCTGGAGCTCTTTGGCTGTGTGTGTCTGAGTTGAGGAGAGAACTTCTCTCACCCTCAGGTACAATACCTTTTTTCTTGAAGCTTAGACCCCGTAAGAAGCCTCCTGGTGAAGAACTACCTTTAGAAGAACCTTGAGACTGGAGCAAACCCTTCCCACTCCTGCTATTGCCAAAAGCTACAGTTCTAGGGGGTATTTGAAGTGAAATATCCGGGCGCCTCCCACTTGGTTCAGGGTTTGGTACCTCTGTCTTGCATGTGTTCACATTCTGTGAATCAGTATGCATCAAGCAAATTAATTAATATCAATTGGAATTGGCTGTCAATAAGCTTTCAAATAATATGTTACTTATGAGGTCCACAAAAACAAAACATCCATACTTCGATAAACAGCAGAAAACCATGCAACTCATATGTCGCCAAATGAAAGATGCAAGATGTTCAAATCTACAATCTTGTTTTACAAAGTACAAAAATGGGGTTATTAGTAATTGGAATCCTTGGTACCTGCCTCTTCTCTAAAGAGTTGCAATAATTATGGGAACTTGTTCATTTAAGAAACAAATTGGTTTGAAACATCAATTTCCTTCATATTTCCCCTTAACATGGAAACCATGTTTAATTACTGTCAGCATAAGAAAAAAAGGTAAAGAGGATTCTCAGTTGTCTAATCCCAGGTCCAAAATGTGTTGTTTTTTTTTTTTTTTTGGTTAAAGTCCGAAATGTATTGTTAATAAGCATAAACAGGACCTCGACGGCTGTAAGTGAACTATCCAGGCTTTTTTAGTCCCCTTATTTTCCTGACACTTCTACTAAACTATGTCACAACATTAAAGCCGACAACGAATGAAAATTGCATTTGTATACTTATGAAGATTATGTCAGCTATTAAGGAACTCACTTAAAAAAAATGGAACTAGTATATAATCAAGATCTGCAGAAGCAAAAATACAGAAATTATGACAAAGCAAAATACATAAAGAGCTCATCTAGATCTGCAAAATTGCCATTTTGATAGTTGAGAGCAATTCAACTAAGCATTAATACATACGTGTGTGTTTGTTTATATATGTGTGTGAAAAACCCTCCACCATACTGAATGTAGTCAGACAATTAACCCGAAAACCAAGTAACCCATTATCTGAAATCAAACACCCAACTTATATATGATGAACAATGATCTAGCTGAGATCAATCAAAGTAACATCCACATAAAAACAGCCCATAAGATGAACAAACTGAGTTGGGTCACCTAATTTTAGCATATAAAAGGCTGCCCTTCAAAGAATAAAGCACAAAATTCATACCCCGCAAACAAAGTAAGTGAATCCAAATATAGAAATAAATTAGAAGTCATTCCAAAGAAAATACCATAACCAACCTGGATATTGGATTCTGCAACTCCATTAGTGACTGTTTGAGCTGCTTGCATTATTATACTAAGCCCCAGAAATAAGAAACTCCAAAAATATGAATGAACTGGTGAAAAGTGGCAAGTTTGAAGGAACACCCAGATACCCAAAATGGAAAATAAATATAAAAAGCTAACAAAGATTATGAATTGAGGGAAGCAATGAACATGATAGGACTGTTAAGGTTCTTGAATCCTGCTGTACTGTATCTTCTATTCTAAAAAACATGAATACCAAAATATGAATATTTTTATTGGTAAGAGAGAGAAGAAGAAGAAGAAGAAGACTTGGGATGGCGCTTAAAGAGGACGCTGGTCTGGTCTCACACAGTGGAAGAAGACGAGAAGTTTTGTCTGAGTGAAGGGCCCCATCAGACTGCTACCGTCTACTTACAGCATTTGATTTCCATACTCGCACTCGCTTTCCATTACTACATACTCGCTCTGCATATCTGACACGTGTCCTAAGCGTAATATAATAAAAAGATATTATCATTCTTATTCCCGTATAATGAATTTTGATATTTTGTTCAAATTATTTGTATTTTAATTATTATCAATATTAATGTTTAGATTTGAAATCTGTTACAAATTTATATTTTGAGATCAATTTAGAACAGTTAATTTACTAAGATGTCATTTAAAAATTAAAAATAAACTCTATAAAAACTGATTTGAAAATAAGTTTATTAAATTGTGTTGATAAATTAATTATTCTAAATTAGTGTTATAATATAAATTTGTAACAGATTTTAAATGTAATGATCAATATTAATAATAACGAAAACACAATATATAAATTGAACAATAAATTAAAATACAAGATATAAGAGTGATATTATTCCTTTATTATATTTCCAAATAAACTAAATTAAGATAAAATTATAATACTCAAGTTCTCATTGTAAGGATTTAGTTCCGAAAATCACAACTCACTCACCTAGGACCAAATCTTACAAGGGTGGACATTGAAACCTGAGACTTGACCCATCACTTGAAACTTTGATTTGAGATTCTTGAGAGTAAATTGGCGGAATTGAATATTTACTAATTTAGTTCGATTTGTTTTTTCGTTCTATTTTACAAAATTTGACCACTCTCAAGTATCATTAATTAACATGTGGATTTACTGAAATATCTTACATTGCAATAATATTATAAAGTATTATAGAATCTATATGCCTAGTAATAAAATAAATAAAATAAAATTAGAGACTGAAAAAAAAAAAAAATTTAGCATTTCTCTTTTGCAAAATGTCCATCGGAGTCAACACTTTTTCGTCGTAATATCACTTGGTGTGGCAGAATAAATTAGTATTTTTTTAAAGAATTGAGAGCAAAATAAATGTTACTGCGGGCGAGTGTACGCCACTCAAGAAAGCTGAGACCGAAAAAAAAAATTCAAGTATATAATTAAATTGGGTGGGTCAATGCCTTTGAATTCATCATTTCCATTCATTTATTTCTATTATTAACTAGGAAACTAAAAAAGCCTCCTCATCAATTAATTGTCTTTTTAAGTTTCAAAGAATTATAAGTTCCAATCACTTTGTTATATTTATTTGTTGTTGTTGTTGTTATTTTCATATGCTACCATAACTATGTTTTATTATTATTTTTTTTTTTTTTTTTGCACATGGAATGTTATAAAATCTAGCAGTATTCGGTAAGAAAGAAACATTGTCCAAAATCGTAACATACAAAAGCATATGTGAGTAGAAATCTAATAACTAGTTTTAAATTTTATTATCGTTTATAGTGGCTATAAAAAATCCTAAAATGACTTTGTATTTTTAACTTTTTTTTAAATAAAATTACTTGTGTTTTAAAAAAAAATGGAAAAACTTCTTTGAATTTGATTTTTTTTAGAATAAATAAAAAAAAAATATCATAAGGTTTAAGTTTCTGCAATTTAAATCCTGAAGTTTGCACTCTATAAAATAATATCATGATATCACTAATTTCTAGAAATTGCTATCTTGAATTGACTTTTTGAATAACTTTAAAAAATAAAAAATAATAATACCATCAAAATTGAATAAAACAATAAGGACTAATTCAGTTTTAATGAAGAATATTATATCTTTTTGTCACTAAAAATGATCAAAAAAATTAGTGCAAGGTATCAATTTTTGTAAATTCTTAATTTTATGATATTATTTTGTATAGTCAAAATTTTCGGGTTTAAATTGAATAAAACCCAAACCTCATAATATTTTTTTACAGTTCACCCCTTTTGAATTCCGATATTCTCATATAAAATAAGTTGAGAAAATTAATAAGAAATGACAAATTATCCTCAGTTGATGGTCGATTTTGATTTATATTATATTTTTATTTTGTATTTGGATACATAAATAATTAGGATAAACGGTTTTGTTAGTCCATAAACTATGAGAAAAATATCACTTTAGTCTTTAAACTGTAAATTGCATCATTTTGGACCTTAAATTATTAAAAAAGTTTCATTTTAGTCATATTTTATTATATATTTCATTTTATTCTTAACAGAATGAGCATATGAGACACATTTACTATTTTGTTGTATTTATTTCATATCATAGAAATATAATTTAGCACTATAAAGGAATTAAAACATGAATTGAAGCAGTTTAAAAATAATTAATTAAACAAAAATTAGTTGAACATTGGACAGTACTACAATAGAGTACTGTCCAAAATGCGATATTTTGTTGAAATCACTAATGCAGAATGGGAAATACAACTTATATACTTATTTTGATAAGAATCAAATAAAATGTATAGCAAAAAAGACTAAAATGAAACATTTTAATAGTTTTAGGATCAATAAAGTGCAATTTAAAGTTTAAACACCAAAATGAGACTTTCTCCTTAGTTTATGGACTAATTAAGTCATTTATCCTGTATGGAAACTATTTTGTGGATCATTTGAAAAATTAAAATGTTGTTTGGAAATAAGTATGGATAATTCTTAAATTTATTTTAAATCTAAAATTTACCATTTATTAAGGGTGATTTTGATCTTTCTACCAATTTCTCTAATTTTAATGATATGAGAGGTCGAATTTCAAAATTAATCAAATTATAGGACTTTTTGCAATAAAAAATTAAATTCAATAGGATTTTCCCATAATTTTTAAAATACAATGGTTTTGTAAAAACATTATGAAATACAAATTAATTTTACGAGGTTTTCTCTTCGTTACTAAATGATTGAGGAAAAAAAAAATCAACAAAAAAAAATCATAAAAAAGAAAAATATTAAGACCAATAAGTCTGAAAATTGAATTTTGCAACCCTAAATGATCCAAATCCTATTCAAATCCTATTAATTGAAAGTGATGGATATTCAGATTTCAAAACTTAAAAGGCAATCAAGATTGAAAGTTCATTTTTGCGACTCACGTGTTTATAATTGGACAAAAACATTTTACTAAATGACAATAGCCTCAGCAAAGCAACAACGCACAAAAACGACATGGAAAAAATATTATTAAAAAATGACGAGGATTCATGCGACATTAAATTTCCCGTTAAAAACGGCATGCAATAAGAAAAGAGAAGACAACCAAAATGAACGACAAAAACCACTAAACGACGCATAGCCAGTTAAACGACAATAACATCAATAAACGACAACAAATGAGAACTGAAAACGGGAAACGGAAAAATAACCTAAACAGCACGAAAATAAACAGAAAACGACAGAAATGAGAAACAACATTGATGAAGGAAAGGATAATCTGGATTGCAGACTAGAGCAGCATGAAAACGACATTAAATGGTAGACGACAAGAACCTCAGTATACGATAACGACACAGGAAAAAGAAAACGTTACTGTGGGCCATGTGCCCATGTACATACCTTTTTGAGTATTTATAAGAAGGGTTATCTGAAAAAAAGTATATATATATATCTTGAAATATGACGTTTTTACAAATTTAACCTTGTTTTTTTATTTGTACAAAATTATACTTCGACATTTTAAATATCTACAAAATTATATGTCTTCCGCATAAAAATTGACCAACAAATTTCTCACTAAACACATAATCTGAATATTGAATATCTTATTTTTGTAGACTAGCACAATAAATTTATTAAAAATAACTTAATATACTTAGCATAAATAACTAAATTTGTACAAATTTGCAGAATTTTAAAATATTGAGATATTATTTTTCACAAGCCAAAAAATATGGTTAAAATCACAAAAAGTTCATACTTCATAGTTTTTTTTTTTTTGTAGATATCCCACAAATAACTTTTTTTGTTTAAGGATCAATTTAAAAATTGCCATTTTTTATACCTATTTAGTAAATGACCATTTTATAGTTTTATTTTGATAAATGACCTTTTTTAGTTGATATATTTTTTAAAAAATAAATCGATTTTCAAAAAATAAATCAATATATTATGATATCCTAAATATGAAAAACAATTATTTTTCAAATAACTTTCAAAATTCAACCATTTTTAACGGTGTTTGAAAAACGACAATTTTGACCATTTAGGTAAAAAAACCATACTTTTTTTGGTCCCAAAAAAAAGGATCCATTTCATAAACTCAAAAAATGACGAGAACAACAACTCAACAATATTAGAGTGAAAATACATAAACTAAAGAGACAGAAACATATAATCCAAAAGAAAAAAAAAAAAAAAGACAGAAACCTAGATGAAATTAATAAATAATTATAGGTATTTATGCTAAGGTTTATGGCACAAATGGTTCTTGAACTATTTAACCTGTGCAATTTGGTCCTCAAAATTTCAATCGTAGTAATTAAGCCTTCAAACTTTTCGATTTGTAGCAGTTTGGTCCCTGTAATGTCTAAATTACAACATATTATTAATTTTTAATAAAAAATACATGTGAAAAGCACAATGTAGCATCTAAAAGCATATTTAAAGGAAAGTAAACTGAACAAGTAGATTTTGAGAGAAGAAAATGTGTAATCTACATATTTTTCAGGGTTCTTCGAACTAGAAATTTAAAGAAAATTTTTATGTGATTGTTAATTTTCGTACTTGAAATTCCTAAATTACCTTTTAAATACAGTTTTAGATGTCACCACGTACTCTTCACACGTGTTTTTAGTCAAAAATTTAATAGTAAATTGCAATTTAGACAGTTCAAGGACTGAATTGCTACAAAGTAGAAAGTTTAAAGATGTAATTGCTACAATTGAAACTTTGAGGACCAAATTACTACAAATTGGATAGTTCGGCCCATTTGTGCGATTAACCCTTTATAATAACAATATTATTTTATAGATTAATTACATTTTTATGCACTACGTTTTGATTGTTTATTCAATTTATACCTTGTATTTTGGTTATTATCAACATTGACCTCCAGATTTGAAATTTTTAACAAATTTATACCTTCTTTGGGTCAAACACCAATTTTGATCATTGAATTTACCAAAATACGCTTTTAAAGACATATATTTTAATACTTAATTTAAATTTAAAACAAATTAAAGTAAATAGCTAAAAGAACAAATATTACAAAAAATAATTATAAAAAATGCAAAAACCTACAAAAATTAAATATTATTTATAGGGGATGGCTACGGTAGGGGCGTCCCTACGTAGGGTTATGCCTTAATTATCGTTGGATGGGAATCTGTGGGGAATAATGGGAATCTGTGGAGAATCTATTTATATACAGATTCTCATCTAACGGTGAATAGACAGGAACCTACGTAGACGCGCCCCTACTGTAGACGCGCCCTTATTTATAAACCCTTATCAATTTTGTATAAATTTTAGTGTGATTTTTTTAAAAAATTTATATTTAAAATTTTAAGGATATTTTAGTAAATATAATAGTAAAAATTAGTGTTGATAATAACTAAAATGCAAGGTATAAACTGAATGAATAGTCAAAATAGAAGTTATAAAAATGTAAGTATCGCTTATTCTATTGTCGTAAAGGAGGGGAAATAAGGCCCAAAACCCCAAAAAGCGAGATGCCAAACGAAATGAGCCCAAACAGCATGTCGTGTGATGTAAGAGAAAATGACCCGGATAGGACTAATTTGGGCTAAAATGACATTTATGTGCCTTTTTTTAAAACTGACATTTTTAGGAGTGTCAATGACGTCTTGACTTATGGTCAAGAACTTTTTGACTATAAAAAAACCATTATTTAGGACCTTTTTATGGTTAAGATGTTCTTGACCATAGGTCAAAAAAATTCTTAATATTCCTAAAAATGTCATTTTTAAAAAATGAACAAAAAAAAAGGAAAAAGAATAAATTAGGTGAATTTTTTCCTCATTAATTAAATCTACCACCATACCACTTTTTGAAATGAATTCTTGACGAATTCTTGTCGATCTTGACGGATTCTTGACAGATTCTTGATGTCAGTGGTAATCTTGACAGATTCTTGATGGATTCTTGACTGATTCTTGATAAATTCGCTTGACAAATTTTTGACTAATTCTCTTCCAAAAGTGATAGAATCTAATGGTGGTGGTAAATTTAATTAAATATTTGAAAAAAGTGGTAATTGTCTACTTAACACACAAAAAAGTTATCTTGGCCCAAGTTAGTCTTACCCATGTCCTTTTGCCGTGACATAATGATCCAACCCAATCTCACATTCTTTCAGGTTAAGCCATGGCTGCACCTGCACCTAGTTCGTGGTGAGCCTGATGAGCCTTCTCCTTCACCTGCAACTTCAATCTGATAAAGCTTCACACTTTCAAGTAAGTATGGCTGCAAATGCGATTTTTTTATATTTGGGAGAAAGTTGATAAATGAAATTTCAAAATATTTGATATTTATATGCAGTCAGAATGAGGTTTCTAGATTGGTATTTGAAGATTTCGATTGGGGCAGCGCTTATTGGAGCTTCCATGGAGTTGTTCATGATCAAGACCGGTTTTTGTATGAGACCTCTCCTTTCCCCTCTTCGTTTCTTTTTTTTTTTAATAATTTTTTTTTTTAATATTCCAGTTATAATGATTCGATTTTGGGAGATTTTAGTTGGGCTTGCCATAATAATTCATAGTATTATACTTATTATGATGAAAAAATATTGAATCAATGCAAAACCAAGTCTTTTTAAATCCTCTCAACCAGTGTGTTATGTAAATAATGAAACATTAAAGCCATGGTTTGTGACACAAATCATTTTACTTTGTAGTGATTAAAAATCTGGAACATTGGCTCTAGATAAAATAAATACACAAAGAATAAAGTTCCGGAAGATTGGTCAGCTGGGATAGCTTTCTAGTTTTACCCTTTGGCCTAAATGGGGTTCAACTAGAGTAACTTCTGTGAATTGGGGATGCTTGTATGAGTTAGTACATTCATATGCTTTTCTTTTGATGCAATGTCACACTGTAAGATTGTTTACTTGAGATTACATATGGAACTTGGTTAAATGAAAGAAGTGGTATGAGATTGGGGGTGCTGGAAAAACAACTCGTATGTTTTAGTACATTCAATATGGTTTTTCTTTTATATTAACATGTTTTTAGCTTGTCTTAAGAGTTACATATCATTCATGTCATGTTGTGTCCCAAAAAAAAAAAAAAAGGAGAGAAAAAGAGAATTGGTTAGTTGGGCTTACATATGGAGCTTTGGAAGTGTTTCGGTTTGGCCTAAATGGCCATGTCTCTGGTTAAGTGAGAGAACTTTTATGAGATTTGGGGGTGCTGGAAAAAGAACTTGTATGTTTTTGTACTTTCATATGTGTTTTCTTTTATATTAACATGTTTTGGCTTGTCTCAAAGTGGTCACATATCATTCATGTGCCGGAATCCCTGGTCTTAGTTTCCCTTCTTGTTTCCATTTGTCCAGATGAGAAAGTAACAGTTTTGGAGTCGGAGAAGCGGGCTTGGGAGAGTTCTCCTGAGGCTCAAGCTATGAGGGAAGCATTGAATCCTTGGAGAAATCAAGATACAGAAGCAGAGAAAAGATCTTAAATTGGTGGTTCCCAACAATTCCTTTTCCACCCAAAGGTCGATTTTAAGATCAGTTTTGATGCCAATTTTTGCATTAAAATTTGCTATTATTGCCAGTCTTGTTGGCTTGGCTTTTTGGTTTTGAGTGGTCAACTTTGTATTCTATTTCAGTGTTACATAAAAGCATACAATTCTTTCAAGTTTCAAGCATCACACCAAACAGTAAGATATGTAGAGATTACTGGGCATCAGTCATTTAATCTTTTTATTCTTCCTCTCAAAGGATGTTATTTGGGTATGTCAGTTTTGATTATTTTGTGTGTTTTCTTTATTTATTTATTTTTTCGGCTCATCCTGGCTACAAATCTGAATTACCTTACTTGTTAACTGGTGGATAGTTTCTCTTCTATTAATTCTTAATCTGGTCATCATCATCATCCATTTTTTCTCTAGTCTTGCAACATTTTTATCGCCTGATTCCGTAATATAAATCTTGTTTGGATAGTTTTTGAGGCATTGGATTGATCAGGCTGAAAAGGTTGGTTGGTTGTCTTGTAAGCTGGCAGCAATAAAACGGTGAGCATATGAAAACGACAACAAGATGCAAAAACGACACTAATCTGAACAACGAAATTTATGTTAATAAACGACACCAACTGCAAGACGATGGTGAATGATGATCTTAAAAATAAAAACCACAACAAACGAAAAGGCCACATCAGCATTAAATTTATAACGACAATGACCTCAGGAAACGAGGACATTCCGGAAAAGAGTTAAAAATTATAACGAAATTAAATGGCAAAACCTCAATTACATCAATAAACGATTTGAATCTTGAAAACGACAATAACAGACAAACAAGTAAGCACAGCAAGTCAGCAACATTAAAACGTTCCATAAAAGACAACAAATACCTCAAAAAGGAAAAAAGAAAAAAAAGGGACAACAATATAAAAACGACACTAGCCTGGATGCATGACAACAATCTAAAAAAATGACAATAACCTCGAAGGAATAAAACCAGGACTCAAAATCTTATTTCAAATTTTCATTTTATTTTATTTTTGCTTCTGATTTTTCGCTTGATTTGTTTCAAACTACTTGCTTAGTGACATATAATTTGAAAACATTTGGGGAAGAATCGGTTTTTCAGTCAATGAAATCCCCTTGTAAACATTGATGTTATTACCAAATATTCTTCTGTTTTTGTTCTGTCCGGGCCCCTTGCATACTGTACTAATATTAAAGAAAAAAAAAACTATTTTCTGTGATAAGAATTACAAAAAAGTATAACGTGGGGTTAATTAAAGAGTGCACACAAGAGTTTTTGCTCCCAAAAGGAATATTGGTTTCTGTTAATTTTGCGTGCAAGCACAAATATTGTCTCTATGATGGGTTCCAAACTTATCATGTAATACAGTGTTTTAGCCATGTTTACACAGTTTTTTATTTTTATTTTCGACAAGACATTTTAGAATAGTCCACAAACAAAAATGAAGCCATGGTTGATGCAACTATACAATTTGAGACCCTTGTGCGGTGCTTCTCAATCTAATTCTAAATACCTTGCCTTTTGTGATCATCGTTAGTTCTACCAACTGCTTTCTTTATTCTCGTTTGAGAAAGAATTGGAAGTTGTGTTCAGTATTATGAGTGCTAGTTGCAATGTCTTTGACACTATTTTGTTTTATTCCTTGATACGTGAATTTTACTATGTTAACTAGTTAAATATTATGAGTGTTAGTTACAATCTCTTTAACACTATTTTATTTTATTCTTTAATACGTGAATTCTACTATGTTACCTAGTTAGACAGGAGAATGTAAAAAATATGTGGTACTATAGATCAGAAGATAAGATACCATTTGCTTAAGGGCCTGCCTTTTGTAAGATGTTGTTTACTTTGACCAATTAATTGCCTAACGATTTTCCAAAACGTGAAGAGATATGAAATATCGTATTCTTATAAGCTCGAAACACCTCTTTGCCTTAACCATAAACATTAGACCCTCGATAAATTTATATGCTTGACCAAGAAAAATCTAATAATCAGGCAAATATTAATTAATCGATAAATGGATAATTTAATAATGAAGATAGGCGTTTTTTTTTTTTTCAAAATATTATATATCCTTTTTCAGTGACATTGAATACAATACGAGAATATCATACTGGAACTTTCCGCACATCTACAAGTTAAAGATGTGATCCAAGTCGGCATCAGTTTCAAAAAGAAACAAAAAACACAATGTATACATATTTTACGAATGCCTCCTACACATATCATATGGATTTAGTTTCATATTAGTTAATTATTAATTTACGTATATAGTAAGTAGGTCCTATAGTATTGGGCGAATTAAAGACTGGTAAAAATATATTTCTTAATCGAGGTTATCAATCTATCGAGATTCTACTAGATGTGTAACTCTACAATTTTTATTAGCTATATATCTCTGTTTTCTCAAAATTAATGTCCTCGTGTATATCTTTCTAGGTAAAGAAATTTAAACAGATGCATGGTAAAAACTCAAAATGAAGAGACTTGCACATAAATATATATGCCACAAAAACTAATCTTTCATACCCGCATAAATTCAAATTTTGATTACCAATATGTAACTTGTAATTAGAGATAACGTACGTACGTGATCGCTTGAGTAACAATCTAACGTTTACCAATTATCAGGACTAGTCCACATGATAGCGAATTAGAAATCAAAATCAACTAATGTGCGACTGTCAATTCATCAATACATCTGAAATTGATCAGATCAATAATGTTTCCTTATTCTGTTTTCATTAACTCAATAAATCAATTTAGAAAGTGTACCAAGTTTTATATATATATGTGTGTGCGTGTGTGTGTGTACATTATTGGAAAATTATATTTGTATACATATACGTATAGCACATGATTTTGAACACAAACCAGCCTCACAAAAAACTCTACATATATTGTATATATTATATAGATACTGTTATATCATAAAGATGATGAGAACCAGTGTCTTGATCATGATCATATGTATATTAGTAGTTAACCTTGGATCAGTTTGCAAAGGAGAGCATTTGAGAAAGCACTTTTACAAGGAAACATGTCCTCTTGCCGAGGAAATTGTGAAGAACATCACTTGGAAACGAGTTGCAACCAATTCTTCTTTGCCTCCTAAGTTCCTCAGAATGCATTTCCATGACTGCTTCGTCAGGGTATATATACATATATAACTTCATGTCCTTCTTAGATATATGTATCTTATAATAACTATATCAATTATACATATTCATGATGCATAATATTGGGCATGACATGGTCACAATATATATGACATATATAGTCATGGATGGATATGGTATAATATTTAGCTGCATGCATGCAGGGGTGTGATGCCTCGATTTTATTGGACTCGACCGCAAATAACACGTCCGAGAAAGAAGCGAATCCAAACCTATCACTCGGAGGATACAACGTTATAGACGAGATCAAGGCTAAGCTGGAGGACACGTGTCCTGGAGTTGTCTCTTGTGCTGATATCCTTGCCTTGGTTGCTAGAGATTCAGTTTCATTCCAAGTAATAATAACAACCATCTAAATATTAAACTAACTTAACCACTTTATGATCATGATTTATGTGAAATATATAAATATTAAACTCAATCATTCATAACTAGTATTAATTGGACCATATATACTTTTTTCTAATTGATTAGTTTATTTGGTTCATGCAATTAGTTTAAGAAGCCATTGTGGGAAGTGCTAACCGGAAGAAGGGACGGACGCATTTCACGTGCCTCGGAGGCTTCGGCCAACATCCCAACTTCTTCCTTTAACTTCTCCTCTCTCAAGCAATCTTTTGCCAGCAAAAGCCTCACCCTTCATGATCTTGTCGTTTTATCAGGTAAATAACAAATACGACAATCTAACAAATGTTGAAAACCTTTGGTAACTTATTAAAAGGCTAAACTAAGAATGTACTAGTAAAGTACTAATGTTACACTACATATATTTTGGCAAAAAAAATTTGTTTTATATGGTAGGGGGACATACTATTGGCATGGGGCATTGCAACTTCTTCAGCAATAGGCTCTACAATTTCACGGGAAAAGGCGATGCCGATCCTTCTCTCAACGCAAACTACGCCGCCTTCCTCAGAACCAAATGCCGGAACCTCTCTGACAATGTGACCGCGGTCGAAATGGACCCCGGTAACTCGCGCTCGTTTGACAACCACTACTTCAGAAATTTGAAGCTTCATAAAGGCCTTTTCCAATCGGATGCTGCGCTCTTGACTAACAAAGGGGCAAGCAATATTGTGGACGAGTTACTGAGTTCTAGCAAGTTTTTCACCGAGTTCGCTCAGTCTATGAAGAGGATGGGGGCCATTGAAGTGCTTACTGGAAATTCAGGGGAGATTAGGAACAAGTGTAATGTGATTAATTGATTAACTGAACTTGATTGAGTATAATTGGTTTTATGCTTATATTATGTGCAGTCATGTGCTAAAACAAGTGTATAGTTATTTGGTGTGCATTTTCTAGTCGAACAGAGTCCTGTATACCCAAACTTGTAGACTTCGGATATTATAACATAAATAAGATGATATTCGAGTTTTTAAGTGCTTCTGCTGGGAGTTTTGTCACACTGGACTGACTATTTAAAAACGCTGGCTGGTTTGACCATTACTCCAGGGTTTTTTTTTTTCCGTAAGGATGATAACTTAGATAAATAACACCCATACAAAAACGACAACACAGGAACAAGCGACATCTACTTCAAGAAACGACAATAAACTAAAAAGGAAAGCTGCATGAAAACCGCAAATTCCTAGGAAACGACATGTTATATAAAACGACAGAGACTCTAAGAACAGTTTCACTTGAAAGGTTGATCGCAACGTTGAATCATAAACACATCCAAAACGACATTATTTGAAAAAAAAAAAAAAAAAAGCCACAAAAAAAGGGAAAAATCCGGTAAAATGACAAACTTGAAAAACTACAGTAGATGAGCAACGACAAGAGCTTAAAAAAATAGCAACAATGTGAAAAAAGGACAAAAATAATAAAAAACGACAATAATAAACAGAAATGCCAATTTAGAAAAGACAGCAAAACGAAAACGATATAAACCACTTTTTTTCTTTTTTTTTTTGAAATTGTAAACCACTTTTATTAATGTGAAACATAAAAATAAAAAGAATGATTGATGGGACATGTACGGTGATCTAATTCCCCTTTATGTATTCTAAGAAATAACAAGTTGGAAAAATTAGAATTTCTTTTTTTTTTTCCTTTTTTTTTTTGTAATTAACTGGTCTATAAATAAGCAAAAGGGAAAGTTTTTCTTTTTCTTTATTACGGATTAATAGACATACATTTATTGGTACATAAAGACATAATCTCATTCTTTTTCTCTCCTTTGTAGATTAGTAAACATGTCCCAAATATCCGACCACCACTCTCAAGTCTCAAGGTCTTTTCGAATCAGATACAGCGCTTTTGACTGACAGCGTGTCAAGCACTATTGTGGACGAGTTAATGCTGAGAATTCTGATAAGTTTTTGACCGGCTCTGGTCAATCTATGAAGAAGATGGGTGCCAATCAAGCGATTACGGGGATGTTCAGGAGGGAGAGAGAGAGAGAGATTAGTGTAATTAATGTGATAAATTTAGTTAATCTTGAGAATTTACGGGCCAGTTACTTGAATTGATTAATTAATTAGTTAAATGAAATGTGCTAAATGAAGATAATCATGCGTTGCTGAATGTTAAGAAAATGATACGTACTGATCATAATTGGTCTTGGTTTTTGCATGTGTAATGATAAACTAATATATATAAACTAAACAGGCTATAACGCAGTTTTTATAGAAACTTTTAATTAGCTAGTATAAAATTTTGAAGAACGTTGTACATATTTACATTTTTTTTATTGGTTCTTTTTTTTTTTTTCATCAACCGTTCTCTCCCGTATCAAATCTAGCTTACAGCAGTTAATTTTTTCCTTGGCAATTATTACAACAAATATTGTACAGTAAATTATGCATAACTGTTTCCCCTTATAAGTTAACAAGTAAAAAACCAAAAAAGAAAAAATTATATATTTGGAACCATTATGCATATTTTTTAGCTAGATCGTCATTGTTAGACTATCATGATTCGAGTAGTTTGAAAAAATCATAACAGTTTATCATGAAAAGACGTGCGAGATAAATTGTAATTAGAAAAAAAAAACCTTATTGTGCCCAAATAAATGAAATATACATATATATATTCCATAATATCCGATAGAGATTAATTTGTAGGCAGTGTATACAAATGTATAAATCTATGCTAGCTAATAGAGTAAAGGTTTTTTTTTTTTTTTTCTTTTTTCTTCTTTTTTTTTTCTAGGTAAGTTAATTATTAGAGTAATATTAGTTAAAACATTATTTAACTCTTTTTTTTAAAAAAGAATAAAAACATTATAATTTTCTATTTTGATATAATTAAAGCTAATTAGACTTGTAAAAACCCAGATTTTAAAAGGGTAAGTTGAGAATTTTATCAATTTCTGGATTAAATAAGAGAGTGGTTTATTTGCAAAATTTCTTTAGAAACAGAGACTCATAAATTGTAATTTTTGAGGACGGAATTGAAAGAGTTTTGAAAAGTGGGGGATCATAAAAATTGTACAGTCCCATAAAACTGGTCACATGGCCTCTTCTTTTTTTCCCCTATCTCTCTCTTCCTCGCTTGATCTCTCTCTCTCTACTCTCTCGCTTGCTCACGGCTGAGGCACCACCCAAGGGAGCCGAAGCTCGCTGGCCACGGCGAGACCTCCCCACGCCGCCGACCTGCAGAAGCCGCCGAAAAGTGCAGTCTCAAGAAACCGCCATATTTGAGCTCGAGAGTTTTGATTTTTCGTCGTCGTTTCGAGCCGTTTCAAATCGTATTCTTAGGTTTGTTGTGGATGATGATGATGCTTAAACTTAAACTTAATTTATATTTTTCAGTTATTATTCAATCTATATTTAATGGTGTACACGAACTGTGGGAGATGTTCACGAGATGAAATTTTAAATATTTTATTTAAATAGACTATTTATAAAATTGAAACTTTTGAAACCTTTTTAAAATAAATCAAAGAATTTCCCATCTTAGTGAAATTCTCCTTCTGCCACTAGCCCGAGTTTTAAATCGTGACAAGACTCGACCATATCCACTAAGGCAAACTATTGACCTATTTGGTTAACTTAGAATAATCAATTACTTTCCTTAGTATGCAATAAATAGGGCTGCTTAGACGGCCATTAGCAATTTCTCTTCATCACGGCCAACCGGCCACCAGTATAACTAGTACTCTAGTTTCTTGTTTTATGAAGTGTTATGCAATTAATACACCAACAAATTATAATACAATGTAATTGAACAAAAAATAAATAACAACCTTCGTCTTTTTTGAGATATCAATTGTAAATATTCATTGTATATCTAGAATTTTTCTCATAGCTTAAGATTTAATAAAGTTTCAGGTATACTATTCCAATTTACGTGACGGTATAATTTCCACATTATTTGTAATTTAAGTTGTCAAAAGAAAACAAATATATATTATATATATATATCCTCTAGCTAGCTAGCTTATCCTTTAAAACGTCAGAAACTTTTAATCACTACAATTCAGTGGATCCTTCCTTAAGTCAAAAGCTATAATTTAAAAGACACGCTATAATTTAAAAAGCACCCATATAATTATATGTCGACCATTATAAGTTGCTCTCGATGAATTGGTCTCGGAGTCAAAGTTTCCGTGTGACATCTTATATGGATGAAATTAATTACTTATAACATTCGTTTGCTTCGATTTTAATTCAAGCAAAGCCTTAATTTGACAGCTTGTGTTCAGATTAATACTTAATTTTGGTACGTGTAGTAGGTACATGCTCTCCCTGATTTAATTGATAATATAGCTAGGTTACTTCATTGGGTTTATAAAAATAGCTTTTCAATACTTCAGAGAGGTTTACTTATTCCGCTCTTTATTGAAATTACTTCATTGAGTCTCATCTATTTTTCAAAGTTTAGTTTATTGAAAAAAAAGAAAAAGGAACTTCAATTTCGTACTTCTTTTCGTTCATGATCATGATCATTTCGTACTTCGATTAATTAAGTTCCTTATTAAAGTTGGAATATTACATGTAATTAATAATTAAATGAACATCTAACTAACACCGTTCGTTAAATCCACCGAACAACATACATATTAATTAATTCCTTTCTGTACGTAAAGAGATTCGTCTTTTGATCACTAAAGATCAGCATAGATGAGCACATTTTTTGCTGCTAAAAAAAAATGCAAGTGTCAAAAGTTATTTATAGCATTAGAGAGGGGCGTAGGTCAAAGTTCAATATTTATCAAAATGAAATAAATTCTTTAAATGGTAAATGTTTTCCCGGGGAAAAAAATAAATTGTTTGATACAATATACTAGCAATACATTTAGGAATTATTTCTCATTAAAAAACAAAGTATAATCATGAAAAAGACTATGTTTAGTAAATGTATGTGACGCATCATTCTCGAAACAAGAAAACTATCAATCAATATTCAATAAAGAGTTCACATCGCTAGCAAAATAATATATAATGCTAGACATACCACCAACCAAATTCACCATATCCACAACAACTTTACAATTACTTTTTTACCAAATAGACAATGGACTCCAAAAGTCACCACTAGATCCAAACCTTCGCAAATAGCAATTAATTCCACTGCTAAAGGATGTCAAAGAGACTAATTAAACAATCTTTTTGACTAAGCACTGCAAGAATTCTACCTTCATCTTCGTAAACAAACAATATCTAAATTGAAATTCTTCTACATATAGATTTTAAAAGGTCTACATCTAAAATAAAACTATAAAATTAAAAAAATAAAAAACAAATAAAAGCTACTCAAATATAGATTAATCTTGTAGGACAAAACCCTCATAAAAGTAAATTTAGAAACAAAAACATTGACACAAATGGAATGATCTATCATTTAATTTAAAAAAAAAAAAAAGCAAAAACAAACTAGGGAAATCATCAAAGGATCTTCCTCTTCAGTAGGACAAATTAGTCAGGATTTCTGTCAAGTGGGGCTAGAATTAACTATCTTTTGTCTATTCTATATATTTTGTCTATCTTCAAGTGGGAGCTTTATATATATTTTAAATTAAAAAAATTATAAATACATGTGAATGATTAGGCTTATTTAAAGGAAATAGAAAAATGAGTGTGGAGGCCCTCTTTCCCTCCGTGCTTGCTCTTCACTGGGGTGAAAATCAAGATAAAAATTTTGTGGAGAGGAAGAAGATAAAATATTTTAGATTAGGGGTTTTTCCCACTTCTTAAATAATAAACGTTATAAGCTATACAACATGTCAACGGTACATATTATATGATTGCCTTTCGCACAATTCTCCTTGTTTCTCTTCCTCTTTTTCTGGTCAAACTGAGACCAAGACCAAAATTGAAACGAACTCAAATGATTGGGCTGAAGGCATTTATAAAGCAGTTGACTTGAGTAGATCATAGGTGACTTTGACTTATCATGTATATTAATATTAAACAATATATCTTCAATTATCATATATTTTTGAATATGATGAGGAGAATTGATCTTGCATCATCGAACTTGCCGCATTAAGAAATTAACTAACTTTACTTGCTGGTGCTTTCTTGATCAATAATATACTGAAAATAAAAATAATACAATTATATATCCCAATATTTAAATTACAAAGCCATTGATCTAACTCCATTGCTATATATAAACCCTTCCTATTGGTAGCTTTCATTTCATCAGATCAACATTCAACAAAGCTGTCTGTTTTCTTTAAGTACCATTTTATTTAATTTGAGTATCATTCTTTTTCTTTCTTTTGTTTTTTTTTGTTTTTGGTGGAATAAAGATGAAGTACTTGAGAGCCAGCGTTACTATTTTTGTTCTGCTTGTTTCGTTGCTCGCGGTTGTTGGTGAAGAAGACAAGCCCAAAAAGTCGAAAGGCGATTTTAATCATGGCGGCCATGGTGGTGATCATGGAGGGGATTTTAATAATGGCGGCCATGGTGGTGATCATGGAGGGGATTTTAATAATGGCGGCCACGGTGGGGATCATGGAGGGCTTCAGAGCGATTTCTACCGCGATAGTTGCCCTGCACTTGAAAACATAGTGCAGTCTATTGTATGGGGCAGGGTTAGAAAAGATCCAACCATGCCAGCTAAGCTACTAAGGCTGCATTACCACGATTGTTTCGTCAGGGTACGTAACTATATATATATATATATATTGCGTATTGTACATTAACCCATAACTCATACAAAACGCATTTTACTATTTATAGTGATTTTGATTAATTTTAACTTATATTCTACCTCATGTATAGTAACAGGCATGAACAAATTTTATGTATTACATATTTTATGTTCACATGGTCAGATCATGTAGATTATGTATGAGTCTTTCATATATATTGCTTGAATGTGATACGTACAATACATATAAATGTGTACTACGAATAGTAGTATATGTTTATTATAGCTTTTTATTATAGCTTTCAATTTTCTTTTCTTGTTTCATATAAACAATAATTAATATGTGGTTTTTCATGATAATATATAGGGAAAACTGCAAAAAAATACTCTGAAGTTTGGGTGTTCTGCAATTTAAACCCTGAAATTTGGATTCTGCAAAATGACACCCCGAGTTTAAAAATTTCTGAAAATTAATACCTGGACAAATATTTTGACCAATTTTAGGAACTAAAAAATAATAATATCCTTCATTAAAACTAGATTAATCCATATTATTCATCTTAACTTTGAGGATATTATTGTATTTTATCAATTAAAATTATTCAAAAAAGTTAATCCAGGTATTAATTTTCAGAAATTCTTAATCTCATGATATTATTTTGCAGAGTATAAACTTCAGGATTTAAATTGCAGAACACCCAAACCTCAGAATTGCAGTTATCCCAAACATATATATATATATAATATTCTGAAATATATATGCATGCATGGCAGGGATGTGATGCATCAATATTGATAGATCCAGTAAATGGCGATAATACGACAGAGAAAAATGCGATTCCGAACAGGACCATAGGAGGATACGATGTCATTGATCTAATCAAAACTGTGCTTGGACAATTCTGCCCTGGAACTGATGTCTCATGTGCCGATATTGTGGCCTTAGCAGCCCGAGATGCTGTCTCTTTCCAAGTATGTACATTTATAATTACTAATTTAACTAGTACTCTAATTAGTATATATGTAGATGGATCGGATGTAGTACCGCTCGGCAGAGATCAGTGATCCGGCCAACACACATTTTTGTCAATTCGTAACACATTTTTCTAATGTAGATTTTAGATTGGAAAAATGTGTTTAGAATTGGTAAAAACATGCAAGGGAAACGATCCAAATCCTTAATAGTATACGTGGGAAAAAAAAAATATGATTCATATTGCATACTAACTACGTGTGTGTGTATATATATATACGTAACTATTAATTATAAGCCGACATATATGATATCCCTTGTTATTATCATTAATCTTTAATTATACTATATAGATTATTATGCCTATCATTGAGAAGTCCTCCATATTGATTATTATGCCTATCATTACTCATACATTTATAAATATTAATTATTAATGTACATGAATTTATTTGCAGTTCAGAAAACCCATGTGGGACGTTTTTATGGGAAGAAGAGACGGAACAGTCTCAAATGCCACGGAGGCTTTGAGAGACTTGCCATCAGCAGGATCAAACTACGCCACTCTCCGTAACCTATTTGCTAGATTTAACCTAGACGAAACTGATCTTGTTGCTTTATCTGGTGATTAATAATTTCTCTCTTTCTCTTTCTCTTTCTCTTTTTATAATAAAAAATAATTAAATAAAATTTGTAAGCCAAGATTGGAATTCAAGTACTAGTTAGTTACGTCCATCGTCGAATTTAGTGTCTCAAAACATGTAATATTTAACGTGCTTGTGTGTAGTTATATATGCCGCATTATTTAAAACTCAACATAAATATACAGAGAAATTAGGAGACCTAAACCTTTTTTTGAAAGTGAGTTTATTTAATTGAAGGATTATGATTTAAAACTATTTACAAAATAGTCTTTTTGCATCATCGAGTGTGGTGTGGTGTTGAGACTTGAGCATTATATATGGTTGATTATTATTGTGCAAAACTACTTTGTAAAGAAACTAAAAACATAAGGTCTCTAAGCAAATGTGTATTTTAGAAATACTCTTTTGCCAACTCACTCTAAATACATTATATATATGACTTTAATTTTTTTTTTTTTTTTTTTTTCGGTCATCTTATATATAGGAGCACACACAATTGGAGTGACGCATTGCCCCTTAGTCTTCCGGAGGCTCTATAACTTCAGCGGGAAAAACGACACGGACCCAGCTCTGAATCCGGACTACGCAAATAAGCTCAAGGAGATATGCCCACCCCCAGTGAACCCTGCAACGAGGGTGGAGTTGGACTTTGAGAGCTCTAGGAATTTCGACAGCAATTACTTCAGTGGCCTTACCCTGAATCGAGGCACCTTGACATCCGATGCCGCCCTTCTCACCGATCCCGAAGCCAAAAGCCTCGTCGAGAGTTACCAAGACTTTGACACTTTCAAGAAGGCATTCGCCATATCCATGGTCAAAATGGGCTCCATTGGAGTTCTCACTGGCAACCAAGGAGAGATCAGGAAGAATTGTCGTGTCATCAATCAAAATAATGTCTAATGATTTTAAACATATGTAAAATTTAAGATGTTTGATTTGTATGTGATCCAATAACTAATAATAAATCAGCCATTAACTTTTTTGGTTGAATGTTATGTACTCATCAGTACATGCAGTACAAGCTAAGCTTTCTTTCTGTTTAATGGAATTAATATTAATTAATAATCATGATCATTTACTTGATTACCTGTTTTAATGGCCACAGTTGGATTTGTTTTTTGGTTCTTAACTTAATTAATACTATCTCTGGTCCTCGATATCGATCATAGTCTCATATATATATATATATATATATATATATATTACGACATTAGAAAAATGTTGTATTTTTTATCTATATATTGACCATGCAAAAATTTTCAATTGAGGATAACGACAGTGCTACTCTTATTAGTTTTGACTTTAGTAGCATATATATGCATGTCTGTCTAACTCGATTAATTTAGAGAAATTCAGGTCTATGAAATATGTAATTGATATGTGAGAAACAAATTACATTGACATTATTTAAAATCAAAGTAAATTGCATATACACTCCCATTTCCTTGTCAAATTATTTAAAGTTTTCATTTTCATTTAATTCTAATTGTTTATATAAAACTCTAATTAATTGTTTATATTAAAAGAGTAAAATGTTTTTATTGATTTCTTTCGGTCTTTTTATTAGGCCTATGGGTGTCAGTATAATTTATTTTTGTCCAATGAGTCACTGTAATATATAAATTTAACAAAATTAGGGATTGCTATAGTGTTAATTTTCCAAATAAAAATAAATTATTAATAACCAAATTGTCAAAGAGATGAAACACTAAGGATTAATATTGTGCAATTTTCGTCTTGATATAGCCGGCCCCTAAACGGACTTTTTGGACCAACAAAAAAGCCAGAAGGAATTCGGATGCCAAGAAATCATTAGATAGGTACCTCAAAAAAAAAAAAAAAAAAAGACGAAAAGTTGGAGACCAATTTGCAAAACAAATAAAACATTAAGAACCAATAAAGTTGTTAGTCTTTTAGAGTAATATATATGTATATATATATGTCGTAATTTTTCATAAGATGATGCCACTTTTAAAGTTCTATTCATTTTTGTGATATTTTCGTTTTTATGTAACGTTTATCTAATGCCCTTAGTTTTGGTCCATGAAACCTTTCAAATGTTGAATTTTGCTATTTTGAACTATGGTCTTTTTTTTTTGGTCCTAATTTGGTTCTTTGATCTCATTTTGAACAATCTTATTATTAATCAAAAATCAGAACTGAAACCAACAGGAGAGAGAAAAAAAAAAAAAAGAAGTAGTACATTATTATATGACATTTAAATTTTACATGGTCGGAACTAAAATGAAACAAAAATATAATTCAAGAATCAGATTGGACATTTTCAAAGTTAGGAACAAAATAGGACTTGGGATATTTTACAGTTACTAAAAATAAGTAAACTAACCCTCTTCTTTTTAACATTTTTTGTCGTTATACGGAAAGTTTTCCATTTCATTTTTGTATTTGCTTTCTAACGTATTTGGTCATTTGCAATTTTCTTTTTTGTGGGGGTCATTTTCAGATGTCGTCGTTTGTTAATATATTGTTATCTTTCTGTGTTGTCGCTAATTACCAGATTGTCCTTTTTCTTTGATGTCGTCGTTTTCTTTCAGTTTCATTGTTGTTAACTTGATATGTTGTCTCCAGATTGACGTTGTTTGGACGTCATCGTTTCTACATTCATTTTTGTTTTAGTACTGTCGTTTTTTTTAAATGTTGTCTTTTTCTGCATGTCGTCTTAACATATAGATGCTATCGCTTCCAAATTAATTGTTGACGTTTTCTGCTTTTCTTTTTTTTTTTTTTTTTGCTAGAAGTTGTTTTCTGCATTTTGTCCTATACTTTTTGTGTGATTTGTAAAATTCAGGGATATTTTTTATTATCCTGAGAATTTGGGGGATAAGTGTAGTATTTAGCTAAAACCAAACGTATAAGTGTAGCATTTTTCTAGAATTGTCGTTTTTCTCATGATCTGATGTATACTTATTTTTTACATTTTCTGTCGTATAACAAAGAAGTTGTTCTTCTTTCAAAAACAAAAACAAAGAAGTTGTACTATATTGTCGTTCTATGATATTTTGGTTGTCGCTTTGTTATCGTTTTAAGGCATTGTCGTTATTTGTCTAATTCTCGTTGTCTAAACTAACGTCGTTTTATACTATATTATCGTCGTACGTGATCTTGATCCAATTTTACTATCTTTTATATAAATATATATATATATATATTTGAAGGGACTCTTAAAGGTACGCATATCAAAGATCCATAGAATAACTAGATTCTGCTTTTAACTTTTAAAAATGGTTAGAGAAAAAAGAGAGAAGGATGAGATGTTTGGTAAATTACTGTTTTTAGTCAGCGGATTTTAAAAGTAGTAGTGTAACTGCTATTTTAAGCATAATTTGAGAAGAAGTGTAAGGGTTGTTTTTTTAAAGTTAATTCGTCATAATGCAAATTATGTAGAATATTATTTACAGTATACATAATCTATAGTATACTAAATACTAGAAGCTATTTTTATAAAGTATAACAATTTTGCGTATTAAATTTACCAAACGTCTAAATCCGTTTCTCATAGTTGCTTTTTGCTCACAACACAACTACAATATAATACAACAATACTAAACTGGCCCTATCAATGGCAATAAAACAATAGTTATATTTGGGTCAGAAAATAAATTAGTTTTGCTTATATATATCCAAGACTCTAGTTTTTATCTTTCTTAAATCAAGAGAAGCATATAGCTAGCTAGATACTGCTTATACACACACAAATATATTTGCATACGTGTGTCATGACAATAATATATGTGACAAAAGACATTGTTTACTTTGGACCAACATAAGCTTCTATAAGATTCCATATATAGACTTGGGATTGTTTGCCCAATTATAAATGCACCACCATGAAAACATATTCAAGGACTAGTACTTTACGTTAATTTGAGATAAGAAAGAAATCTCGTGGTTGTATGGCTAAAACCGTTAATTAACACATTTCTGAGAGTATAGTAAGATTGGTTTATAGTTTAAGCAAAGCAGTAATTTGACAGCTTGTGTTCACAATATGAAATTGATATATGACTTCAAATTGGTACGTGTAGTAGGTAAGGTATACATAAACAAATACTAATATATGACCATTAATATACAGTTGAATATATATAGCGAACAAATACAAAATTAATTAGAGAGATTCTAGGAGACGTGCAAAAAGTCTTGTATTTCATAAAATTGATTGATGAATGCATATTTTTGTGTGTATAAATATATATTATATAGATATGCTGGTTAAATACTTTCAACATTCTCTAACACAATTAGTAGTAGAGTACATACATATGCACAATTGAAAAAAAAAAATTTTTAAAAAAAAAGGAAAGAAAAGAAAAGCTCTTCCGGCCGGATTATTTTAATTACGGGTTACTTCATTTGGGATATTATTTAGTTTAAAAAAAAATACTTTTAGAGGTTTATTTTCCTCTCTATGTAACATTTACATCATTGAGTCTTATCTATTTTTTAAGTAACTAAGAAATTAATATTGAAACTTTCATTCTTTTCTTGTTAATATTCATGGTCAGCGACATATACAAACGTACGTACGTAGATTGTCCTATCTTTTTCTGTAGAAGTATTTTCAGTCCCAACTTCTATCTTGGTGAATAAAAGATATATATTCGATATTTGAATTTGGTCCTTAAGTACAGCTAATTATCAATCCGCCGGTGCATGATTTATCCATCGACAAGTGTAACACAAATTAATTTAAGTAATAATTAATCAATTCTTATCTGTCAAGGTTCGTCTCTAGATGATCACTATGAAAGATCAGCAATATGACCACTAAAATAATAAATAAAGTTCGCAAGTGTTACATAACTTACATTATAAATTAGCATTAGATAGGGACCCGAAGTCAAAGTTCAATAGTCCTTATCATAAAAAAGAAATGAATTTAGTTAAATAAGAAGTGTTAACTATAGGAACATGTAAAGTGCCAAGGCCTCAAGGGATGTGTGTGTGTATATATATATTAATAATATCAAAATTGGTTGCCTTTCCCACAATTCTCCTTGTTTTCCTCCTCATTTTTTGGTCAAACTCAAACCCAAGACTAAAATGAAAGAACTCAAATCATTGGCTAAAGGCATTTAGAAAGCAGCTGAGTTTAGTAATTCATATGACTTTGACTAATTACTCTATTTATATACATACAATATTATTCAATCATCATAGACTTTTGGCTTTTCCACATATGAGGAGAATTGATCAACACATCGAACTTGCCGCTTTAAGAAACCAACTTTACTCGGTATCTTTCTTCATTAATTAATTAATATATGCTTAAAAAAATATTATCCCAAATTCCCAATAGTACTTAGTTAAACTGCAGGAAACTCGTTCTCATTAATTCTCTATATAAAGCCTCCTTTGCATCTCTTCATTTCATCAAATCAAAAAAGCTTTCTATTTTCTTAAGTAGTACTATTAATCTTTGTGCGTGTGTTTGTGTTTTTTTTTTTCTCTTTTTTTTTCCCAAATAATTAAGATCAATCGATGATGAAGATGCGAGCTAGCATTAATACTATTCTTCTGCTTGTTTTTTTGCTCTCAGTTGTTAGAACTGCTGTAGGTCAAAAAGATAAAAATGTTGATAAAATCATAATTAATGGAGGGCTTAGGAAGAATTTCTATGGCAGAAGTTGCCGTAACCTTGAAAGTATAGTGCAGAGTATTACATGGAGCAAGGTTAGAGCAGATGCAACCATGGCAGCTAAGCTACTAAGGCTGCATTACCATGATTGTTTCGTTAGGGTACGTATGTATATATACGTATTATTTTATAGTACTAAACATATGAATACATAAATGTTATTAATTAATTTATGTATAAGTTGGAAAAAAAAATCGACCTATGTATATTCTACCTCATGTGTAACTAATTTATGTATAAGTTGGAAAAAAAAATCGACCTATGTATATTCTACCTCATGTGTAACATGCATGTAAAAATGTATCACATATTATTGGTCGTCATGACATGATGAATCATATATATACTATATATATGCATGCATGATTCTTAGCTTTCATATTAGTTGAATGTGCATTATGTTAACAAGACAATACATGTGTTTATATAGTGCTATAGATTAATATATCTTCGTTCATTTTATTTTACTTAATCTTTTGCTTGTTTTGAAGCGCGTGTATATATATATAATGATAAAGAATAATGATTAATATATATATAATCTTTTCATTATATATTGTAAAATATGTATGGCAGGGATGTGATGCATCAATATTAATAGATCCAGTAAATGGTGATAATACGACAGAGAAGAACGCAATCCCTAACCGTTCGATAGCAGGATACGAAGTGATTGATGAAATTAAAGCTACACTTGTTCAAAAATGCCGTCGAGCTCAAGTATCATGTGCTGATATTGTAGCCTTAGCAGCCCGAGATGCTGTCTCTTTCCAAGTATGTCCATTTTTAATTAATATATGCTTATAATTAAATATATATATATATATGTATATATACACGAAAATGTCTAACTATAGCTACCTAGCTAACTAATTAATTAATAAGCTCCCTTGTCATTGTTATCAAAAAAAAAAAAAGCTCCCTTGTCATTAGTCTTTAATTATTCTACGTTGAAATTATGCCTATCATACATGCATGGATATGAACATATATATATAACATATATATACATATATGGCAGAAATAGATGTACGTAGCTAGGTGTATGTATAAAATACATAATGAGCATATATATATATATGTGATGACTGTGCAGTTTAGAAGGCGTATGTGGCCTGTTTTTACTGGGAGGAGAGACGGAAGAGTCTCACTTGCCACGGAGGCTTCAAGGGATTTACCATCAGGAGGATCAAACTTCACCACTCTCCTTAACCTATTTGCTAGGTTTGGCCTAGACGACACTGATCTTGTTGCTTTATCGGGTATATTTTTTTTTTCTTCTTCTTCTTGCTAAGAAAATTATTTCATACATAAATACCCTTTTGTAAAATAGTCAAGTAACTTCATTTAATAGTGTTATGAGACAAATAACTCTTTTTTTAAAGAAAAAAATAAGAATGTATCAACTGATTGAGTTGATATATATAAATACTACTTGTACATTTTTTAATAGGTGCACACACAATTGGAGTGACACATTGCCCTCTAATCTCTCGAAGGCTATACAATTTCACTGGCAATGGAGACACAGACCCATCGTTGGACCAGGCCTACGCAGCAGAGCTAAAGGTGAGGTGTCCACTCCCTACAAACCCTGCGACGACGGTGGAGTTGGACCGTCACAGCTCGCTCTCCTTCGACAGCAATTACTTTGTTGGTCTAAGCCGGAAGCAAGGCGTCTTGACCTCCGACGCTGCCCTTCTCACCAATGAACGAGCCGCCAACCTCACTGAAAGCTTCAAGAACTTCAAAACTTTCGTTGGTGCCTTTGGTCTTTCCATGGTCAAAATGGGCGGCATTGGAGTTCTTACTGGCAACCAGGGAGAAATCAGGAAGAATTGTCGTGTTATCAACTAATTATGGTTATAATTAATTATGACTTAAATATTATGACAATATCCTTTTATAAGAGATTTCATGTAGTTTTTTGTACGTTCAATAACTAGACATAGACAGCCATTAATCTTGTGGTTGAAATTTATGTTATCTGATATCTCTCATTGGTGTACTGCTAGTTTGTTGTTTAAGTGTATTATTTAATAAATAATAGTTAATTTCGATTTTTATCGTTTTTATTAACCCCTTTTTTCCCCTAACTAATCAAGTTAATGTCATTTCTGGTCCTCGATTGACGTGCTTTTTTTAAAAAAAAAAACTAAAACTCACTTTTAACTTTTAAAAGAGTCTATTCTACAAAAAATTAAACCACATGTTATATATGCTTGTTATAAATAATAAGGGCACCAATCCAATAGGTATTTTTTTCTTTTACCTATATATAGGTATCAATTTGGCCAATGAAAATTTATCATGCACATTTTTTTATATTAAAAAATAAAAGAAAGAAAAAGCATTAATAATGCATATCTTTTCATGCACCTCATAATAGCCGTTGGATCACCATTAGATGATGATCCGACGGCTAAAAAAATATATATATACATAGGTAAAAAAAAAAAACCTACTAGATTGGCAATCTATAAATACATATATAAATACATATACATAGGTAAAAAAAAATACATATACATAGGTAAAAAAAAAATACCTATATAAATACATATATATAGGTTGCCAATCCAGTAGGTTTTTTTTTTTTTTTTACTTTTTAATATAAAAAAATGTGCAATAAAAATTTTCATTGGCCAAATTAATACCTATGCATAGGTAAAAAAAAAAAAAATACCTACCAGATTGATGCCCATATATATATATATATATATATGGTTCTTAATCTAATTAATTTTTTTTCACGTACAGATAATAAAAATAAATACATATTATTTAGTATTTTTCTCTCTCCATCTTTTATTATGAAAAAACGGGCGTAATGATTTTTAATTTGACAAAATAATACCAATGAATAGGTAAAAAATAATACCCATTGAATTGGTGCCCCATATATATACATATATATTGCTTTAGTCCTATATATATCTATCATGATACATTTTCTCGAGAAAATGACACTTTAGTATTTTTGTATTTTTATTTTTACATTTAGTTTGCAATGTAATAGATTAATAGCAATTTAGAGTTTTTTTAACTTGTCGTTTAGGAAAATTCATGTGCAACAACTTATATATGTGTGTGTGTGTGTCACAGCACCTTGTAGCATTTAATTATTATGAACGTCAAGAGTAAATGATCACGAAAAGCAGAGACCACACATATGCCATATGCGCCATATTGGATGAACATACGATACATTATTCAAAGAGGAAATGAAGAATATTGAAAATGACTTTGGCGCAATACTTGATTAATTTAGAGTTAAATATTGGAAATGAATTTGGATATTGGAGCTTGGATCATGTAAATCCATTTAGGTCTCGTGCATGCATGCATGCATATATCTAGCTCGAATATCCTAGACTCTAGTACAATGAAAGATCATTTGGCCAGCTTGCCTTAAGTAGAGATTGTGTAACTGGGTAATCGGGTCAAGATTACTTGTGATGCAGCTGTTATAGAGACGACTTCATGATCATCTCCATTAGCCTTTCAATCATTTGGTCAGGCCTTATTAATTTACTACTTAATTAGTTCTCCTTATTAATTAATGAATATATTGGTGATCAGATGTGATCTCTCAACTCTTAGAGAAATCTTTTGATTGCCCCTACTTAGCTACATGCAACACTATACAGAGATATGCTTGCGTACGTCTCAATTTTATATATATGAATAATTTGGCAAAATGGTCTATAGAGGCTATCGTTTGGCTTTTTGGCTATAAACCATTTTGCAAATGGGGTCCTACAACGAAGCTTAAATGTAAGGGGTATTTGGGTGTTTCACTTAGTTGCCTTTTCTGTTTTGTGAAGTTGTTTCTTTTTTGTCTTCGGTCTTGTCCTTCAATGAAATTTTTAAAAAAAAAAATTTAAAAGAAAAAGTGAGAAAAATATAGAAAGAGATCAGAGAAACAAGTAAAAATAGAAAAAGAAAAATTCGGATAAGAAAACATTCTATGTGGAGATTCCAATCAAGCTAGGTAAATAGGGAAAAAAAAGAAATTTTACGATTAGGTCCTCAGGGAGAATGTATAATATTATTGTTGGTATACCTCCTAGTAGAGACCAATTAATCTTACCATCAGGTCTTAATTAATCTTTTGGGATGGATAATAATTTGAGATTCGATACAAAGTACCAATTGTTCATGTTCATGCAGTCAAAGATTTGATAATGTTCTGCTAGCAAACTGATATATGGCACAAAGAAGAAGTTTTGTAAAATCAAAGTCAAACGATTTTTTTTGTTATCAAAATGAATTGCTGCATTTTGTTTTAGAAAGATTTTACTATAGTTTTCCAACGTGAGTTGGGTTAAGCTCATTTGAATGGAGGCTTTTTTTATAATAATTATTTTGAATTTAATTTGATTTTTAATATATTAATATTCTAAAAAAATTGTAAACTAATTGCCACATCGAAATTTTTTTTTTTTTTTTTTATTAAGTTATACATGTAATTGAAAGGCTAATCTTTGTAACAAAGACATACATGGGGAATGGACTGAATGGATGTAATTTTTGAAAGGGATCTTATCGTTTTCATACTTTGTATTTTGACATTTTGTTCAAATTATACCTTGTGTTTTAGTTATTATTAATATTGACCTTTAGATTTGAAATTTTTTACAAATTTATACCTGATACCAATTTAGAACAGTTAATTTACCAAGATGTTGTTTAAAAATTGAAAATAAACCATATAAAAACTCGTCCGAGAATAAATTTATTAAATCATCTTGATAAATTAACTGCTCCATATTGGTGTCATGGTATGAATTTGTAATAGATTTCGAATCTAAGAGCCAATGTTGATAATAACCAAAATAGAAAGTATAAATCAAACAAAGTATCAAAATATATGATAAAAAAATGATACTATCCTTTTTTGAAATTCATGAGGAATAGATGTAATCTTTTTGATATTGATGTAATGACCATAAGTCGGGAGAGTTTACAAAATTAATCGAAATAACGTAATTAAGGGGCATAATTTCAAATTTTAAAAGTTCAACGACCAAAATTGTCGTTTTCGTTAAGTATTGTCGTTTTTTCATGGTGTTGTTGTTTTTGTTAAGTATCGTCGTTTATCATTTTCAGTGTTGTTTTTCCTATCATCTTTTTATACGTATTGTCGTCTTTCTCTTTCCATTTTCAAAAGAAGTTAGCGTACTTGTTTTCTAAGACATGGTCGTTTTTACGTTTCATTGTCGTTTTTACGTTTCATTGTCGTTTTTTGTGATATTGTCATTTTCTTGTATCTTTTTTAGTTTCAGTGTCGTTCTCATAATACTGTTGTTTTCCAATATCCACTGTCCTTTTTTCCTTTCCGTTTTTAGCAGTAGTTGGCGCTCTTGTCACTTCTTAAGATATTGTCGCTTTCCTTATATTATTGTCGTTTTCACATACTACTGTCGTCTTCCTATATATTGTCGTTTTCTTTTTCTGTTTAAAAGAGAAGCTGCCGTTCTTGTCGTTTCGTGAGATATTGTCGTTTTCCTTGTACTTGAGGTCATTTTCGATTGCACTTGTCAGTTTTCACTACTTTCTTGTTCCAACCACATTACAGAGGAAAAACAAGTACACACACCCATTACAGTTGCAACTCGGTGAAGTTGATTATCCTCATTTTGCATATTGATGAAATCATCTCTAACGAAATAATTGAAACCAGATTTTTAACATTTTGAAGGGGCATGAAATCAGACGCATCACATTTCTGTCATTTCTATGAGGTTTTCTCCAAAAACCAAGACACATATCCATGGCTGGGCCCAGAACCACTTCAAGGAAAGTGTTTCCATAGGTAGGAGTTGAATTTTGGGACCACCTATAACAAGAATACAATAAGGCGTGTGTTTGGTCACAAAGTGCTGGTTAAGGACAGTAGTTTGACATTTCAAAGTCAGATCAAAGCGACAAGTTTTCATTCTGAAATCAAGAGAAGCAGATAACTACTACTAGAAATATATGTGTATATATATTAGTTTTGGACCACACAACATGAGCATCTAGAAGCTTCCGGATACTTGGGATTTTTGCCCATGCTGATAAAATTGACCCATATTGATAAATGCAATGCACCATGAAAAGCTTTCAATAATTTCTACTTATATCATGGCAACATTGAGGTAAGAAATGATACATACATATGAATCTCAGTTTTAAGGACAAAAACCAATGAACCAATTTCCCAGAAATGAAGTGAACATATTACATAATTGTTCTTTTTCAGTTTTTCAGTCCATAACAGGGAAGAACTTTTCCCTTTGAATTTGAGCACATGTATGATTATGTTTACATCAACCCAAGACTACTTTACTTGGGTTTTAACCCCATATAATATATTGGAGGAAGAATTGAGGGGAAAAATGAAAAAAGCTTGAAGCACACTTTAATGTTACTGTAGTCTGAATCAAAATGCAATAAATACTACAGATTCAGCTGAGGATGATAAGACTGCAATCAAGACTCTCCTTCCATTTTACAGTGCATCAGCAAGATCACTGAGGAAGAACTGGAGGAGCAATCATTCGGGTATTATACGATTTGCAGTGGCTGCATTTCTGACCAATTATGTGGAAGTAAACTTCAGTAGTGTCATTGCAGTCATTACAGAGGATCCACACCTGACAATAGCTCTTGTATATTAGATATTATTCTGAATCTGAATGCGTAGTCAACCAGAAAAATCGGCCAAAGGTGTGTCATGGGGGAACCATACAGAAAAGGAGCTTGAAAAGAGCTCCTTACAGAAAGTTTATCAAAGTTTTATGCCAGATCCTGATATGGAACTATCTAAACCATTCAATGTGAGAACAATCTCATGAACAAGGATGAAAGCTATTACCTTTCTAGAGCGGTAGTCCTCAGGCATGATGGTCTCTTCAATCTGACCACATGATGTCAAGAAATTAGCACCAAATATTGTAAGGTAACTTCTGAAAACTGTATGAACTCAAATTCAATGAGTACCTCCTCATCTATTCTCTTCCAAGTTTTGGACATGTCAATTATTGACTTGGAGCATATGGGACAACAGTATCTGTATAAATCAAAACATTTTGAGTAAACAAAAACAAGACAATTAAACTTCAAATTTATAACTTGACAAGCTAATGTGAGGACAACTCATGGCTGGCTGCTTACTTGTCACGCTTTATCATTTCATTGTAACATTCACAATGCATTGTGTGGCCACATTTCATTACAGTAGTGTCTTTTAGCGAGTCAAAAAGGTACTGCAGTTTATAATATGGTGGTGTTAGGAAAATTTAAAGAAATTTCCCGTTCGAGAAAAGAACAAGAAGATATTTATAACAGAAACCTCATAACATATGGGGCAATGGTGCCGCATGGAGTTCTCCACACACCGGTGATTATCACGCAGACCAACTGAATAGCAAGACCCTGAACGAACAAGGTATAATGTTTAATGACATAATTGGAAAGATTGCCAAAACCAACTCTAATTCAACGAAGTAGCGAAAAAACCACTTAAGCGCGTGAACCAAGGCATTAGATTTCATTTCTGCATAATCTCAGTGATTTCAATAAATCTGTAACAATAAAGCCATAATGGTACAAGTTGCATACCACACTTTTCGCAGTGAAAGAAATTCTCACGACCGCCAACTCTGTTTCCATCATTGCCACAACAAAACCAAAGTCACCAATTTGCAACAAAATTGATCATAAAGAAAAAGAAGTTTGATCCTAATAAAACAGAAGTAACATTTTCTAAACTTGACTTACAAACCTGCAGATTCCACAATCGTCACAATGAAATTGACCCTTCTCAGTCTGCAGAAAATTCAAACCGAAGTTCGCATGAAAAAACAAAAACTACTTATTAATATAGAACAGAACATTATAGACCTTGTTTGAATCTCAATCTGCTTAGTTCCTAGCTCAAAGAAAGACAGATCAATTACTCTAAAGCAACAGACTCTGACAAGTTATCTCAATTCTAATCCTTTCTGAAGTTAAAAGTTGGGATTGTGTGATTACATCGTCGTCGTAAAACTTGCATATGTCACAGAAATACTCCCCCATGTTGACACCACAGTTGGTACAAACTTGAGCAACCTGAAGAACAATAAAGTAGAATTCTCAGCCACCCAAAAGTAGAGCAAGGTTTGTTTTTAACTCTTTTGTTCTGTGAAACAATCATAAAAGACATAATACATACCGGTTGTTCTGTATCACAAACTGAACAGACAACCTGAAATGGCAAAGCAGTAAAAAAACTCCAATTTAAGTCGCTCATAATGGCAAACTCACAAACAGTATAACTACAAATGAATGTTAATAAACAGAGTGGTGATGAAAGCCTACTTGTTTAACATCATACCGAACGAGTTCATGCCGATCAAAGAGATTCCTCAACAAGCTCTAAATAGATCAAATATGGAAAAATTAGCGAGAACCCAGATCAGAAAAACGTGTGGGCAAGTGAGTGTTGCAAGCTATAAGAAGGAGCCAAAAAAAAACATGGGAATGAATGAATATGAGGGATGATAATGATATACCGTGGCCTCGTTATGACAATGGCGGCAAGGATACATCTCGTTGCAGCATGGAGCTCGAATCTGGCATCTTCTTCTATAGTGCTGACATCTAAAACAAACCCAGGAAAAGTTAAAGAAGGAGAAGAACCAAGCTGAAAATGAGAACTTTTTTAATATATTTCTAAAAACAAATCAAAACCCATCAAAGAAAATTACAGAAAAAATAGGAGGAGATGAGTTAAAGTACCCATAACCCATCTTCCCAAAATCAAGACGTTCATTGGCCGAGCCTTCCATGAGTGTTGGAGAGAGATTTGCAGAGAATGAAAGGCTGATGAAAGAAGTTTCCTGATTTGGGAAGGATGGGATAGCAGTTGCTGCTGTTATTATTTTGTCTCAGTCCTCAAAGAGAAAGGGCCCAAGTGAAGCCATCATGCCAAAGATGTAACCTTTTTTATATAAAAATAGTATCTTTTTTAGTTTTCTATTTTCCATTTTTCTATAAGCGTATATAGACATAGATATATAATATTGTATTACCCACTTGGCCAGAGAAGAGAGAGAGAGAGAGAGAGGATAAGGTAGTGTAAGGGGGTGGCAGTGGCTGAGTGACTTTGGAAGAAAGCGACAGGCGCCGTAATATTGGCGAATTGGGTCAAACAGCAAAGCCCATCAAAACAAGCAATCCTTTAAAGATGGAATAAAGATAAACGCCATGAAACTCTAAACAAGGAAAATTCTTTCGAGTAAGGAATGGAAAATTTTCATCTGGAAAAATGGAATGATTCTACCTTCTTTTATTCTTATCCTGCTAGCTAAGATTTTAACAAGCTGATCTAAAAAAAAAAGTGTTACATATATTGATAAAGAAAGAGTTATGGTTTCTCTAAACAAAAGCAATGCTATCGTCACGCGTCTCCATTTGGGTAGTGGAGCCTATAATAAGATTCACGTCTTTCATCCTAAGACTCAGATTGATTAGAGTACTGTATATATCATCTATTCGGATTTTGAATGAACTTACAATGAGATTCACCTAGATTTCATCCCAATAGAAGACTGAAATCGGTTGGATCTATAACTAAGGTGCTTGAAAATGAGATTTGGTATCTGCTCCGGACTTTAATGAGGGCAACCACTCCAACAGAACAATCAGTTAACCACTCTTTCAACCCCCTTATACTTGGACGTAAGAACTATACCAAGCTTCCCATTTTCTTCTACCTTAATAAAAGAAAAAGAAAATGCTTTTGGGGTTATTCAGAAAGGAATTAGATTAGTTTATTGACCATGAAAATCTGCTTTCTTGGGAAGAACCAGTAACTAGAGGGGCCAAGTTGATACAAAAGGTGACATCATTGGATGTGTAGGGATATGAAATACTGTTCCCTTGTTCATATATAACTTCCAGATACATTGCCTATGTATGTATATATTCTATATTAAATTCTTCATAATTCCTAGAGGTCTGTGCTATGGTTTTTAAATATATATGTTGGACCCCGAGATCACTTCTGCATTTTTATTACTGTTGTTTTAGTATAATATACCAAAGCTTTTTAGTTCATATATTTGAACAACTCATTTGTAATTCTATGCACGCGTATATAAATTTGATATCAATACTATCAGATCAAGGTGCCGTGTAAGTGGGAAGCTCGTGCAGTATTATTACAATTCATGTTCCCCGAAATTTATGAGCTCTCTCAGTGCATGTAACTAGCTATATTATATGTAACATATACACATAATAATATTATAACATAGTAGTTTACCTGTTTTACACAGACAATATCACTGTGAGGCTATAATTTATTTTGCATTGATTATATATATATATATATGAATAAATATGCTTGTAATTTTCTTGAGGATAATTTATTTTTGTCTTTTCTATTAATTAAGTTGTATCAATGTGGGAATTAATATACACATTAATATTTTCAAAAAAAAAAAAAGAATCAAAAAATCACAACAACCGTAATAAAGTTTGCATGTGACCTCCATTTAACAAGTGCATTCATGCATGTCTCTTTAGGTAAATTATTTCAAATGCCATTGGTATATATTTAGTCACTAGAAGTCTAGATCTGAATAATATTATAACAAACACAAACAAATATATCAGTTAACGTATGTAATCAAATTATTAATTTGCTGGCCTGCCTGTATTTCATATTACCTAAAAATACACCCTCCGAAAAAAACTTAATAAATAAAAAATAAAGCGCCCTGAAACCATAAAACGGGAAAAACTGTTTCGTTTATTATTAGCTATATAGGACAGCTAAACAACGTGCATGCATGCAATAGCCATACGTATAACCCCCTCCCAAAAAAAAAGACAGAGAAGAAACTTTGATTTGTTATCTTGTCTGATCTTTCTCTCCCAATTTAAAAAGGGAGAGAATATTATTAAAACTTCTTTGATCATAATCATCATCATCTCAAAAAATGGGTTGTGGAGAATCAAAACACGACGTGGTCACCGGAAACACCGTTCTCCACCGCAAGCAATCCGATGACAACTCCTCCAAGAACAGTGCCAAAGACATAGAAACCGTCCATGAAAAGCCTACAGCGGCCGATCAGCACAGCGAAAGCGCCGTTAAGGACGATGATGATCATTCAGCTGTGTTGGGCACGGCGGCGAATGTGAAGGAGGAGGACGGTGATGGAAACAAGACAACGTTGTTAAGAGATGATGATGAGAAAGAGATATTAGATGATCATGAAAAGAAAGATGATGTAGTTGAAGCGGGGATAGGCCGAGATTCGCCGAACCATTTCTTTTCCTCAAGGAAAGATGAGGAATTGGGGATCGATGGGATTATTTCCGAGGGACGTTCTGGCAAATCCGAGTACAACACGCCTCGCCATGGGGCCGGGATTAATAAAGACGACTCAGTTTTGCGTCCTGATGATCAAGATCCCAAACCAGCTGTGGAGGAGAATAACAACAAAGAGGCTCATGATGATCAAGAAATTAAACAAGCAGAGGAAGAAATTAATGGTTTGTCAACTATAAATAATTGTAAATTGTAAATTCTATTCATCAGTTTTGGTCAATATATGTTTTGAAGTTGTATTTTCTTTTTGGTTATTGTGTGAGTGCAGCAAAGGCTGCGAATGTAGAGGAGAATTTGGTGAAGGAAGAAGTGGAAACGACCACGGTTGAAAAAGATTCAAAGTTACATGAAGAAGAGAAAAGCAGTACTCAGAATCAGAATGATGAGGAGGTAGTATGAGTGTTCGTCTAATACTTTTAATTGATATCATAAGAACTTAATTAAAAAGTTTTGGTTACTGCAGAAACATGTGGTTAATTGACCGAAGAAGAGGATATGAAGACAACGATAAAGAGGCAAGAATCTTTAGGATATTGGCAAAGGAAGAAAAATATTCAAGGATGTTACGTTATATTTGTAATTGTTTATGTTAAATGTTGGCGGTGTTGTTTATTAGTGATTCTATTGAAAATGCTTGTTAAATGATGTACCTAAAGTGCTACCACTAAATATCATGTCAGTAGTAGGTATCTTACTAAGTAATAACTACTTGTCTGCCTAAACTTGACCATTTAATTAGTCGTACTGCTATTGTGACAAATTACAACTTACAAGAGAGGCAAGCAAGCATTAAAACTAAAACCAAATCAATGGTTTCCAAAGCGCACATAACAAAGTAAAGGCATGAAGAGAAAGTAGAAAGTGCAAGTCCTCGACATTAACTTGACAATGATGTATTAGAACCCTGAAATCCTTTTTTATGCACCAGGATGGGGAGATTGTAAAACAAAACTTGACAACGTTAAAGAGTCTTTAAGTTCGGACTTATACCTCTGTGCCATATAATGAATGAAAATTCATCCATCACACGACAATATTTGATTAAGCTTGTAATACTCGATGTTTCCTCCATGTTGTGCCAGTATTGAGCTTTCTTATAAAGAATTGATAACAGCATATATGGAACTAAGAGCAATTATCCGATGTGCTTGTAACAATTGATGATCAAATTCGTAACAAAGAAATTATTTACAGTTTCTACATAGACATATGACATCGAATCTAATCATCAACAGTACTTGCAGTCACAGTTCATATCGATCCAAGTCACATAGCTAAGATGTACATAAATGATTATATACACAAATTCCCTCCAGCCCCTTAAACCCAATTAGTCAATACTACAACATTCATCAGCCGTAGCTTCTGAAACGCTATAAGAAATGACGATAACTTGTCCGTGATATAATACCATAACTGACCTCTCACGAGTCTCAGGCTATCAAGGGGGAGAAATCTTTCACCAACCAGATCATAAACTTTAAACATGGTTGCCCCCAGCACCTGACTGCGTATTCAGTTTGATAACAGGAGTTGCAGGATCTCTGGACAAGACAAAGTTTCCTTCACCATCTGTTCGGCGATAGTCTACCAAAGCATGATCCATCACAATTCTGCATGATCGCCATGCATCGCCGGATAATCTGACACCAAAATACTCGATATGGTCCGCGATGCTGTTCCCACTCACCGACCTGCACAAGATTCCAAAGAAATTGCAGCATATTCTCAGATTAAAATGTCACTGTAAAATTTTAGTTTACTATTTTCACTCTCAGTTCCTAATATTGGAAAAGGTGAAGAAATTGGGCACAATTTGAAACATGAAAATCCCAATCATCCCACCACCCGAAATTCCTCGAATTACACATTTATGCAAAATGAAAACAACTATCATCTATATGAAAACAAAATAAATACAGCATCAACAAGTAAATTACCTGCTACAGGTTGGGTCTTCCCCCGAACTATCACAGACTTTCTCGACTGTATAAATAAGACTTCCCAATCCAATGTTATGAAGCCACACCTAAGAGTCAACAAGACAGAATACATCACCAAATACAAGAAGACTATCCCGGGCCTAGAAGAGAAGCAGCCTCGATATCATAATAACAAAATGCATGTTAATGATTCCGACAATAGAGTGGCATTATCACTAGAGATATTTCTTGCATTGTCATAAAAATATTGGTCTATTCGTTAAAAAGTGCACCTAGAAAATCCAAAAACTGGGCTACCTACAGCTAAGACACTAACTAACCAACATGCCTCACTACATACACAAATTTCACTTCTCTGGACAAACCATTACCTCTGTTGGAAAGTGGTGGTAGGTTTTCTGGGGGAAATAGTAATAGTATGGAGGCAAATGAGGCACAATATCATGTCCATTTGTAACTCGTATTGTGTTTGGTAAAAGTTTGCTGTAGTACGTTGCAAAAACTGCATTCCCAATGCGAGGTTGTCCAAATGTTACAACCTGGACATTCTGAGCTTGACAATTGACCTGATAATAAGCACGCATTCCTTCATCACCTTAAAACTCATTTGAAGAGAAAGCAGATCCAGAATAACGTTACCATACAAACTAATAGTTAGACAACAGATACACATCAGAATTGATTCAAACAGAAACTTATAATTTTTTTCTCTAACAAAGTTCCAAATGTCAGTACTAGCAGAAACAACTATGTCACTGCTCATGCAAACAATAAGAAATGCATAACAAAGCTCCAGTGGTTGTAGAAAGAACTTCTTACTATAAGATCAAGTCCACAAAAGGCAGCCATGGCCCCTCCCATCGAGTGCCCAGTTGCTATAATGTTAATATCTCCATAATACTCCTGCGCTCTTTTAACAGCATTCAGGATTGCGGAGCGTATGGTTGTGTTGTGGTAAGCATAATAAAATCCACGGTGCACCTAAAACAATGGGATTATGAATTAATACACTCTCTTAAGTTAAGGAAAAACTTCAGAACACAAGGAAATTTTCTGTAAACCGCACCATTGCATCAGGCATGCCAGGGTAATCAAGATCAAGCTGTTTCCAAAATAAGTCCTCAATCCAATTCTGTATGCTGTAAAACACAGTCAATCAATAAATCAAACACAATCCTACAAAACAGATATAAGAAGACAGTAATATCTTAGAGATCAAACTTCATAACAATATCACTAATCTTGATACATATAATTTGTCACAATCTTTACAAGAAATCAGACTCTCAACATGTTCACTGAACTAGACAGAACAGAACCAAAATAATTGCATGTACCATCGTACTAAAAAGAAAAAAGGTTAAAAACTGAACAGCCAAATATTTGTTATCTGCCATCCCTAAAATTCTAACTCCAATATTAATGTTACTTATATTTATTACATATGGCAGAAACCAGTTAGTCTCCCTTTTAAAGAAACAAATTAGCCCAAGGCCTAGCTCAGCAGAAATGGCATTTATGTTTTACATCCCTAGAAAATGCTACCTGTTCTCCTGAGTTCCTCTGAATGCAATTACAATAGAGTTGAGATCTTCTGCCACTCCAACGAATGCCTGTAGAAGATGGTCATGAGAAATATCAGAACACGAAGTATGAAAATGTAGGTATAACCGAACTCCAAGTATGGTGCAGAATTAAACCAGGTCAGTTAATGATAATGCACCTGTAAGCAGTTCTGGATGTCAACAACTAGTTCAATCATTTGAAATCCCTGTTTTCATTGGAATTACAGTTAGACAAAAATTTGAAATAGGACGGCCACCTCTTCAAGCTAAGGACTAGAAAGTGAAGAACCACTCTTACGCGTGTGGAGACAAAAGTATGATATAAATTCAGGTACCTCAGTTACCCCATCACATCTTGCGCAAGTCCAAGTAAAAAGTTCTGTCAGATCTGACATATACACCTGTAGGAGCAAAAGCATGTTGTCAGTCAGTATTCAAATTTAAAAGAGTCAACAATGTTTTAAATCTTACTAAAATGCTTCAAATTAAATATAAAGGACACTGACTTTGGCTTAATCCAGCAACTAAACCCAACATAATTTATCACATGTTCTGACCCATGCCTTGTAACAACAAGAAGCATAGAAAATTTTTGTTTCTTCCATTGAGCAGCCCATCAACTAGGACTAGGCCCCATTAAATGAATTAATTGTCCTAAAACAGCAAAAAATATTAAATAATGGAGACAGAATCCAGCTAATTTAAAAGGTAATCTTTGAACTCCAGTCCTTAAAGTTTCAATGGACGATCTCCCAAGTGCTGCTTTTATCCATGTCAAGCATAACATGCACACATTATATCTTGTAAAAGGTGAATGGTGGGAGAGTATATAGTATATTTAAGACTGGATTTGGAAACCAAATAACCCTAATGATCAAAAAACGTTTACTAGAAAAGTAAAAAGAAATTACCGCAGAAGCATAATGCACCAATATAGTGGTAAGGGTATGATTATAAACTGGAGTATGATGCGTATGCTTGATCTTTAACTCTGCAATTCAAAAACAAAATGTCTGTTACAAAGCATATACAAATAATTAAAGCCAAAAGAATTAAGCATATCCAATACACAACCAAAGTAACTCAAACACATCTACAGTAGGCATACCCCCATTTAAAATAAAAAAAAAACAGTACAAAAACAATAAGATAAAACAAAACCCAGGTGTCTTCGCCAACTGCCCAAAAACCCAAAAAATTCAATTCATTAATCCATACTATATCCACAATATAAGCCCAACTTCTGAAAACACACCCAATAATTAAGTTCAAATGAAATACCACATTAAAACGTAGATACAAACACCTCCTCGAAAAACCCATGTGTTAACTTATCCGGAAAATAAGTCAGAAAACATGGGTCATAATCTAAATTAACCATAAAATACACTCCAAATACCTGCTTAGCATATGTAAATAGCTTAATATTACACAAATTAAAATAAATAAATAAATAAATAGTGGAAAATTTCTTTGCAAATTTACCTCTTCCTTCGGAAGAAACAAACAAACATGTAAATATTGCCAATATAAGCCATGTATTTCTTTCCATACTCTGCTCCCAAAAAAAAAAAAGGTAAATATGAAACCTAATTGAGAAAATTAGGGCAAAATTCGCAGGAGGTGATAAACAAAAATGAGATAGATAGTGATAAACAAAAATGAGATAGACAACAATACCAGGATGACCCAGATTGCCCGATGACTCCGGAGCTCCGACTACAATCGGGTTCTGTACCGTACGACCTCGTTTCGAACCCGATTTCGAACCGGTGAGCCGATTTTGAAGAAATTTTGGAGCATAAATTATATTGTAAGTAAATTAAATAAAAATAAGAATAAGAAGAAGAAGATTATTGAAAGAAGAAAAGGCTTGAATGTAAATAAATTATATAATGGAAAATTGGGGGGATGGGCATAAAAGATAGAGATTAGAGATACGGAGACGAAAAGGAAAACAAATACAAAAAAATAGTCGCTCGGTTCATCTGAATTGACGATATTGCCCCAAGTTCTTTTTTGTCATTTTACCGTGGTGTTCGAATGCTCGGCGGAGATTTTGGTTTGGTTGTACGTGGGTATTTATGGGAAAGTTGTTGTTATTCGTGACGTGTCGGGACTTTTTTTAAAAAATAAATTTAGAATAGGATCAGAAGGGTCCCACACTGGTTGCTGCTTTTCCTTCAAGGTGCTTTCGACGTCAATTCCTTTTTTTCAGTTGCATTTTGGATTTGTTTATTGCCAAAAATAATTATAACAATTTAATAATTCTAAAAAAAAAAAAAAAACGAATGTTTCTCCTTTCGTTTGCAATTGAGATAAATAAGTATGAGGCGGCCAAATTTGACAGAACATGGTAAGTGGGTTTGAGAAAAAAAATAATAATAATAATAATCTCAAGCTTACTTGTTTGTCACTTATTGTTTAATTTTTTGGCTTGAGTGTATGGTGGGGAGAATATGCTTGTGTGTTGTCAAATATTCGAGAAATGAAAAAAGCATCACAAATTTCTTTATTCGTTTAGCTTGAATCGTGATTGAATTTTTTTCAGTCAATCTGTATGTTAAGTAGTGACACTAAAAGATAATATATTTAGCTAATTAACTTTTGCACGAGAAGATGGGAGAGACTTTATGCTTAGTTTCTTAGTTTCTTGGGGTTTTTAACATTTTTATTTATAAAAATAAAAAAAATTACAAAAATACGAAAGGTAGTTATTTTTTTTCAATTTTATAAGATTTTTATTAGAAAAAATATCATTTTAAAAAAAATTAAAAAATACAATTTTTAAAATAGTTACTAATTACCAGTTACCAGTAATAAATATATTTAGTTAATAGTTACTAATACTCGAAAACTGGTTACCGGTTACTCATACTATTTTAAAAATTATATTTTTCTAAATATTTTTTGATAATGATATTTTTCTAATAAAAACTGTATTAAATCTACAAAAAGCAGAGACCATCGTATTTTTCTAATTATTGTTCTACAAATGTCGTACAAGGCTTTCACTTTCGTTGTTGCTTGAAGGGCCATTGGACCTTGTAACCAGACAATAATTGTGGGCTTGGGATGGTAATGGGGCATGTTTAGCTATGGGCTTTTAAGCCTAATGGCCAAATTTTAGATCACTGTTTGAAAATAGCCGTTTTTCAACCTATTAGACAACTAAGTTTTGAAACTTATTTGAAAAATAACCATTTTTCATATGTGATAAATCAAAATATATTGATTTATTTTTTAAAAAAATAGATCAACTAAAAAATGACTATTTATCAAAAAAAATTTATAAAAATGGCCATTTATAAAATAGGTATAAAAAATGGCCATTTATTTAAAATTAATCTAGAAAAGATTGGCATTTCTTATAAATACTCTTTAGCTATTTGTCCCATGCCCGTTTGGGAAACTTTATCCATCCTTATCCCATTTTTCATTTAGAGGAATGCTGAATTCATTTTGTTGTCTCATTGCTTGATACATTTTGTTGTCTCATTGCTTGATACATTAATTTTATTCAAATATCTAACGTTTTAATAATATTGTAATATATAATAAAAGTCATGTGTCAAGCGGTGAGACAAAAAAATATCCTTTTTTCAACTCATTTAATGATACGAATTATTCAGGTATCTCTCCACCACGGGGATCGGATACCCATACCATAAAACCAAATAAATCTATAACAGTGTTACGTGCTAAAGTTAACATAACACATGTATTATATATTTATATCTAGGGCAAATATAATAATGGTCCTTGATTTATATTCTTTATATCATTTTGGCTTCCAAACTTTCAACTTGCATAGTAATGATCCATGAATTATGCAATTATTATAATAATAACCCATTTATCTCAAAGTATTAGTTTTTTTAGTAGAAAATAATCATGGACAAATGGTATAATTGAGCATTATTTACTTATACGAGTCATAATCTCGTTTTTCAACCATAGTAAACTATGTGATTTGAATATGACTAATTTATGTTAAAAATTTAATAATTTGCAGAAAAATGATCATTAATGTAATAATTGTATAAGTCTTGATAGTTTACTATGTAAGTTAAAAATTTGAAGTCTCATTATTGACTACATTTACTAAACTATATGCTCTGTAATGACTTAAATCTATTAAATATTTAATAGTATGTGACAAAATGATTATTAGTGCAATAATTATATAATTTAGGAGTCATTATTGTGTAAGTTGAAAATTCAATGGCCAAAACAGTATAACAAGTATAATTTAAGAGCTATGAATATCACTAATCCTTATATCTAATGTGGTATTGATAGGCAAGTACCCCTTTATTCAGATGTAACAAACATCCCCATTGAGTTTGATGAATTTTACATGTTTCTAATATATTAAACTGAACAATCAGTGCATGGATGACTAGTATACACAACAACCTGTTTACCGGCTAGTACACGATTGACAATGTTGTAGGCATGTGGTACAAGCCAAATTAATGGGTATATGAGCTTTTGTCGATAAATCTTAGTGTTATTTTCATTTTTATTCCCTAAATAGTAGGAATTGGCAAAATCGACTACATGAGAAATATAGATTTGCAAAATGATGTTCCTTTTTTAAAAAATGAGTGACCAAGTTACTTGCTCAGTTTAAAAGCATGATCACTCAGTGTAACAGATAGTCATTTGGAACTAGGGGTGGCAATCCATGTCACGACACGATAACACGACTCGAAAACGACACGAAGTTAGCGGATTTGTGTTGAGCTTAAACAGGTGCAGGTTAAAACGTGTTAAACACGATTAAGCACGATAATATAACAGGTCAAAATTAGGTCAACCTATCTAACCCGAAATTGACACGTTTGACACGATTAAAAATAAAATGATTAAACATGTCATAATTGTGCCAACCTGAAATTATCCTGTTTACAACCTGTTTATGACACAGTAACATTCTTTTACTCATTATTTAGAAGCCTAATACTCTAATAGCCCAATCTCACACTCTACTCATTATTATTTAGAAGCCCAATAGCCCAGCCCATTAAATCAAGCCTAGGGTTTAGAAATTAAGTTACTGTCTCATAATCTTCTTCTTCTCACAATAGCATTAGCCGCCATCCCTCTCTGCCTCTCTTAACTCTCAGTCACTCTCACGAGCCGTAGTAAGTGTCTCCACCTCTTGTCATCTACTCATCTCTCTCCATCACTCTCACAGACACGATGACCTCCCCTCTTCATTGACCTATCTCTCTTCCCTCTTCTCTCTCACCTGTGAGGCCAGTTCCGTTTGCCCTTTCTCTTTCCTCTTCCGTCAATTTGCCAGTGACAGCCAGCCTCATTTGCCTCTCCTCATCGCGGTAGAAGGAGATCAGATCTAGTTCCTTCGACCTCATATGACCTTTATTTGACGCTAAAGTTTCAGTAATTTTCCATTCTCATCGTTCATCGTATACGATCTAGGTTTTAATTTGAGGCGATTTCATTTTTTTTTGGATAATCTTTTTCCGTAAATATGTAATGAGAATCTCATTTTATTTAATTTTTTGCGGTTTATTTTTCTTAGCTACGAAAGTTTCCAAATCATAAGCTATTTATTCTATCTTACTTACAAACATGAAAAAGAAAAAGGAAAAGAAAGGAATGAAATAGTTGGAAATTAAACCAATGGGTTAATGGCACAAACGGTCCTGAACTATTTAAGTCCAAAATTTTAATTTGATTTGAGATATACTTAAAGTTCATTTGATTTGCGCTTTTGTTTAAGCTAATTTTTTTTTTTATTTGAATCCCTATTAGTCTTGTTTATATTATGTTTCTTTTGGAGTCTCTTGTGTTTATATAATAATTTGATTTTATTATTTTTTTTCTACCAGCTATTATTATTGATCTAATTTTGAGACTATCTTGATACCAAATGTTAGTGTTATACGTATATTATTATTATTTTTTTTGGATCTGATTTTCATATTGTCTTGTACTTGTTGTTCCTAGAATTAGAATATATTGCTGATTTTTCGATGTTTTGTTATATAGATGGATAAACATGGATTTGAAGTCAATATTGATGACATTGAGTCTAAAAGTGTTGACATACTAATTCAAGAGCTTGATGATGAGAATGATGGAGTTGGTGCTATGGAGAAACAGATAAAGCTAAAGAGCTTGTTAAGACTATATTATGTTATGTTATGCTTGTTTGAGACTTTAGACTACATCTTTTGTTTGATTGCTTATATATCTTATGGTCTTGATGGTTGTATTGTATTAGAAATGCAAATTATGTTAATTAGGTTATAATGTAACTGTGAAGTAGGTTAATTATGATATATTGGAAGGAAACCTAAAAATAGGTTAACCTGTTAAGCTTAATAGGTTAATAATTTATGACAGGTTAACATATATTGGATATTTGGACCAAATTAGCATTATCAGGTTATTTGATTCATCTAATAAGTTAGATGGTAAACAGGTTAAAATAAGTTAAACATGACATGAATATGACCCGTGTAATATCGTGTTAATTGTGTCGTGTCGCAGGTGACCTGCTAATTTAGCAGGTCATGTACGGGTTTGTAAATGGTGACACGATTATTAAACGTGTCGTGTTCGGGTTTAGCATATTCTCGTTATACATGTGTCTCGACATGACACGATTATGACACGGCAACACGAATTGCCACCCCTATTTGGAACTCATTTTTTCCAATAAAGTTTTTGATGCAAACAAATTTTTTTCTTAAAAGTCATTTTGCAAAACCTCTCAAGTGTAATGTTAATCTCATTTGGATACATTGACTTTTAAATGTCTTATTCTACCATCTAGTCGTAGCTATGGTTTTGTGTAGGTTCTAAACAATTATCTTACAGATTACATGCCAAAAGTGAGACAAAAGTAGATTTACATGCCATACTTTTCTGTGTATTTGAATCTAAGATTATGCAATGTTTATAAATTGTACTAGCATAAGATAATAGTTATTGAAAAAACAAAATTCCATTGTTAACATCAACTATTGTATAATAGTTTTCATTAATAAGGATGTGAGACAAATTTTGTTACAAAATTAAGATTTACAAATTAATGATAAATACGTGACAGTTGTATAAATAACAATTTCTATGAGTTTTTTTTTTCTTTTTTTTTTTTTTCAAGGAACTGAACTCTTGTACATCTTTTTGACTTGATACACAACCTGGTGCTGAACTATTGTCTCAAACCCAAGTAAATAACTTAAAAAGGATAAACTCCACGAGTACAAAGTGTTAAAACTTAACTTTTCACTTAAAATACTCTGTTAGAACTATTTAGTATTCACTTATAGTAAACACACGAATACAATTAAAAATTATTGTTATATTAATTTGTAAAATATATATGGTGGGTAGCTCTATTGCCACACTTTTTTTTTCTCTCCCCACACATTTATTAATAGATCCCTCATACAGTTTTAAATTTTTTCAATTTTTTTCCCATACCTTTCAGCTTCAACAATTTACATTAGTAAATATTTATGAAGTATTTCGTTTCCTCACCTTCCTTATTTTACTATCCATCAGCTTTTAAAATCTAACTTTTTATTTTCTATATTTTTTTATTATTAGAAATATTGGTATATACTGCTTCCATGTAAATGGTCAACAAAAAAAAAAAAAAATACAACGAGTTTGTATTTTTTCTTTTTTTGCTAAAAGATATTAAGGAAAAAAAAATCAAAATCAATAGCTTAATGAACATTTTTTTTAATGAGCGCACTCTTTTATTTTGTATTAAAAGTAAAGTATATATGATGTAAATAACATAGTATAAGCATTTACATCAATGAAAAGATTCATTATTCTGTTTGTTTTTTTTTTTTTAAAGTCAGAGAGAATAATAAGGATTGCAATTACAAAAAAAAAAAAGACAAATATCAATAAAAATATTAAGTAAAATAAAAAATAGTGACAACAAATTTGATTTTCTATTATCATAAACACAAAATAAGATTCCTAAGAACAAACCACGAAATAAGGGGGAAAAAAACAGTATTGATTTTTCTTAAAAAAAAAATCATATTAACATGACAATAATACATAAAATCAAAACATTATTACATATTATTTAGGTTATTAATCTATATATGGTTATAAAAATTAGATTGCCTAATTAATCTATTAATATTTATGATATAGTTTCATATGATTACTACATATAAGGTAAGTTTTAGGGTTGGCTAAGAAATAAGATTTTTTAACTAATGTTATATAAAGACATTTAGGTCAATTAAATTAGGATGTTTTTGTAATAGAAAATTAATTAAAAAGAAGTGGGAAGATAAAAAAAATAAAAGTGACAATAGAACCACCTAATATATAAATCTCATTCTAAAACAAACAATTGTGCTACATAATGTGAACGGCTAATTTTATGTTTATTATAATATAAGAAAAATAAAAATTTTATTTAAGTTATATCAGCTTGATACTTAAATTATGTGTTTATCTCAATTTTGATTAGTGTTGCATTTTACCACACTATATCAAAAAAGTTCATTTTAATTTTGATTTATGGTTCTTCATTAAACATAATTCATGTACATATAAACTACAAATTAAACTTTGAGACCAAAAATAAGATTTAACTCTAATGCCGACTAAGATCACCGACTAACCGGGCTCGGTCTTTCGGCACCGTGGGTTCGAGCCAAGGCGTTCGTACTGGAACCGGAGGGGTTCGGACCGGCTAACCCGTAATTTTACGGGGCGGGAAACCAGGTTTCACTATTATTGGCGGGAAATTGCTAATTTTCATTGGCGAACCGCTCCTGAACCGCACATCACACTTTTCCAAATCGCACGGCTATAAATACCCCAACCCCTCACTTTACTCAAAAACCTTTTTTTTTTTTTGTTGGTTTGGTCATCATTTACGAGACTGCCTTCTCGTTCAAAACTCCTCTCTCTCTAGCTTTCTCTCTCTGCTCTCTTCGAAACCCTCGATCTGAGAATCCATGGCGAAGCCCTCGAAGACGCAGGTGTCGTCCGACGAAGCGCTCTCCAATTCGTCGGAGGAGGAGCAGCTTAACGAGCCGAGCAACGAGGAAGAGGACGAGGAGGAGCTCGAAGCCGTCGCTCGCTCTGCTGGCTCCGATGACGATGACGCCGCCGAGGGTAACTCTCCGGTATCCGACGATGGCGTTGCCGCCGCCGAGAACGGCGATGGTGATGAGGATGAGGTAAAGTTGCCGTCTCGCCATTTTTTAGGTTTTCATGTGGTATGTGATATTTTGATGCGTTGGATCTAGGGCATGGCGGGTTCTGTTTGCTAGGGTTTGGTTGTTTTGGGTGCGGTTTTGCTTTGGCCCTCATTTGGTCTTGGAGAAAAATGGAAAAAAGGGGATTTTAGGGATGGGATTTTAGCTGAAATGTGGATTTTGTTTCTGGAGATTGGAACCCTTATCTAAAATGAGAAAAATAGTTTTAGTTTCGCTCTAGTGGAGGTCTTCTCGCATTGGGTCTGGGTAAAAGTAATGACGACGCGATTTTTCGAGTTTGGTTTTTCTGGTAGGGAAATGCTGCTTTTCAGGTGCATGCAGATGCGGTGTTGTGCTAGGTCTACGATTCTGTTTAAGAACATTTTCAATGTTGTTTTTAGGTGTTTAATTCCTGTAGAATTTGTGCAACTAAGTAGAGGAGTCAATTTTTGTTGGTGTTTTCTTCATTTGCAGTTTCTTTTAACTTCTTTATGATATCATTTTGTTGATTACGAACATTTGGACGAATGGGCATTTTCAATATGATAACAATCTGAGCTTATGACCTTGGAATATTGGTATTTGGTAGTAATGTTTGTTCCCTCACTTTTTTTTTTGGGTATTATCTACATGCAGGATGAACATGGTGGGGCTAATGCTGAAGTTAGCAAGCGTGAGAAAGCCAGACTTAAAGAAATGCAGAAATTAAAGAAAAATAAATTACAGGAAATATTGGATGCCCAAAATGCTGCCATTGATGCTGACATGGTGTGTCTAGTTTGGGAAGAGTTGTATTCATAACTATCTGATGATCATGGCAATTAAGTTTACTGGTCTTATTTATTTATTTATTTATTTTTTGGTGGCAGAATAATAAGGGCAAGGGGCGCTTGAAGTATCTCCTACAACAAACAGAATTATTTGCTCATTTCGCTAAAGGGGACCAATCTTCGTCTCAAAAGAAGGCCAAGGGGAGGTGTGGTTCATGTTCTTGTCTTTTACATGTTGTTCTCCTCATCATTTCGTGTCATTTCCTTTAATTGATAGATAAGAAATTTGACTACTGAGATGTCATGTTTTGTGGCTTTTGATCTTAAAATGTGTCTTATGCTGTAAGTTGTACTAACACTATATCTGCCCTTGTTAATGTTCTTTGGTCCTACTAATCAGTAAGCGATCTCACGTAAAGATGCTAACAGCATTGGAGTAAATTGTATTTAAATCTGTGCTATTGATCCATTTTTCTTTCTTTTAAATGTAGCAGCATAAGTTTTTCTTTTTCTGTTTTCCCTTTTTCAATGGTTTTTGTTTTTGTGGCTATTTGCTATATTAGTGGTACTACAAATTTTGAGTGGTTTGGGTTAGGGGTGGCAATTTAGGTCATGACACGATAACACGACTCGAAAACGACATGAAGTTAGCGGGTTTGGGTTTGTCTTAAACAGGTACAGGTCAAAACAGGTTAAACACGATTAAATAATAGGTCATTAGCAGATTAACCTGTTAAACCCGAAATTGACCCGTTTAACACGATTAAATTTTTTAAGACATTGTATTATCTTGTGTGTACCAAGACTTAAAACTTCTTTTTTATGTATTAAAATTTGAAAGTTTTATTTTGATTTTAAACTTTGGATGTGTTATATTTATTTGATTATGGTTGCTTGGTTATATTGGAAATATAAAATAAGTTAATAGATTATATCAAGTTATATTGAAAATGTGAAATAGGTTAACATGTTAAAATTAATAGGTTAATACATTATGTCAAGTTGAACCAAATACAACATATTTAACATTAACATGTTAAATTGAGTTCAATTAACGGGTTAACAGTATACAGGTTAGCAGATCGTGTTACATTGGACACGATCTGAATACGACCTATTTAAATAACGTGTTAAATGTGTCGCTCATAGGTTAATTTGTTTATTTAGCGTGTCGGGTGTGGGTTTACAAATCATGACACGAATAATAAACGTGTCGGGTTTGGGTTTGGTAATTGCTCGTTATATATATGCCTCGACACGACACGAATATGACACGATAACACGAATTGTCACCCCTAGTTTGGGTTACTTCAGTTATAACTTTTTGAATCCTAGCTAGCAGTATGCAGTGGATGACTTATTTAACTAGTATTAGTTCTTACTGACATGCTTTAATGTACACAACATAGGGGTCGTCATGCATCAAAATTGACTGAAGAGGAGGAAGATGAAGAATATCTCAAGGAAGAAGAAGATGGCTTATCAGGAAATACGAGGCTTGTGTCACAACCTTCTTGTAAGCTCTCTATCTCCACCACTGTCTGTTTTTACCACCCCTCTCCCCAAAACCATAACCTTTGTGTTCCTGTGTGTCTATTCTTTGGCCCCTAACTGTAACCTTCTTGTTCCTGTTTGTGTTGTTAAAATATGAACTTAATTTCCACTTTGGGTGGAAAAAGGTACTGCTTTTAAGGCAGCTATTTGTGTATTTATTATCTGCAGTGTTTTTGATAGATGACGAAGTTGACATTTTTACTCAGAGAGTTGAGACTAAATTTTTTGTTTCCCTATTTACTTAAAGCTCATATGCTCTCGGTAGGTTTCTATCATTTATGAATTTGCAGTTCAGGTGTGGCTCTAATTTGGACGGGCTTATTGTTTTGTTTTTGTTTTGTTGGGTAGGCATCCAAGGAAAGATGAGAGATTACCAACTTGCTGGGTTAAACTGGCTTATACGACTCTATGAGAATGGCATAAATGGAATCCTTGCAGATGAAATGGTCAGTTTTATGTTGTGGCGCTTTGGTTGCTTTTCCTTCTTTTTACCAAAGAATGAATTTGTTTAATTGTTTCTTTCTAGTACTTTTTATTAATTATGATTAAATCTCCCCCATTTTTCTTTCTTTGCTGATAGGGTCTTGGTAAAACATTGCAAACTATTTCTTTGCTGGGCTACCTGCATGAGTTTAGGGGAATCACTGGCCCTCATATGGTAGTTGCTCCAAAATCTACTCTTGGAAACTGGATGAATGAAATTCGGCGTTTTTGCCCAGTTCTGCGGGCTGTGAAGTTTCTTGGAAATCCTGAAGAAAGGGTAACTCCTTTTGTATTCACTTTGATATTGAGATGTTTATTGATAATACCGTGCTTAGTGTTCCATCATTTTTTAATATCGGCAGAAACATATACGAGAGGACTTGCTGGTTGCTGGGAAATTTGATGTATGTGTAACGAGCTTTGAAATGGCCATCAAAGAAAAATCTACCTTACGCAGGTTCAGCTGGCGCTATATAATCATCGATGAAGCCCATCGAATAAAGAATGAAAATTCCCTCCTCTCCAAAACAATGAGGCTTTATAATACAAATTATCGCCTTCTGATTACAGGAACACCACTTCAGGTATAATTTGTGATCTTTGTGGTTCACCTAAACTATAACTTGTTCTGGTTATGTTTAATGGTTATCTAACTTTTTGCTTGCAGAACAACCTTCATGAGCTTTGGTCTCTGCTGAACTTTCTTCTGCCTGAGATATTTAGTTCAGCTGAAACGTTTGATGAATGGTTTCAAATTTCTGGAGAAAATGACCAACAAGAGGTCGTTCAACAGCTTCACAAGGTAATCCTTAGTTACTTTTTATATTCATTTAAAGCCTCAATGTACTCGATGATTCAAAAGCATTCCCCTGTTTTTGTCAGTCTGATATGGTATGTTATCTTTGTCTTTCCATTTCTAAGGTTCTCCGACCATTTCTTCTTCGAAGGCTGAAGTCAGATGTGGAGAAAGGTTTACCTCCAAAAAAGGAAACTATACTTAAAGTTGGCATGTCACAGATGCAGAAACAGTACTACAGGGCTTTACTGCAAAAAGACCTTGAAGTTGTTAATGCTGGTGGAGAACGTAAGCGACTTTTGAATATAGCGATGCAGCTCCGTAAATGCTGCAATCATCCATATCTTTTTCAAGGTGCTGAACCTGGCCCTCCATACACCACAGGAGATCATCTCATCACGAGTGCTGGTAAGCTTAAGTTCTGCCATGATATTTAGTTGAAAAGTTTTGCTTGTGACCATTTTGCTTATCCTAATATTCAACTCTAGGTAAAATGGTTCTTTTGGACAAGTTGCTTCCAAAGCTAAAAGAGCGTGACTCTAGGGTCTTAATATTTTCACAGGTCAGTTAATATGGAATTGTAGATGCTTTGATTGCTTGAAGTGGCTATGATTTTCTCAATTATTTATTTTCCATGCATGATGGAATGTTACAATAGTGGCATATAATTTAACTGTGACTGGGGTTGGTTCCAAACTCAGATGACTAGGCTTCTAGACATTCTTGAAGATTACTTAATGTTCCGTGGATACCTGTATTGTCGAATTGATGGAAATACTGGTGGGGAGGACCGTGATGCTTCCATTGATGCCTTCAATAAGCCAGGAAGTGAGAAATTTGTTTTCTTGCTATCAACCCGAGCTGGAGGCCTTGGTATTAATCTTGCGACTGCTGATGTTGTCATTCTTTATGACAGTGATTGGTATGAGTCCTTATATCTCTTGCTTTTATGGTTCTGGGTTGTCTTTTTAATTTCTTGTTTGCTAATGTTTGGGAGTTCATTGCAGGAACCCACAAGTAGATTTGCAAGCACAGGACCGTGCTCACAGGATTGGTCAAAAGAAAGAAGTTCAAGTGTTCCGATTCTGCACAGAGGTATGTTTTATTTCTACTAATTAAGTTAAGCTATGTTGGTTTGCTTCAATGTCCTCATTTTGATTAATCTTGCAAACAGTATACTATTGAGGAGAAAGTTATTGAGAGGGCATATAAGAAGCTTGCGCTTGATGCTTTGGTGATCCAACAGGGACGACTAGCAGAGCAGAAAAGTAAGTTGTGTGAATTTCCTGGTAAATCGCAATATAATATTCTTTAGGGCTGAGATCAGTAATATGTTTTTTCTCCCTCATCTGATGCAGCTGTTAACAAAGATGAGCTGCTTCAAATGGTGAGGTTTGGTGCTGAAATGGTGTTCAGTTCCAAAGATAGCACAATTACAGATGAAGACATAGACAGGATTATTGCAAAAGGAGAAGAGGCAACAGCTGAGCTTGATGCAAAGATGAAGAAATTTACTGAGGATGCTATCAAGTTTAAAATGGATGATAGTACGTTAATCAATGACTCAAAGATTTTAACATTCATATCTTTTTTTTAATTTTATCCCATTGTCGTTCTGTATTTAGCATTTAAACATATTTGTATAATGCAAACTTTGTAATGTTGATGCTGTTCTTTGCAGCTGCCGAATTGTATGATTTTGATGACGAGAAGGTAGAGATCTTGTCTTCCATATTGCATATTTACCAATATAGCTTTTGTTTCTCTCATTTGTGGCTTTATATAGTGTTCATGTCTTTTATTTCTTTCTAATGGTTATTCTTTTTGGCCTTACATAGGATGAGAACAAGTTTGACTTCAAGAAAATTGTTAGTGATAACTGGATTGAGCCACCAAAAAGAGAGCGGAAGCGCAAGTAAAACTATTTCTCTTGTTTGCAACTGATGTTATTTAATCTGTTTTATTGATATTTTGAGATATTGACCTTTTGTCCCATTAACTAGTTATTCAGAATCCGAGTATTTTAAGCAAACAATGCGTCAAGGTGGTCCAACAAAACCAAAAGAGCCTAGGATTCCTCGTATGCCTCAATTGTAAGCATCTTTAAATGAACTCATTGTTAAATTGTTGTGTGCTAACCTTCGTGGATATTTGATAATTTTGTTTTTTCTTCCCCTTATCTAGGCATGATTTTCAGTTTTTTAACACACAGAGATTGAGTGAGCTCTATGAGAAAGAAGTACGCTATCTCATGGTGAGTATTAATTGGATACTAAGCTATACCCTGTTTTTATCTTCCTCTTGTCTTAGTGTGAGGATTTGGTAATAGTGATTATTAATTATTCTTCTGTCAAAACTTTCAGCAAACACATCAAAAGAATCAGTTGAAAGATACAATAGATGTTGATGAACCAGAAGGTAGTTTATTAATTTTCTTTTTGAAGTCATCGCATCTTTCACTTATATACTGTTACTCAACTGCTGAATGGATATTGAATGTCAGAGGTGGGAGATCCATTGACTGCTGAAGAGCTGGAGGAGAAGGAACGACTTCTAGAAGAGGTAAGTGGATTATATATTTCTATGATGATGACGTTTCCTATTCTCCATCTAGCCTCTTGCATTAAAATCTGATTTTTGTGTGTAGGGCTTTTCTTCATGGAGCAGGAGAGACTTCAATACTTTCATTAGAGCTTGTGAGAAGTATGGCCGAAATGACATAAAAGGTATTGCTTCGGAAATGGAGGGAAAAACAGATGAGGAGGTCGAAAGATATGCAAAAGTTTTCAAAGACAGATATAAGGAGTTAAATGGTAAGTGATTTCCAATCACAACCTGTTGTCTGTTTTCAGTTAAATTGATGGGATTTAATTTAAGCTTGTTTCTTTAGTTGGTTGTCTAGGATCTGTTCTTTTAATATGAGGTTACTTGGCATGTATTGCATACTGTCTGGACCCAGTTTGTGTAATATACTTTCCTTGATGCAACGTGACATTGCTTAATATAAATAGCTTTTCTAGTCTAACTCTTAGGCTTATTTTTGGAAGAACTATAATCAAGTTCAACTGTGAAAAATGTGCTAAATGAACTGGATTTGTTCCTGGTTTGGGTAAAACTGATTCAGGATTTTGTTGGGTCATTGAGTTTAGTTAAGTCTCTTTTCTGGGTTTGCTGGTTAAATAGGAAACATATTGATTTGATTCTTGTCTGGAAATTTGTGGCTGGTTAGTATATATAACTTTTGGTTTCTGTTGCTGTTGTGCTGAAAACAAAAACAAGCTTTGTTAATGAGGAAAAGAGGCAGCAACGTCAATCTTTACAAAGGGCTGAGAAGCTACTTAAGAAGATAATTAAGCCATTTCGATATACAAGATGCCTTGCTCTTTTCTTTTCTTTTCTTTTTTTTGGTGGTGGGGTGGGAATCCTAGACCAAAATGATACAGCATAAGCTACCAAGTAGCATATTACTACTACAGATCATATTGTTCCCTGAGGTTTTTAGAGAACAGAGTGGAATTAATATTTTGAGTCTTAATATGGCCTGCAGATTATGATCGGATCATAAAGAACATTGAAAGAGGTGAAGCAAGGATTTCTCGGAAAGACGAGATTATGAAAGCTATTGGAAAGAAGCTGGATCGCTACAAGAATCCGTGGCTGGAACTGAAAATCCAGTATGGTCAGAACAAAGGGAAATTGTACAATGAAGAATGTGACCGTTTCATGGTGCGAGCTTAGAAATACTACAGTTTTTGAACATGTATTGATGTGTGTATATACATTTATATTCTTTAGATGTTCAACGTCTGATAGTTTCATCTTGAAATTTAGATATGCATGGTTCACAAGCTTGGGTATGGGAACTGGGATGAATTGAAGGCAGCGTTTCGCACGTCACCTTTGTTTCGGTTTGATTGGTTTGTCAAGTCTCGCACAACTCAGGAACTTGCCAGGCGGTGTGATACATTAATCCGATTGGTGGAGAAAGAAAACCAAGAATACGACGAGAGGGAGAGGCAGGCACGCAAAGAGAAGAAGCTTGCTAAGGTTGACTTTCCCTCCCCACTTGGGCATGAACTTGATACTTTTTGTTGGTTTTCTTATCCCATGGTTAGTCTTAATCTTTATTTGTGGAGGCTGATTGTTTTCTTGTATATTATTTTTCAGAACCTGACCCCGTCAAAGCGGGCCCTTTCTAGGCAGGCCACTGAGAGCCCTAGTTCACTAAAGAAGAGGAAGCAATTAACTATGGACGATTATGTTAGCTCGGTATGCATCTGCTCTCATTAAAGTGAAATTGTAATATTGAATTTGAAATTGGTATTAATGGCTGAAATAACTGGTGCAAATCGTCGTCTTTTGCAGGGAAAGAGAAGGAAATGATATACTAAAATTAAAAGTTAGGATTATTTTTGGGACATAGCCTCAGGTATTTGATATGAGTATGACATACGCATGCCAAGGGTTTCCTGAGCCTGCGTCCTAGTAACGTCCCTGGGTATTTTTGGATTTGATCAGGGTTCACAACTTCATGCTTTAATCTCATTAATGGAGACAATACTTGTAAGTCCCGGGAATCTGTATAAATGAATCTAATCTTTAGAGACTTCTGAAAACTACTTCGACGTTTTTATTCATTTAGATTGTTAAATCAATATATTAGTCGATTAATTACTCTGATTTTTCCTGGTTCGTTGCAAGATGTAGTATAGGATCTAGTTTTGGTTTTGACATGTGTAATAGAATATAAAATCTGAACATACGAGATGGAGATTTTTTATTGCCAAGTTTAAAAATTGTTTCAGCTTTAGTACTAGATATATTAGGGTGAACTGCAAAAAAATATTCTTAAGTTTGAGTGTTCTGTAATTTAAACATTAAATTTGGATTCTGTAAAATAATATTTGAGATTAAGAATTTTTAAAAATTAATATTCTGGATAGACTTTTTGATTGATTTTAGTAACTTAAAAATAATAATATTATTCATTAAAATTAGATTAATTCTTATTATTCTTTTTAATTGGAAGGATATTACTGTATTTTATCAGTTATAATTATTTAAAAAGTTAACTTATGGTATTAATTTTTAGAAATTCTTAATTTCAGGGTATTATTTTGTAGAGTCTAAATTTTAGAATTTAAATTGTAGAACACTTAAAATTCAAGGTATTTTTTTTGCAATTATCCTAGATATATTATATAATATGTGATATTTTTTAAATATCTTTTGGGTGCTGAAATTTTTTGAATAACTGTTGGCAATAACATTCAATTCCAAAAAAAAAAAAAGAAAAAAGAAGAAAAAAAAAGGGGAAGTCACTTAGTCTGGTTCGGAACCCAACTGAGCTGAATTTATTCGTCACCGAGAAAAAGAAAATCAAATGATGAAGTGGGGCCGCAAATATTCTGAAACGATGCATAAGTTGATAAGGACCGACAGACACCAAAGAATCTAACTTCCTTCCTTCCATCGAGCGAGTAGGTCGAGCTCTTTTTGGAATTAAATGCTTCATCAGTAACAAATTCGGGGCTTGGTCCTGGTACGTAAAAAATCAATCGATTTATTGTGGTGGAATTCTAGATGATGAAATAAATTTCTCTCGGATGTCATTGGTGTTTTGGATTGTTTTAGCACCATATACGAATGTATCTCGTCTTGTAATGAATGAGATGTTGGCATTGGTTGGTTGATGTCCGTAGGCGAGAGTGTTAGATAATTTGCTTGGTAGTTGGTAGTCCGTACAAGTAACAGGTGATAGAGGGGTAGCAATCTGTGTCGTGTCGTGTTTAACCTAATTAAATCGTGTCGTTAACAGGTTAATCTACGTGCACCTATTTAATGAAAACGACGTGCAGATTGATGGGTCAAAACGTTTATAAATAGTATAATTGTTAGTTTACTCGATTTTTTTAATTAAGTTTTGCTATAGTAAGAGAAATTGGTTCATTAGCTTTATGTTTTTTATTTTATTTACAAGAAATTCATGAAAAAATATTTTTTTTGAAAATAATTATTTAATATAATTTATTAAAAAATTACTTAATCGTGTCAATTCGAGTCAATTTCGTGTCAAGCAGGTTCAGCTAATCGTGCGGGTTTCGAGTCGTATTATCGTGTCATGACCTATATTGCCACCCCTAGATAGGGATCCCTTTTGGTCCCGTTACGACGTTAATCCGCTGTATTCTTAACGGCCTAAGCTTGATGTCCATCTTCGAAAAAACAAAAACCGAAAATATATATATATATATATAGTGGTCCTATGATCTTGTCGTTGTGGCAACAAGGGCATTTAAGGTTAGACGCTCTCACTCCCAATATTAAATTTGTCTTACTCGCTCGTGAAACCGATCATCTTACGAAAGCGGTTAGCTTAATTTAATTCACCAAAAAGGGCCCTTGTAAGGCTCTCTGACCGGAATTCAGAGACGGAAAAGTGAACTAAATAACTTCAATTTGCTTTGATTCGAGAATCGATTGATTCGAAAATTTTAAGCTTGGTTAGTACTAGACTATGCCTGTTAACTTACTTACGAATAAACGTCTCAAAATTAATCGATAACCAAAATATTAGTAGTTTACTTCATGAGGTAAGGTCAGGTCCTCTCCATTGATACATGTTATAGTGCAGTTGCAATGATCCGCCGGCCTCTACTACCATAACGACCCTCATTGTTTTCGGCAAAGAATGTATTGTTTGTTACAAAGAGCAGCATTGTATGAAGTTGTAAACAGAAGAGAGTTCGAACTGGTGGATTAGAAAGAGAGAGGTGAGGCCTCAACTATTCTGATCATCAAACTCTTTTTTTTTTTTTTTTTTGTTGGTATAAGCCGAAAACATTGACTCAAGAAATCCATACACAATAAAGATGTAACATCCAAACCAAACCTCATCATCAAGTTCCTCCCATGCAGAGACTAATATATGTGCGCAAAAATTACATTATCGTCCTGAAACTCCCCTGTAACATGAACTTTTAGAAAGCCCTAAATACATAAAACGAACATGTTGCAGGAAGCCACTCCGGTGGTGGTGGGACTACCAGTGAAATGCCCTCAAATCATGACGCTACCCCTTTCCCCCAAACCCCTTCTCTAACTCTGTTTTTCCTTTACCATAGATACCGAAGCATTCAGTTCCATACTCAACTACAAGAATGAAATAGGATAAGCAACAATAGTCACTGTTGGAGAATACAAACCACTTACTCCCTCGTTCAACAGGGAAACCAAGGCAGTAAAAGGATGGTAAAAGTTACGCAGATTTCTCTCTGTTAACAATGTTGACCCTCTGAATGCACAACTTTTTTTCGGCCCCTCCTGAGAAAATGATAGCAAAATGACTCGGCAAGGATGACATTTTTGTGCCCAGTTTACTCGTTTGTACCATCAAAGCTACCACCCATTGCATTCGCCCGCTTTTTTTCTCTCCAGTTCTCACCCCATACTTTGGCTTCTGCCACTGCACGTTCTCTGTCTAGATCACGATTTCTTGGGGTTTCCCGTGCTCTTCCAGCACTCGCAGGACTGTCCCTCTGAGAATCTGGTCGTTCCAAATCATCCAAGCCCCATTTTCTTCCAGACCCACCACCAGTTTCAATCCTGCTCAATTCTGCGCCAGTGCTCAATTCCCTTGCAAGGTCTCTCTTTCTGAAGTCGGGTGAGTTTCTATGGGTGGAAGGTGAACCATTTCGCCTGCCACGTCCATGCTCATCCGGGCTATCCAGCCCTTCTCCCATGCTTCTGCGATCATCCCTATTCCAGGGAGTGGATGGACCGACTCTGTTACTCGCTGCATTAGGATCATAGGTTTGGGACGCTAAGTATGTGAGAGCAGTCACTACATCTCCTATTAGAGGCCTTGTAGCAGCCTGTTCCTGTAAACACATGGCTGCAACTGCAAGAGCTTGGTAAAGTCCCCGCATTGGGTAACGTCCTTGAAGGAGTGGGTCAGCCATTTTGGGGAACTTTCTCCTATCTTTGAAAAGTGGCCGCGCCTGCAGGCACATATCCCCAAAAAAAGAACAATAACATAAAATTGCATTATAATTGAAGAGACTTAGTATGTAAATCTTCAAAAGGTAAAACAAGCTAAGCAACATAAAATAAACGAGGAAAATTTACCCATGCAACAAGGTTATGTTCTCCTTGAGCTCGAGTATTATCAATGGCCTTGCGTCCTGTAATAAGTTCGAGAAACACAACTCCAAAACTATACACATCAGATTTTAGTGTGAGCTGGCCAGTCATAGCATACTCTGGCGCACAATATCCATATGTACCCATCACGCGCGTGGAGACATGAGTCTTATCACCAACAGGACCCAACTTTGCAAGCCCAAAATCAGATAATTTAGGGTGGTAGCCTTCGTCGAGAAGGATATTGGATGACTTCAAGTCTCTGTATATAACAGGGGGATTTGCTTTGTCATGCAAATACTCCAACCCTTTCGCTGCACCTGCTGCAATCTTCATTCTTGTATTCCAGTCCAACGGCTCCTTGTCTGGTGGAAGATCTGAAATTTATAACAGCAATAGGGATCATTTGCGGAAGGTCTACATGTCTAAGTCATAAAAAGTAAGGTGCTGAAAGAAACAGAAAATACTTGGGCAACTAGAAAAAAAAAACAAAAAAACAAAAATTTCATCCCCAACAGTCCAACACCAATATCTACATGACATTCAGTTCCATGCTATAGAATTTAACTTATGTTCGAGCTAATTTTGTGTTGTATGTCCCAGGCCTTTAGGAAGTCAATTCCAGAAAGCAAAAAGACGTCACTTTGTTCATATTACTTATCTTGTGCAGCAGACAACAAACGTCAAAAGAAAAAAATTATCCAAAAGAATTCAGAAAGTAAATAAAACTACTTAATAAGTTAATTTTACAAAGGTTTGAAGAATTAAATTGGCATCCTATTATCACCAAACTGGAACAACGAGGACGCAAGCAAGAACATTGTTTTACAATCCTTATTCCAGAAACAGTGCATATAGGATACAAGCCCATCCAAAGAGAAAAATGTGTGGCATCAGCCAAAATTTTAGTGATCACATATTCAAAAACTACAAAGGATTACCAAAACTCAAATGCTTTGCTGTTCTAACTACTACTGAACAAAGGCTGGACCCAACATCACAAGTTATATATAAAACCAATGCTGGTTCATCACATGTATGGTAATGATCGGTATTGACTAGTAATACCATGAATACTTCTATAAAACCTAATCACTTCCTTTGTTGACTATGATGTTAATCACTGAATTAACATGTGAAGAACATTAATGTACCACCACAACACACATATGGCAAGTCAGTTCCTTGTATTAGACCTTACTGAAAAAACTACAAGAAAACTAAAGATAACATAAGTAAGGTCAAAGCTCTAACCAAAAATGTGTTTTGAAACATGAAACACAAACTTGGAAAAAATGTTACTCTCATTCACAACATAGTATCAGTTTTATAATTCCATTTCCAACCCTTGTATTTGCATAATTCACCTCTTGTCATGTTTCTAGCCAACCTTCCAGTCTAATACCTACATACTTGAGAAAGAACCAGCACACTCATACTCTTATTTCAGTTCTTATATAACCATGATACACGATTTCTGCCTACACTACATTGACTTCTTACGCTGTCCATCCTAAGCCTGGATATAAGATGAGAGTTTCTGGTAGGTAAACAGCCAGTCTCTCTCACTTCTTAGCATTGGATTTATTTTGGCTTATTTAGTGTAGGAGTTCACTCCTAAAGTCCCGCATAATTACTTTGATCTCGTGTGTTCATCAAGCATTACAAGGAAGAAATATAAAATCAATATACTTGAATCTCGTCCAATTTCTACAGGGAACCAAGCACTGGCAAAGCACAAGATTTATCTTTACTATGGCATAAAGGAAAAGCAATACCATGTAAATGATCCTCCAAGGAACCCAAAGGCATAAATTCATAAACAAGAAGGCGCTGGTCTCCATCAGCACAATATCCAATGAGGTTGACAAGGTTTTGGTGGTGTAAGAGGCTAAGCATAAGAACCTCCACCAAAAATTCTCGGTTTCCTTGCAAGCCATTTCGGTCAAGTTGTTTCACGGCAACTACCTGGAAAGAAACAATTATGTCCAACAAGAAATCATTAAAGAGATATGGACATAGATATCAGTACTAAAGTTTGATTCTACAAATGGTTTCAAAAGTACAAAAATATACACCAACATCAGACAGACCACACGAAATCCTAAATATTACAGCTTGTGCAAAGGAATCTTGACTACAAAATAGACCATACTACACTTATGGTATTGGTATTAAAGATATCTACTTCTATTAAGAATTATTACCTGGCCTGTGCTCTCCAAGCGACCTTTGTAGACACGTCCAAAACCCCCTTCACCCAATAAACATTCTGGTCTAAAATTCTTTGTGGCAGCAGCCAGTTCCCGAAATGCAAATGTTTGTGCAGCAATGTGTGCTGTTGGTCCATCTTTTGGAATTACTGGTTCCTTCTTAGGATCAGAACCACTTCGTGATTTTGATTTGTCTACAAAAGCATTCACTCAGAAGTATTACGTGGTGGCACAACAAACAGCCACCAAATTATGGACGAACAGAAGACAAATATTGTATAGAGTCACAAAGAAAAAGGTGCAGAAGTTTCTAGCCTTCTTTGTGTGCTACCAATGTGTTCTTTGTATTGGGAGTAGGAGTCAAGCATCTACCAAGAATGTCGATCCTTGTAATTCTTCCTAAGCAGTATATGTACTACAAGCTAATAAAGTTTCTTATAGAACCAGCCACTATATATACTCCAATGACTGTGTCAATATCAAGCTTGTCATTTCATCTGATATTGCAATCTACATTATAAAAAAGAGACAGAGAACGTGTCTAAAACAACTACGTCACTATTATTTTGTGAATACACCATAAGAAGCCATTACCTAAAATTAACACATTACCATCAATATCTATCATTCTATCTCACATTTGACAAATCCTAGCAAGCAGTAAACTTCATCAACACAAAGCAAGATATGAAAATTCAAGAACTAATCATCGATCTCCAAGAATGTTTCAAATAAAGACTCCATTACATTAAATCCAAACCACACAAATAAAAAGCAATAAACATAACTACACTAGTATTAAAGCCCCAACCCCAATTCAGCAGACCAACCAAAGCACCCAAACAACCCTACACACATCAGATCAAAGTAACAGAAAAGCTTACCGAAAACCCGTCTAAACTTACCGAAAACCCGTCACGAGGAGACACATAAAAAATGACCACAAAACACATAATTCAGCAAAACCAAACCAACCCCAGTAACCAAAATAGCCAAAAACACAAACCCAGAACAATTCCCTCTTAAAAAACATATATATCCATAAAAAAATATCAAACTTTTTTAACCTGAGCTAACTCCGGTGACATGGTGAGACTGAGCAGTTGAGCCTTCTTTAACTGAATCCTTCTTGGTCACTTCCTTTACACCACCACTGCCCTCCTTATTAGACGATCCAAAGCACGGAAAACACCCACCCATATCAAAATCCGAGCAAATCAAAGCAACCCCACCAAGCCCAATACAGAGAAACTCATATACAACACCCGCAAAAGGCTCTTACAATCACTCTTATCATTTTCTACACAACCCCCATCTCAGAATATCTCAATCGAAATTCTCTCTTTCTCTCTCTACCTCAGTCTCTCTCTCTTTCTCTCTCTCTAGAAGATCCTTGGGTGCCCATTAAAGAGAAAGATCGAGACCAACATGTCCGGGAAGCAGATCAACAAATCGAAGAAACTGATGTAGTTGAAGAGAAGGTAAAGAAAAAGAAAGCCCAATAGAGAGGAAAAAAAAAAAAACAGAAATAATAAATATATAATAATAAGGGTCTACTTATGAAAATAATGAGAATTATTGGTGCTTAAAATAATTAATTAAAACTTTCCCAATTAATCCAACCAAATTAAAGAGCTAATTTTGTCATACGTAATCTCACCCATTTAGTAAGTATAGGAATAATATTAATACCCATGTGCCACTCTAAGCTATCCTTTACTTTTTCTTTATATAATATATATTTTTTATTTTTTCAAAATTTTTCCACTTTTATTTTGCCTTTTCACTTTTTTACCCCTCGATTTACGAAATAATTACGGCAAGGACAGTAATAATCATCATCACGGTCGGATTTAACTTTTTTTTTTTCTCATTTGAAAAATGGTGGGTCCCACTCTGGGGATGTGCTTCCACACTTGTGATGGACATTCTTAACACATGTTCAAATAACTTTTTTTTTTTTTTCAAGCAAAAAATAATAATAATAATAACTTTTTTTAAATAAAAAGAAGGAAATGGTGGGAATAATTACATCGGGTTCTGATCATCTGTGGTAGGGACCATTTTTAGTTTCGTGTGATTGAGGGATTTAGGACCGTTTGATTAACTGATTTATTAGGAGGATTAGTCAGTGGTTTGGTGGCTTAAAAGGTTTGACGTCACGGTTCTTGATCCAACCTTATGGGGAACTCAGAAAACCAGTACATCTCAAACAAATTAAAACAAATAGTACATATAAATATTTATTTGTATTAGAAGGATATTAAATAAATTTAAATGATAAATATACTGATGCTTAACCCCTTCTTGTCAGAAAAAGAAATGTTATAATTATATTTCCAAGGTTGTATTTTAAGATTATGGAGAACATGTATATTATATTTAAAAAATAAGGATAATATCACTTTTATATTTTGTATTTTGACATTTTGTTCATTTTATATTTTATGTTTTAGTTATTATTCATATTGGCCCTTAGATTTAATATTTATTACAAATTCATACTATAACATCAATTTAGATTTTAAAGCAGTTAATTTATCAAGATAATTTAGTAAATTTATTTTCGGATAAGTTTTTATACGGTTTATTTTCAATTTTTTAAATATCATATTGGTAAATTAATTGCTCTAAGGTGTTAGAGTATAAATTTGTAACAGATTTCAAATTTAAAGATCAATGTTGATAATAAACAAAATACAATATACAATTTGAAAAAAAATGTCAAAATTCAATGTATAAAAGTAATATTATGCTAAAAACTGTTTTAAATGACTCAATATTTGATAAGAAAAAAAAAATATATATAACATCATGATACCTTCGGGGAAACTTTTCTATGAACCAAACTTTCTTTCTTTCTTTTTTTAGTGACATTAGGGAAGAAAACTATAACGTGATTATGTGATCAATATTTTTTATTTATGAAAATATGGTAAAAATAATTAAAGCCAATAATGCCCCATGTTTGCATGATATGATTTCATGCTTTTTGGTACAATGCCAGAACAAAATGTACTTCGCACATGGTGTTCTAATGTATTATGGACACTATTTTTGCACAATCATGCATATAATTGTAGGAATTGGTTATATAGATACCAATATTTAGACAGTATAATTACAAGTGGACATATATATCCATAGCCGAGAAACTCGACCAAATCATATTTCCACATAATACTTTTTTTTCCTTTTTTTGGGGAAAAAAAAAAAAGAAGAAAAGAAGGGAAGAAGAAAGATGGGCATGTTGGGCATTATTTGAACAAAGATCACCATGAAACCTATGATTATATTAACCAGATGTTCTATAAGTAGAACATTTATGAGTCTTTGGTATTCTCTTTTTCTTTTCCTTTTTTTTTTTTCTTCTTTTGAGAGAGGGAGAAATTTTTTTGAATCATTTCCCACTTGGGAACACTTCTCATTTCTTTTTCCAATTATCAATTTGCCAAATAGATCCCAAAAGAGGCAATTAATGTATGGACTAGCTAGCTCCAGTCTAAGCATGCTTTTTTTTTTGCTTTTTCTTCAACCTTTTCAAGCTTGAATTTCAAGTACAGTTTTCATGATAGAAGCCTGGCCATGATAATAATTATTTTCTTCACTCTTCTTTTTTAAAAAAAAAAAAAAAAAGAATTGTTGATGGCATAGAACTAGTTTAGTTGAGACTCGATAACCAGCCTTCGAGCTTTTTTTTGCTTTGCTGATGAAGCAAAACTAATAATTTTCAATGAAGCAACTCAAAATCATCAATGTTGACTGACAGCGTAACAAACATATACATGATATGAATAAAGATACGTGTATATAGATATATATATATAATTAACGTTCTATTTTGTTAAAAGATAAACATTTAATTTGTTTTTAATTATATATATGAATGTTTGAGAGAAAGTAAAACCCCTCCTGTGATTTTAATTGTATTTCTTGCTGTATTTTATGCTTCTTCCTAGATTATCAATAGGAGACAGGGGTTTGACCGACTATTTATATAGGGCAATGAATTAATCGGATTCGTTATTGTAAGTATTTGATTATTTGAATGAAATTCTTTTTTTTCATTAAAAAGAGTAAAAAGATAATTAAGATTTGAGGATAAAAGCACTTGGTGATAACCTAGTGCTAGTGACATACACCTTTGCATTCGTCATCAATATTAATGACAAAGCAAATAGCTAATCCTCGCAATTCACGTGGCAAATTACTATTTGTTAAGATAATGAATGCTTCTATTAGTAATCTCATTAATATGTTTTAGTGTATTATTAACCATATAATATATATAAATATATATAAACATTAAGTTTTATCCTTAGAGAATAATTATTTTATGTTTTGCTACAATCCAACTTTGGAGACATCTTGAATATTCTAAATAAGTAAAATTCGCTTGCTTTTGAGGTAATGCTTAGTCCATTTCCCCTTAATTATATAGTTTTTTTTATTCCCATTATTATACTTTAGATGATGTAAAAGTATATACGTGCACCGACCCCTTTAGTAACGACAAATAATTTTATCAATTATCCATTTTAATTAATATCTTATACATAAGCAAAAGCAAACAGACATATATAAATTCATATGCATTATAAAACTTCTAAATTCAATTAGAGTGCGAAAAGATTATATTTTGAAGAAAAAAAAAGTGAATAGACTATTTATTAAGATTACTTTCAGTAAAAGTTTAATGTTCAATTATTTGTACAATACAAAACAACATACATTTGTCTAGTCACTTTTTTGTTTATTGTAATAGTAATACCCAATATATTCTCAGTATGATTTGATATTTATTAAGTTAGGAAATTAGAGCTCGTGCCATTTTTTTTACACTTTGTTCTAATAAATTTCAAGTTTTTTTTATAGTTAAATAATCGAGTAAATATATTTTATACTTTCTATATTTACTTATGTACTAGCTATAGTTTATATATATAGTAAGTATATTCATCTCTATACTAGTAGATATTTTTAATATATCGATCATTTAAATACATCATTTGAAAAATGGATATCAGCCATTTTATTAAGTTAGTATGAGACTTTAGATAAGTCAAAATAACAAATAATTAGTATAATTTGATTAGGTTGCCATTAGATTAAGGTTGAATTGCAAAAAAATATCCTGAAATTTGAGGATTCTGTAATTTGAACCCTGAATTTGGACTTTATAAAATACTATCCCGAGATTAAGAATTTATAAAAATTAATACCCTAGACTGTTTTTTTGACCAATTCTAGTAACAAAAAAACAATAATATCATTCATTAAAACTACAATAGTCATTATTATTTTCTTTAATTTTGATGATATTATTATCTTTTACCAATTAAAGTTATTCAAAAAGTCAACTCATAGTATTAATTTTTTAAAATTCTTAATCTCAATGTATTATTTTACAGAGTCCAAATTTTATAGTTTAAATTGCACTCATACCTCAAGTTATTTTTTTGCAGTTTAGCCTTACATAAAATCTCTACTAGACATATTCATAAGATATATATAAATATCAAATATATATATATATGGTTGCCAATCTAGTAGGTATTTTTTTTTACCTATGTGTAGGTATTTTTTTTTTAGCCGTTGGATCATCTTCTAATGGTGATCCAACGGCTATAATGAGGTGCATGAAAAGATGTGCATCATTAATACTAATTCTCTCTCTTACTTTTTAATATAAAAAAGTGTGCAAAAAAAAATTTCATTGGCCAAATTGATACCTATGCATAGGTAACTATATATATATATATACAGTTAGCTACCAAGTTTATTTATTTACTCATTTTTCCTAAAGAATAATACTAGGTATCCTAACTAGTTTACTAATATTTTTGTACTAATACATATAACAAGTGAGTTACTACCAATCAATTGATGAATAATATTAAATTCATTCGCGATAAGTTTTAATGTTATTCACCAATTAAATGATAATAACTCATTTATTATATGTGTTGATATTGAAAATTTGATAAATTATTTGAGATAGTAGCATTATTCTTTTGACAAATATTATGCATAAGATATTAATAATAGTATGAACACTAGAGGTTTAAGTCAGCAGTCAAACAACGAGAATCTTATGCAAGGATTTGGTCGCTGTTTTCTAGATTTCTTGCAGTTTAGAAGGAGCACAAGGCATATATAAAGTGGCGGTTAAGTTTATCCACAAAGGAGTAATTATACGCTGCGGCGACCTCTATCACTGTCTCCCTACATCTCTCTCAAAATTCCAGGCATTACGGATTACGGCCCCTTCCATCACCTCAAGCCCATGTTCGATGTCCACACAACCCACCAGCCCACAGTTAAATATTTTCTCATCTATTTAAGTACATATAATAAATTTGGGTTATTATCCAAAAAAACCTTGACCTTTATAATTTTAACAAAAAAACCTAGAATTTTTTGATTATATACAAAAGAAACTGTGTTTTTTTAATTTTAGTAAAAAAAAAAACTTAAAGTTTCTATTTTTTTTAAATAGGGTAATTAATGATTTCAATTTATTACAAAGAAAAGAAAAATAACTTACACACTCTAGGGTTGAACTCCTGACCTAATATCCAATTCTCACCCCATCCACCCATTGAGCTAGTCCCAGTGGGCAAGTTTCTAGTTATATCAAATAAAATATTTGGATTATAATATCCGATCAAATTACCCTCCAAAATAAGTCTAATGATCCATTTGCCCTTAGTGTAAATTGTCATGCGCTACTATGTGAGACTATTCTTGCTAGGGGTGCACATCGGGTTAGGTTTCGAGTATTCGGGTTCGGATATATAAAAAATAAGCAACTGAAACTGAACCGACAGAGATCGGGTATTCAGGTAAGTCGGGTATTCGGGCTGGTCAGGTCGGATTTTATAAAAACATAAAACCTTTTTTCCCTTTTCTTTTTACCACATAATAATCAATTTTGATTTTTTTTTTTCCATTTTATGCATAATTAGCTATTTGCACAATGCGTACAATCTCATAAATATTGAAATATAAAAGGAAAAAAAATTATTAAATAACTAATTTTAAGGTTTCTTTCTTTTTTTTTTAATAATAATAGCGGGTCTGGGTCGGGTTCGGGTGTCGAACCCCTCAAAATGTGTACCCGTACCCGAACTGAAAACTCTTCGGTTCGGTCAGATTTTATCTGAAAATTTGGGTACACTTGTTTGAACCCGAAAATCTCAGGTTGGGTCGAGTTTTTGGATTTTTGTGCACCCGTAATTCTTGCTGATAAACTCTCCAATCGGAACGAAAACTATGTTGTTCTATCAAAAAAAGTTTGGCACTTATTAGTTGACCAAAATACAAAATTTAGTTCAAGATAATAAAATAGATAATCATGGTATATGTTCTCTACTAAATTTTGATCATATGGTTGGTTTGGATCTAATTTGACCGGATTTCAAAATTTTAAGATTTTATTTAATATAACCAAAACTCTAAAGTTTTTATTGTTAGAATATTAAAAAAAAAACTCAATGTTTTATTTAGTATAACAAAGAACTCAAAGTTTTTAATCCAAGTTTTTTTTCCCCGATAATAACCCATAATAAATTTAAAGAAATTCATTAATTTGGTAATCAAAATATTAAGTTGTTGATCCGTTGTTAGAAAATTAACTCAAATGGATTTATTGACTTTTTTTTAGATGAACGGATTTATTGGCTTAATATGATGTTAGTGTTGATATAAAGAATTAGAAATAAAAAATTATTAATACGAGATTATTCTAACTCATCTAGATTTTTTTTTTTTTTTGGTAGAATACAGTGTTACTGCAAAGTCTACAATTTACAACAATCAAAGTATTTTGAAGATAAAATAATCATAAAAATTCCAAAAAAAAAAAAAGAGTTATAGTATTAGCCAAAAAAAATAAAAATAAGAAGAATGGGGTTGTATTAAATAATTTTCTTTGAAGTACATAAACGGGAATTGTGCTGTCAAGTGGACGGTTCATTGACCACCGTCTAATTCTGTTTTTTATTAATAACACGAGTTCTTATGGTAACTGGTCAACGACCAACTAATAGCTCAGGATTTTCTGGAACTTTCTCGGGAAACAATCAGGCCGTCCAGCAAATATGATAGGTCAAAGATTAATCAATACCTTTTTCTTTTTTGACCAAAAGACTAAGATTAATCAACACTTTTCGTTGTAAATATTACACAAATGCATGTATAAGACTAATGTATAAATTTTGTGATGAATTTCACATATTTATTTCGCCAAAGGTGCCTATAATAATGCTCATTAATTAATCGATGTCAAGTCTTTTGGAAATTAATAGTGCTAAGAACATACTTATATGCGCCATTCGTTGTGGTGGGTGTTGTGAGTTACCTTAACAAATGACCCAAATAAGTTGAAAATTGATAAAAGGCATCGAACATCACATTCTGATAGAGATGTGGGACTCATTTCATAATTAAAACATAGATCTATAGGGATGTGGGAGTGCGGCAGTGTTGGACATCATAAATGCCTTCTAATATTGCTAAAATAAATTAGACCGAAACAAAATCTTCATAATATATATAACACACCCTTTGGATAAATTAGTACTTTGCTAAAATGATGCATAATACAAAACTAAAACGAGACATGTTATTTATATATATATATATATATATATATATATATATTACTTTTAAGAATGGATGCTTGGAACTTATTTGTAAATGGTTTGATAGCTAAAATCATTAATCAAACTATATTTATTTAGTCCGTTTAGTCGGTATAAAACTTTTGAAGGAAACAACACCAAACCATATTTAGGTGGTTTGGTCGATTTTGACTTATAAGCTCAATAGTTTGGCTTAAAAAAATTTGACCACCATATAATTTAAAGTCATTATCACTATCTATCTCATATAAATTACCTAACCAAAAGTCAAAATTCATAATCCAAATTTAAATAAATAACCACCGAATACTTCAAAATTTAATCTAACAAACCACTTGTTCCAAACCAAAAGAAAAATAAACGAGTTATAATGCAGTAAAACAAATAATTGAGTTTATGGGCCATAAAATTAACTAGAAAAGATATAGAAAAGAACAAAAATATGTATGAAATTTCTGTCAGTAAAGTGGTTGGTTTTATTTCGTAGATTTGACGGTCGATTTGATGGTTTCACATTCCAAAATTATCAACCAACAAAATATGTTCAAACTAGTCCAACCAACAAGTTTCTTGAAAAGCCAAATGGTTAATTTGGTTTGGTTTCATCTGGATTGGTCAGTTTTTTTTTTTTTTGGTTGTTTTTCGGTGTTTTTTTTAATACCTTTAGGAATGAGGATTATTAGACAACTACACAAGGGAAAATAACACAAAGTACCATCCATTTTAACCAAAAAAACAACAACATTTTTCTTTTTTCTGATTTCATCAATTTTTTTGTTTAAATTTTATTGTTATGAGTTACTTTTTGACTGGGGAGAGTAGAGATTTGAACTCATACCTTTATATATTGAGAGGAGATAGAGATTTGAACTCATACCTTTGTATATTGAGAGGAAATATGATTACCGTTAGGTTATGCTTTCGACCATATTGTTAAGAGTTAACTTGTAATTCCATTTTTGGATCAATTGGTTATTATAATATAATTATTTGATTAATGGATGAAGTTCATTTCTATTTTTTTTTTTTTTGGTAAAAAACAGAAATAAAAGTGAATATAATTATGGTACGTCGTAAAATAAGTACGACTTATAATATTTTTTTCACTCAAAAAAGAAACAAAAAACTTTAATATTTTAATTAATGTAGAAGAACATAACTTAAACACGGTGAAGGGAGATTCAAAATACAGTAATTGTTGGAATTGCTGATATAACAGACTTCCCCGTTCTATAGGTTTCATCATAAGATTTTATACGTATTTCTTAATTTGTTGAACTTTTCGTCAACCAAATACATAGTTTTTTATTTTGGACGAAATCTGTTTGGCATGTACATATGGGTGATATGCTTTGAGATGGTTCTATATATACTTCAATCTCACTTTAAATGCAAATAAAAATAAAAACGACAATTTTGAATAATTAATTTCAGAGAATACCTCAATGTACCTACAAATAACAATTTCTCACTTACTCATATAATTTCAAATTCCACCGCTTGAATAGAGCAATGATATACATTTTGGAGGAAGTATTCGACAAAAATAATATTATAGGACACAATATAGTGTCAAATATCATATGATGTGTCAATCTGTTATTGAGTTATTATAATCACAGTACTTCAAATTTATTTTGTGTCTGTGTGAGACTACTTTATTAATTATAATAACTAAATAAGAAACTAATACATCATATAGTATTTGTGCTCCGTACTATTGCTCATTCGACAATCAGGGTAAATGATGCCTTCTATAAAGACACAAAAACGAGAACCAATTATGTGAGTAACGCTCTTAAAGGAAAAAACGGATGATGGGAGTATTCACAGATCACATGTGCAACAATGCAAATTAATATCAAAAGGCATTATGTAAAAGAGACCATTAAATTCAAATTGAATGACCATATTTTCTTACTACATCAGTATGATAAAAGTAATTCCGCTTCCTGGAATCCCCCAAAATAAATAAACAATATTATGAGGCATCACTGATGCATAACACTACATAAGGTGTAATTCTGCTATATGATGATTATAATCAATAAATTAGATCTCATATGAGTCCCACCTGAAGTGTAATTACAATAAACTTATAATAGACTGACACATCATGCGATATTGAGCATCTGCCAGCATTACTCTAAATAATAAAGTAGAATGAATATTTGTTTGTGGGAAAAAAAGCGCCTTTAATTAATAAATATTTTTTGTTGGTTTGTAAAAGGCTAAAAGCCCTTGTATAATTTTGTAAAAAAAATATTCATTAGATATATACAAAAGTATTGGATCGAATCAATTTTCCAAGTTCCAACTTCCAATACAGGAGTATAATTAGTCGAGACAAGGTGAATATATTGTCTAATCTAGATGAGATGATTGGATACTGATTCAGATTTTTTAATTGTGCCATCTTTTTCTTCTTTATTAAGTGCATAATCCGTTCCTGAGAAAAAGGATTTTGGATTTCCGAAAGAGTGATCATAACTTTAACGTGAATGTGATGCTCATTTTCAGCAGCTTTATATGACTTTCTTAACGATTATTTAAACTATTCATCTGATTTGATAATATACATTTTAGTAAACCGTCACTCTTTTGATCTTTGTTTTCTAACTATATAAAATTTTGAAACAACTCGTGTGCTTAACTAAGTAAGTTTATTGATTATCAGTTTATCATAAACTAAGAAGAATATATTAATTATAAACATATTGTACCATGGTAATCCCAAATTTTCAATTTATATATAGTAGATTACCTTGAATTTTACAATTATTATAATAGTTTTTTTTTCTTTTTTTAAAGTGGGGCTTAACTAATGACCTCCACTTATTACAAATTAAAGGAAAATACCTACTACTACCCAATCCCCACCCTGCCCCGTTAGGGATAATAGGCTTTCACGCTTACCTCCGGTGTGACTCGAACCTAGGACCGAGATCCTAGGTAGTGGGTGCTCTTACCACTTGAGCCAACCCATTTCGTCGACAATTATTATAATAATGACTATTTTGCCATAAACTGTTGAATTTTAATAAAAGAGTTATGTACAAAGAACACAGTTGGTAACTGTATCTAAAAATAAGATTCTAAATTTTCAACTAATTATATATATAAGGCTGCTACAATGAATTGCAACTGTTGTAGCAATAGTTATTTTGCCACAAACTATTAAATTTTTAACAAAAATGAGTCATTTGCAAAACACAAAGTTTAGTAACTATGACCGAGAGCGATACTTCAACTCCTAGAGCTAAACAATGCACAATCATCTTTATATATGACTATTTTCATTTAAAACTAGTAATTTATGACAAATAGGCTATTGTTGCAATAATTACAGAATTCTTAGTAAACCACTTTAAAAGCTAAATATTTAACGAGCAAAGTAGTATAACTGATATAATTTTAGGACTATTACTACAATTAACCCAAACTAAGATAATTAGGATATATATTACTTGTCATAACACATACTATCAAAAGTATTAGCTATCTCAATTATGTTTATGATGCATTTCATTAACTTGAACGTAATATCTAGGTAATTATTTGTTTCCAAGAATAGTACATTATAAGATCAATGATCCATTAATTAGTTATAACTACCTAGGAAATATGTGAAATGAATAATTTTCGGAGCATATATTATCATGTTCGAAGGTTTTAAACAAGAATAACGAAATTAAAGCTGAGCATATATATATATACACATATACACATCACATCACATGTCATTATATATTTTTATATTTAATTAATCTAGCTAATTATAAATATATGCTTAGGATCTATAATACTAATTAATTTGGGGCATCGGGCAGCATATTTTATTCAAAACTAGATCTAAATATAGAACTAATTTACTAGTGATTATCAATGGAGCATAGACATACGTAAAAGATAATGCAATATTTAGAAGAATCACTTTGGCTAGTGACAAATACATTTGAAATATAAAAACAAAAGCAGAGAATGACGTGATAGATCAATGAAAAAGAGCCGTATACACATAATCATAAACAGTAAGATGTCATCACCAAAAAATATATATATATATAAAAAAGTAACATGGTAGTACGTACTTACCTTTAACTCCATAGTTGATACTTGATATATATATATATATATATATATTCCCAATTAAGAAGATGAATATCGGATAAAATAGAAACACATATGGGGAAATATAGTGCAAATTCATGCGCAATTGGAATACGCTAGTATACAGCAACTGTCACGTTTGGAAGTCTAAAATCTTAATTTTTAGTAATTTTATGTAAAAATATAATTAAATATTAATTTTACAAAATTTACAAGAAATCAAGTACTATAAAATTTCATTTATGTCCTCAAATCATTATAAATATTATAACTATTAAAACTCTTCATTTATGTCCTCAAATCATTATAAATATTATAGTTATTAAAACTCTTATTAGTTTTAATTACTTTATAAAATTATTCATTATAGTTTAAAGAAAATTTCTAGTTAACTCATTTATAAACTTTGATTAAATCATAAACTTTGGTAAATTGAGTTCAAATGAAATCCTTAATTCAATGTCCAAATATAACATAAAATCAGTTTTGTAGTTTCAAGTTCTCAAATTAATAAAAAAGCTATCCTCATACATCTACTTAGTAAATTTACTAATCTTGGCTAAATAATTGAACAAGGAAAAAAAAATTAACAGAGTATAGACACCCACCAGAGAATAGAAATAGGAATGCAAGTATAACCTACACAGCTTATCTAACCACCAGGATGACTATCTCAAATAGACAAACACTTGAAAGCAGAAGAAGTAGGGGGGTGAGCATTCATATACTCAGTAGAAATTCAATTACCTTTTTGAATGAATGCAATTTTACCAAATATGTATGGTTAATACCTTTTCCAAAATCTATTTATAAACCAAGTTTATAAAATAATTAAAATCCAGAATAATCATATATTCAAAACCAAAACCAGAAACACAAGATTGTACATATTACAAATCATCCCATCTCATGTACTCACATCCTCTTATCACTACGTATACTAAGTACCCTATGCCTGATACTTATCCCAGAAAATTGGAAGGACACTTATGTGTCTATTATACCTACCGAACTGGAGGGGCAACTGAATGCCTGCACCTACCGAGTAGGGGCAATTAGAAGACCCCACGTGGGTTTACGGGCTCTCACTAAGGGCAAAGGTACTGGCCACCTACTAAACACCGTGATGCCTAAGATATATCTCATGTGTGATCCTATGGTATGTACAACATGTAACATAATATGTAATAATTATGTAAAATATAACCAAACAAATGCTTTAAAATCACACTTAGTATTATTCTGTAATTTACTATACTATGGGTAGCTAAATCCACTGTATTATCCTATAATCACAATTTTATAAATGTGTATAGAAATCATATAGTCCAATTCTAGAATAATCTAAAATTTTCCAACAGTTTATCAAAATATCGTATTATCCACGATTTTTCACGAATCAGTTATAATGCAAAATTTAAATCAAAGTATGTGATATACCAAGTAATTGAACTCCTAGCTCGAGATGGTTGCTATACCAAGCTAACGACACTTGAAGAAACTCCTGTTGGTCACTTGGGTGCTCTGGCAGTTATTTTGGGAATCTCGTAAACTCACTTTGAAAAGTGACTTTTCCAACGGAGCTTCAAAATGAGAAACGGACGTTACCATTGAATTCTTAGCACCCAAAATAGTTAGGTTAGATATATAATTTATCAAATTCAGGTCTCGGACTGAGACTCGACCGATGACATGCAAAGCGACACTATTCACGAGCCTCGTGCCTCGATTTTCGTGTCACTTTGAAACATAGTGATATTTTATATTAAAGTTCATTTCTCGGCCTCACTGAATCCAAATTCGAAGTTATAATTCAGTTTCGAGGTCTCGACCCTTAAACGGGCTTTAAATCAAAGAATTACAAAAATGTCGCTTTTTAGAATTTATTTGAAAAACGTCCACTTTTTCAATTTAAAAATTAACACACTTCTGAATTCTATTTCAATGCCTAACAATCGTATTCATAATTTTTTGTCTTCTACGATGCCATATAATTATTTCGGGCAAAATAATTATCTAAATATAAAAATACCACAAAACTACTTGAAAAATGGCCAAAACGGACAACTTCCTACCGGCAGCGAGTTGACGGCCAAGACTAGTCGAGGATGGACGGCGACGTCAAGACGAGTCCAGACGTGCCGGTGGTGTGGCCGTACGAAGTCAGACGGTGGAGCAACGACCGAAAAACCATTCGGCTGGCATGATTTTTCTAGCCTCTGATCTTCGGCGTATGGCGTCAGATTACGGCGAGGACAGTCGTGGTAGCTTCGTCGATGAGAAATGCATCATGCGGGCTGGAACGTCTGCGGCCGAGGGCAGCTGTGCGCTGTCGGGTAAACAGTAACCATGGAGGGGTTTTTGTTGAAAATTTCATGGCTTCGGCTAAGAAGAAAGAAATTATGGGGGATTTAAGGGCAATTTAATAATATTGTAGCACACGTATCAGCTCCTGAGTTGATGGGCACTGTTCACGTTATTTATAGTTTTTACCCGATTTTTGAAATTTTATTTCATTCATGCTCTTATTTAATTTCACTTTAGTCCCTATTTTAAAATTTTCTTTACACAAAAACTCAAATGAACCTAGACTTTAAATTATCCATATTCATTTCAGATATTTTTATTTAAATATTCAAAAATTTGAATTTCCTAAAATACCCTTGGCTTAAAAATTAATTTTATACCCTTAATTAAAATCGGATTTTACAGTAACATATACATATACATATATATATATATATATACACATGTATGGGCACCAATCTAGTAGGTAATTTTTTTTTTTTTTACCTATACATAGGTATCAATTTGGCCAATGAAAATTTATCATACACATTTTTTTATATTAAAAAGTAAGAGAGAGAAAAAGCATTAATATATAATGCACATCTTTTCATGTACCTTATAATAGCCGTTGGATCACCATTAGATGATGATCCAACGGCTAAAAAAAAATACCTACATATAGGTAAAAAGAAAAAAAAACCTACTGAATTGACAATCTACATGTATATATGGCCTTTGGGATGCTTGTGGAGTTCATCTCAGGACAGCCTCAAAAACTTTTATAAACACACACATTCGAATATATATATATATCTATATATGAATGATGGAACAACACTATAATGAGAATATATGTATGGCTCCCATAACAATTTGATCCACTTCTTAGCACATCAAGAATATATCCATTTTTATTGACGTGACCTTCGTAAAAAATGGGGCATTTGGGGGAGTTTATTTATGCCACGTAGTAGTTGCAGAATTTTCACCGTTTATTCCAAACGTTATGTGATTGCATACGTACCTAATTAGAATCTTCATAAGCCTCAGATCAGCTAAGTGGCCAAAATTTGTTTATTAATAGATGTCACAACTTTTTGTTAAAGAAATATTGTACGTACGTGTGGCCAAAAAATTTGTCATGCCAATTTGTGAGTAAAATTTAATGACACTTTATATAATTTTTTATTTTGTATATATAGTTCATTCGCGCGCGAGAGCCGCAATTTGTGATTTAAATACCCCTCATTATTATTATAGTGTACTTAACAGATTTATTGGTACTTTAATTAATCATTTTAAGTTATTTACTAATTATCATAGAATGCCAACACAAGATCCTATTATATAGAGATTCAAGACCTCAAAAAAAAAAAGAAAAAAAGATATAGAGCTTCAATTAATACGTACTATAGTACATTTAGACATTCAATTAGCAGTACATTGCACATAGAGATTAGTGTACAACAAAAAGAAAAGATTAAAAAAAAAGTGTTACAATTAAACCGAGTAGTATATTATAACTTCAAAACTAGTTTACATACGTGTAGATATATAGACTCTACAGATAATTTCCATACAATGTACTTTCTAAAGCCGCCGCCGATCATTTGTCGGAGAAAAAAAAAAAGGAAAAAAAACAAAAAAGAAAGGATAGAAAATCCAGTTAATTATATAACCTTATTATTAACGAGGACATGGTATGTTGTGTAGTTTGTAAAGTTGATAAATTCTTTGTAATTAAAGCCAAAGAGCTCCAGCATCCTTGAGCAACTTCTTGAGCGAGCCATTGAGTTGAAGGGTCATGACCGTGTTGGCGGAGCCCACAAACTTGCCGCCGATGAAGACGGCGGGGACGGAAGGGTTGCAGCCGAGGCGCATGAGGGCCCACTCCATGTCCTTGCCTCTGGAGTCCTCATCGAGCTCGTAGATGGCCGGGCTCACTCCTTGCTCGTAGAAGAGTCTCTTGATTGCATGGGACATGCAACACGAGCTCTTGCTGAATATCACCACTGCCTTCTGGGATGCCAACTTCGCCACTCGATCCATAGTGGTGGTCAATGTATGCTTTTAATAACTTAGATATAAATTTTGTTTGGTATACAATATATAAATGGTGAAGAAATAATGAAATGCCTCTTTTTTTTTTCTTTTTTTTTTTTTAATTCCCTCTCAGCAAAATTGGTTATAAGTACATATGAATAATAGACTCGAGATAATTTGTTTGGTATATATAAGAAAGGAGAGCTAGAAAATTAATGTGAGCTGACTTTGTGATTTGTTTGGTTTGAGATGGATATTGTATGTGTTTTGAGCAATCTATATATAGCTAGCCAAAGGAGGAGAATGGGGGAAGGATAAACATATTTTTCAATTTTTAATTAATTTTGAAAAAAATAAAAAGAAAAAGGAAAGGAATGGGATGATGGATTGGAAAGCTGAAGGTTCCTTTAGATATATTTGGATTGATTCCCAAAAATGCCCTTGTTTTTTTGGGGGTGGGAGCTGGCTAGCCTTAGATTATTTGCCTATAGTAGTTGTGCTTATGAGAATCTAGGAGAGACTATAAAGATAAGGCGCCAAACGTTTTGCCGAAAGTTGGATTGTAATAACAAAGTGCCCCCCAAAAAAAAAATGTTGTAACGTACGGTACTACACTAGGTTTCTTTTGTTGGACGAAAATGCCCCTGGTGAATTTGAGGGGGGAATGTCAACTTTGGATATATAGAAAATAAAATGATAACGTGGGATGAGAAGGTGACAGATGAAGATGTCCACAAATAGTTGCATCACAAGGGTGATGTTGTCGTTTGTGGGCATCACTAGTAGTAATTGATTCTTTTCTTTGGTGAAAGCTATTGGGTGTGTTGTGTAACATTTTAGATGATGTGTGTGCATTTCAGTCCAAATTCAAGGAAACTAATATTTCAATAGAATATTGAGAAAATGAGTATAATGTTTACAGGAATATATAATCCATGAAACTGAAGGCCGACCGACTTTTCCACACAGATATGGGCTTTGAGTCGGTTTTCTCTAGCTAATAAATTAAGGTATCTGTCTCAACAATTCACTTCTTTAATTATTTGAATTCTCAACTCAATTAGTTTGTTTACCGACAATGTGAACTGTTGTAATAGAATTGGGCCTGGCTACAAATACTTTATACCAGATTTGTCGCAAATAAAATTTAATTAGGTTATTGTATAATTAAATCACTTACAATTTTGGTAATCTGTAATTTAAATTCTGAAATTTGAACTCTACAAAATAATATTTGAAATTAGGAATGTACTCTGAGCTCATTTTTGACTAGTAAACGATCCATATTGGATGGAAAATTTATGCAACAAAAATAATTTAAAAGGTAAAACTCTACCAAACCAATACTTTGGAGGAAAAAAATTATAATTTGTCATAAGTGAAGTTCTTGAAACATATATATAGGAGGTTAGTTTAGTTTCTGCATATGTAATCACACCAAATTATATAAATGGACAATAATAATTAGGAGATTAATACTCACTGCTAATATATTTATTTATTTGATGCTGATTTTACTATAACTACTTTCCTAAGTTTATAACTTAATTCACCATTTGCATGTGGGGATTGTTTTTTCTTGTATACATATATATTATTAAATACACTGTATACACATGACTACGAGGTATATATGTAGATATGAGTATATATATATATATGACGTACGATCGAGTTAATTTCTCAATTAATTATGACTTGATCAATTATTAGAGACCGCCATCATATCATATATAAGATATTTATATATGGTATATATTAAATGTTTAAATATGTTTACTACACAAAAATAATACTTATGTGTTTAATTTTTTGCTCTTTGATGTTATAATATATATGTCACTAATAAATTATATAAATTGGGATAAGCAATAAAACATATCTTCATCATCATATGTTAAAATCATCTAATTAGATAAAAAAATTATACACGTACCATTTAAATATTATATGTGTGGAATAAGATAGTGTTTAACCAACTTTTTTTCTTTTTTTAAACTCTATATATGCAGCACAGTAGTATAGCATGCTGTTTTCATATGTTATATATATATATATATATGGGCACCAATTCAGTAGGTATTTTTTTTTTTACCTATGCATAGGTATCAATTGGGCCAATGAAAAATTTTTTTGTACATTTTTTTATATTAAAAAGTAGGAGAGAGAAAAACATTAATGATGCACGTCTTTTCATGCATCTCATTTTAGCCGTTAGATCATTGTTAGATGATGATCCAACGGCTAGAAAAAAAATACCTAGATATAGGTAAAAAAAAAAAAAAAGTACCTACCGAATTGGCAACCATATATATATACTTTACTATTTTCTTTTTGAGTGAAAAAGTAACTTGATCATATTCATGATCGAAATGCATTGCACGAGTTAAATGCGGATGTATATTATACATATCAACATGTATTGACAGAAACAACACTTAGAAACCTCTTTGGAAGATGCCGGCAGCATCAAGAAAGATCATGATCAATCAAAGCCAATCTCAAAAACACGCAAGAATATCTTGGCAGAATAAATAATATTTCGTGTACTTCAAAGCTTAACAAAAATTAAAACATGTAAAAGTGATCAACTAATTGTACGTACTAATGTTTGGATAATATTAGAAGAATATATATCATTATAATATATCATATCCCTTAGCCGGTGATCATGATATTGATTTTGTTCCTTGATAATAGTATTAAGAGTGAATGTTAACAATTTTTGATTATCATTCATATATAAAGATCAGAATTTCTATGCTTTGCCTTTTAAGATTTTCGATTGGAGCTAGTGCCAGATCAGAGAGAAATGTACATGTTATTCGCTATGTCTCGCTCGTATCTACAAAAGGATAAAGGTGAAAGAGTATAAGATTTTCTTTCTTTCTCATACTTTTTTTCTTTTTTATTTTTTTATTTTTTTTAAGAAGGAATAAGAAGTGTACTAGTACTACATCCGAGAGAGAGAGAGAGAGAGAGAGAGAGAGAGAGAGGCCAATTAATTTGTACAGGTCTGTACGTTCCTCATCACTAAATATAGATCAAAGGTACGTAGTAGTATACTATACCCTAAATATTAATATTTTGTGATGCCAGGATCCGTCGTCGCATTCTTCTTTATCTCATATCTTTATTTTTCCGTTAAAGTTGACATTCTTTTCCCACCTCTCTTGCCAGTACATCCACTAACAGGAGCTTTCCCTCTCCGATCTCTCTCTTTCCCTCTAAGAGGGATACTGAACTTATCCTTATCTTTCCAGATCTCTCTTTCATATTGTAGTAAGTACGTACCTTGATCTCTTTATAATAATGTCCAATCTGTCTTTCTCATTTCATGACGCTCTCTTCACAATTATTATTAATCCCATAATTGATCAACATAAAATTATGTATTCACTATGATCATACTCCTAACATGGAGTTAATTTAATATAAATACACACACTAAGGGGTACTTACAATGCACTATAGCCACATAGACTAATGAGAATGCGTAACCACGTACAAATTTAATTATATGATAGACTCTAGCTAGTACTTCTTTTATCAGCGTGTGTTATACTTACCATTAATAATATAGAATGAACGAGTGACAATTCTTAGTATACTACTAGATATATATACTTATTATAAAGAAGATATATGAACGTTTATATATATATATATATGATTATAGTAGCTGCATGCAGATACGAGATGGATTAATGTTAGACAGCTCCGGCTATATACTATGGATTTTATAACTACTGATCTAATTAGAAGTTATTATATTTTCTGGCTAACAGAAAGGCGCTATAATTAAACGTCTCCTATGTAGTACTGGCGCTGGCGCTGTGATCATATTTCATTAATTCTTTAAATTCTCTCTGATTTCTCTAAGTACGTAGGTTTCAGGTGTGGTATTAATTTATAAATAAGTTGTTAGTCATATGTGATATATAGTTCCTATACTAATATGTTTTATGTTATAACTATTTTGCTAAAGGAAATAATATATATTACCGAATTATCCTGGGATTAAAGTCAATTTGTCCAAATATTCTGTATCAATTTGTGTTCGACCACTCATATTTTGACACATCATTTAAAAAAAATTATGAAAATAGAGACAAAACAAACATTTGAAAAAAGTTAGGTTTTTCCTTATTTTAAAAATTCTAAATGATGTATCAAAGTTTAAGTAGGTGGACACAAATTTGGTGCATAATCTTTGGATGTGTGATCTTTATCCTTTAAAATAATGAACAATATTAGGAATTGTTGTGTTCCATACTTAATGCAACACATACATCATATGAAATGTTAAACATATGATTATTAACATATTATGTAACAAGACATGCCGATCCTATATATAAGTATATATATATATAATATATGAAATCTTAGCAGATCGTGAAGATGAGATATATGCATGATTCGATGCCTTAATAAGTACGAGAGAGTCCTGTTACGTACGGTCGATGGATCTTGGAAATGACCCTATGAAAAAATGGCCCTTGGCGTCCCAATTGAGCCGGTTTATGGGCACTGCTACCTTAAAAATTTGGTGTACTGACCTTTTTCTAGCTATCGGGTATGGTGGCCATACTGGAGACCCTGAAGATCACAATAAAAATAGTATATATGCATGTTATATAGATATATATTAAATTACCAATTAATATATTATACATATACTTTTGAAGCTTACGATCAAGTTACACGACCAAGATTCGAAATTTTGGTGATGAAAGGTCGAAAAGAACAAAAGAAAGTGAAGTGGCTTTTGATTTTGAGATGGATATATTTTTCCTTTTCCAGAATGACATACATATATATATATATATGATGATAAATCTACAGCTTTCGAGAATATTTCATTAATTTATGGGCAAAAAAATATTAGACTAAAGTTTGAATATTTGTCGTGCTGTCGAATACATGAGCATAGTATACCCCCCAAAAAAGGTAAATATAAAAGTACTCAATAGGATAATGTTGGGGACCTCATGGCATCTGTCTCTCTTTCCTGGTACGGTCACATTTTTCTTCGTATGCTCAAAAGTCGAAAGCGAAATATGCGGGACTTATTAGCTCATATAACCAATAATAATAATAACAATAATAATATTAATAATAATAATAATAATAATAAAATAAAAAAGGTTAAAGAGAACTTAAAAATGATTACTTTTCTAGTAAGGAAAAAGTTCCTAGTAAAAGCATGATCGAATGTAATGTGTAGCTAAATATAGATGCTGGAACAAGTAATTAAAATTTCTATATTATTGCTTTTATTATTTTTTATGCGTGTACGTATGGTTATATGTTTGTGTATATATATATATATGCAAATCTGTGGATGAATATATACGATACAATATGCATCAAATGGTTTTCTGAGTTGAAACCACGTGTTGTTTTATTATAGCTTAGTTGAGCGCAAATTTGGACTGTAGTTTTCTCTTTCACTCGTCTTTCTATTAATTTCACTTTCGTGGATTGGATGCGAATCAAAATTACAAAAAAGGAGGTCCCAATTGGATAAATCCAACTAGTTTCTCCAACTCAGAAGATGCCGCAAGATATAGATACGACAGAAAAAGAGTAATTATACCTCAATATGGTAAATTGGCCAAGTAAAAATTACTACTTTTGGATAGACGTACTTTAGTATTTTACGCGTATATGAGTCGAAAATGGGTACGTAGTACGTGTACTTGAACCCCAAAACGACCCTTTAACATAAAAATAATATATTAACTTAAAACACGGAAAACAATATAGAAGCCAATTGGAAAAGATCAATAAGGCAAATTGAAAAAAAGAACACATAACTATATATACGTAAGAGGGAAATATATATATATATATATATATATATATAGTATGGATAAAATGTGTAATGTGAAGCCGTACGAAGGACACGTCTTATCTAATTTCCGTATGCAAAGAATCGTTTTTGTTCCAACTTTTAATTTCTTTTTAGAAATAGTGTGTAACGATAGATCGCTATCAAATAATAATGATATCAAAGTGTGATTTGGAAGCATTACAAAACACGTACACAAATATCTAATGGAACATTCTCATCCATCCATCTTTCCTAATTCTCTATCAAACTTTTTCGATTTGATCTCTCTCTCTCTCTCTAGATCTCTCTCTCAGTAAATAATATAAGACAATATGCCAATCTACCATACTAAATACCCCATCACAAAACCCTATATAAGCACCACCTTGGCAGTCTAAATTTCCACAACAAAAACTTAAAGTACTACATTTCCTACTAGCTTCTGCTACTGCTACTACTACTACTTTCCTAGCGACCAAACACACTCCTAGCCCTAGCTACTTCTTCACATTGGCATTGTAACATTTCGCCTCTAAAAGCGATTTTTCTTGTGCTTACACACACATATATATATATACTTCTTCTTGTGAAAGCTCACTCGATCGAAATTTGTGACTAATTTTCTTTGAGAAGATGGACAGAGTGACAAAGATGGCATCCGAGAAGCCTGTGGTGATCTTCAGCAGGAGCTCTTGCTGCATGTGCCACACCATTAAGACCCTCTTCTGTGACTTTGGTGTGAACCCTGCGGTTTACGAGCTGGATGAGATCCCGAGAGGGAGGGAGATCGAGCAAGCGCTGTCGATGCTCGGCTGCAGCCCCACTGTGCCGGTGGTGTTCATTGGTGGCGAGCTGGTGGGTGGAGCCAATGAGGTCATGAGCCTTCATCTCAAGAGGTCCTTAATCCCAATGCTCAAACGCGTTGGAGCTATATGGGTTTGAGAAAATTACTAACTATATTGAGAATATATCTAATACTATAGAGACACTAATAATAAAATGTGACGTTTTTTGTTACTAGTCTTATAAGATTAGAGTAAGAGATATGTCGGATAAAAATAGCCTATATAGAGCTTGTAAAAGTTTTTAATTATAAGCGGCCTAGATTAGCTACTTTTTCCTTTTTTGAAGAAAGTAGCTAATATGCTAGCTTATATATATAATATGCTACCTGGTGTGTACTCTAGCTTTTTTGTAACACCTATATTAGTGTGTTTTTGTTTTTTGGGTATGTATAATAAACTAAGTTAATTGCATTTTCCTCTTAATTAACTAGTTATATATATATATGCTTTTTATCTACTTTCCTGTACCACATATATAGTTATAAATGGTATTCTCCAAAATGCGCACAATATATATATTTATATATGTTTATACATATATCTACGTACTTTCCATTTCGTCATCAATTAAAATGAAGCAAAATTTGAAGTGAATTGGTAGGGCTTGGAGAAATATTGCACAAAGTGATGAATCAATAATGCATGCATGGTATTTGGTTTTTCACATTGGCATGATCATGAAACTTTATTGTTATTGACGCCTACAAAGTTGATCTGCGCTCCAGATATGGGTCCTTGTAATTTGACCGGTATGGGCTAGATTTCTAGTCCTTTCTCAAAATAAACGAGCCATGAAATCATTATTGTGATTTGAATATTGACCGAAAAGAGGGAGGGGGGGGGGGGGGATATGTGTTTGATACGTACAACTTGATCACTTTACTAATAACGTCATTGGAGCGTTTTCATGCACCATTTTGAGAAATTTCCCATCAAGTTATCCATTCTTGATGTAGCACTACAAGTTGACACTTCTCTATGCTCATATCATAAAAGAATATATCTTTTTTTATTAAAGAAAAGCCCTTTTTCTCTTTTGTCAAAACTGGTCTAGAGACCATTCATTGCCAATATTCTTGCAATGTTTGTTCACAAAAGTATAATTTTCGTGAGTTTTCTTTAATTCATGGCATTTGAATTTTCGAAGTCTCACTTTTACTGAGGATGTACCACTATTCATGATTTTGAATTTTATTGTTTATGAATATTGCTATAATTTATCTCCCGTATTCTTGGCTGATGGTTCTTATATTCTGATAGCTCGACTCCATTTCATGATTTATCTAGTCTTAAATATATAAGATGAAAAGAAAAAGAGGTTACAGGTAACATCATGAAGACATGGATTCTTGTTTAACTTTGGCCTTTCACTATTCAGCTAAATAAAACTGAAGTTCTTCTTCTTCTTCTTCTTCCTTTTTATTAAATGGTATCATGCATGCACTAATTGGTTTTACAAAGGCATGTGGGCTTTATTGAAATAGCTTTGGGGCTTATAGAAATATGACCAAATTTTGGGCCCAATTTAAGTAAATATTCATTTGTCAAGTGTTATAGCAAAATGTCCGGTATATATGTTTATAAACCAAGTGAAAAATTTTATATACCAAATACAAAAAATTATATACTCAGTACATTTCAGTACAGTAACTAAAATTGGTAGATAAACATATCTACCAAGTGTAAAAATATATATACCTGGACATTTAGCTATAAAATTTAAAAAATAGACATCTACTTAATCAAATTTAAAATATTGGTCATCCACCTAAATTTCTCATGAGTTTTTACTACCCAAGAGTGGGCCGGGGTCATGTATGGATCATTTTAATTTGGACTCCAAAATAATGAGTATTTATAAGAAAGGTTTTCTAACACTTATACCTACAAAAACTGAAAAAAATTACAAAATTACGAAAGTCAGGTTTTTTTCTAATTTTCATACGGTTTTTATTAGGAAAATGTCACTTTTAAAAAAATATTTAGAAAAGTACCATTTTTAAAATAGTTACTGGTTACCAGTTTCTAGAAACTGGTTACTGGTTACCAGTTATATACCAGTCATAAATATCTTTGGTTACTAGTTACCAGTTTCTAAAAACTGATTACTAGAAACTAGTTACTATTTTAAAAAATAGTATTTTTCTAAATCTTTTCTGGAAAATAGTATTTTTTTAATAAAAACCGTACCGCACCTAGAAAAACAAAACAACCATATTTTTCAATTTTTTTTTTTGAAATACTGTATATTGTCTAATTTCCCCCATAAGAAATGGTCCTTTTTTCAGATCAATTTAAAAAATGCCCATTTTTTACATCTATTTAATAAATGATCGTTTTATAATTTTATTTTGATAAATAACTATTTTTTCGTAAATCAATATTTACAATGTAAATCAATTTTTGAAAAAGTAAATTAATTTTTGAAAAAATAAATCAATATATTTTGATATACTAAATATGAAAAACGATCATTTTTTTAAATAATTTTCAAATTTTGGTCATTTTTTAACAGTATTTGAGCGGTCATTTTGCAAACTATGATCCAAGATTCAGCCATTTGGCTAAAAAAATCCCATAATAATCTCTTATTAGGCTTCTCCCAGGCCACATCAGATAAATTTACATCTAGTACCTGTTTTTGTGCTCAATATTTCACAAATAAATATTTCTATTTTATTTCAAAATACCAATTTTTAAGTACACAACATGTATAAAATATATATGGATGTATGATAGACGTCTACAATATAAAGTTTTACTATGATTTACATTTACATAAAGTTTTACCATGATTTACATTTACAGTGTAAAATTTATATATATAGAAAATATTTTGAAATGTATATTAATTTTTAGGTATAATATATTTTCATAAAATGATACCATGTTACACATTTTATGCATAAAATACGTAGAGTATATATTTCTCCAATAATGGGTAAAAAATGAGTATTTATGAAATAAAAATAAAAAACATAAAATTTATGAAAATATGCTTAAGAAAACAAATATATTTGTACTTTTCCTCAGCATCTCTGTGAATTAGAGTAGTAGACCCAACTAAGTACTCATAATTTTATAGAGAAATTTAGGTGGATGACCAAAATTTTAAATTTGATTAAGTAGATGTCCACTTTTAAAATTTTATAGCTAAATGTCCAGGTATATATATTTTTACACTTGGTAGATACACATATCTACCTGTGTCTACCAATTTTAGTTACTATTCTGAAATGCACTGGGTATATAATTTTTTATACTTGGTATATAAAATTTTACACTTGGTATATATGCATATATACCGGACATTTTGCTATAACTTTTGACAAAGGGACATTTACTGAAATTAAGCTCAAAATTCGGTCATATTTCTATAAGCCCCTAATTTATAAACTTCATTTTCTTGTTCTAATGGGTGCCGGCAATTCCGTTTTTCAAAATTATATGTGTGTTTGTCTGTTGTTGACCCAAGTGACCAGAATTAATTCCAAGTGAGAAGTTTAGCTGCTAAAAAAATGGTGGTTCAAAAAGTATAAAAAATTATTGTTAATTGTTAATTTTGATTTATATATATTTTTTAAAACTGATATTTGGCTACATGACCCCATTTTAATAGGAAGTGAGGACCAACATTATAGAGATTAGGCCCAAGAATTTTTTTTTTATAAATAACAACACCATATTACATATATGTCTTATTTGTCTTTTGCTTTTTTTTTTTGACAATATTTGTCTTTTGTACTTAGGTGGGTGAAATATTAAGAAATTAAAAAATGTTGTATGTATTTTATTTTTTAAAATCCTGAATGAGAATCGCACGTGAGTTTCGGTGTATGATTAGCATTTTTCATCAACGGTTAAAATTAGACAAACTTGAACGAGTATATATATATATATATTATATATATTTAAAAATAGATATTATATTTTCCATTCTGTCAAAATCAACAACGTAAATCCAGGTTGCTTCATTTCATAGAAATATTAAAAAAATTTATGAAACCAAAGCAAACCAAATTATTTAACATTGAGAGCATGGTACTTTTACCATATATATAAAATTAAAGAAAAGTACAAATTTAGATGACAAGTCGTTTTAATAAGACCGTGAAGCAGGGTCACACAGGAATCTGTCTCCGTCCTCTCACATATTGACACGTGGGAATAGAGAGAGAAGGCGGGGTTTGGATCTCCTGCATCAGCTTTACAACCCCAATTCCCAAGGCACCTGTTTCAGCTGGACCCCACTTGGCCACACGCAATAAATGCCTCCTTTTGCCTCGACTACCTATACACCATAATACCCATCTCTCTCTCAGTCTCTCTCTATTTGTCTCACTCTCTACACGGTCACTTCAACAGTTCAATTTTCCATGTGGGGGTTGGGCTCACGTTAACCCCCGGCGCATTTTAGCGGTTAGACGCCATAATCCCGGGCGCATTTTAGACTCGATGGTCCGGTCTCCGGGCACCCAAATTTGGTCAATTTCATTTTTTGTAATAAAAATGCTTCAATTTAGTACTGTAATGCTTCACATTCAATTGAGAAAAAAATACAAAAATTTACTATAATTATAAACATACTATATTTAAATGTACAACCATTCCCCTAATCCCATAGGTAAGGGCGATACGGAAATTTACTAGTTTATTTTCTTTTTTTTTAAATAAAAAATTATTGTAAGTTATAATACCAGTTTATCATTAAAAAGTTGTCTTATTATGATGGGCGCGTCTACAGTAGGGGCGCCCTTACGTAGGGTCCTGTCTATTCACCGTTGGATGGGAATGTGTATATAAATAAATTCTCCACAGATTCCCGTTATTCCCCACAGATTCCCATCCAACGATAATTAAAACATGACCCTACGTAGGGACGTCCTTACCGTAGCCATCCCCTATTATGATAACCTAATATAAGATGAGAATTTCAAAAGAAGAATCTAGCAAATCAGAGCATCCTTATTACTTCTTATAGAAGTAAGAAGTAATTATATGAATGTTTTTATGATTTTAATTCGCTTTCCTGTCAACAACTGATTTAGATTACATATGATTACATAGTAATGTAGAAATTCAAAACTATTTTCTATTTCATTTTTTTTTTTCAAAAACAGTCATAAAAATAGTTGAATTTTGTGTCACCCACTTTTACCGAATAATTTGCTTCCCAAAATTACTCTTTAAGATAGTGGACTATAATCTCGTTAAAAACAACTTTATTACCATATAAGTTGAAACATATGCAACTGAAATTAGTAAAAGTCCCAAATTGCCCCCCAATTCTCCTTAAACCTCTACATCAACTATAACTAGCTTAAAAACAAATTTTAGTAAACTAACACTACCATGACTGAAATAATCACATCACAAATGAGTGGAGCCGTAGCCAAATCTCGAAGTTGCCCCAAATATCTTTGTAAAATCTCAAAACACACCAACCATATCTTACGATACGGTATAAAACGACAACGTTTTGCTAACGTACGCACCTCTCTCTCTCTTCTTTTCTGGCTCTTAATTTCCAGCTCAGTTTTTTCTCAGAGTAGAGAGAGAGAGAGAGTGAGCTCAAAGAATCGTACCTTTCTCTCATCTGGACAGACTGGTCTCTTTCTCGTTTTCTTGCTTGACTTTCTCGCGAACCAAACAACGCAGAAAAAGGTGAATGCTTCGTCTTCTACTCGCTCTCGGAAACGTCATGCCTTGTTATGTGGTCCTCTTCTTCTTCTTCTTCTTCTTCTTCTTTTAGACTTTTTAGGGCTTTTTTTTTTTTTTTTTCCTGATGATAATGCAGCTTTCTTTCACGAAAATTTGCAGGGTTTTCTTCTGAGCTTGTTGCTGTGTTCATGGTTTTTTGTGTGATATAAAAAAAGCTTTTTCTTTCACAATGTTCGGTTTTTCTCGAAGACGCAGGAAGCTTGGACGGTGAGACTCTTTCTTATTATTATTGTTTCTTTTCAATTTAATTCTGCAAGATGCGAAGAAAAACTTGACCCCTGTTTCTTTGGGTACTGATATATAATGAGTTTAATAATGTGTTTGGGACTTAGATTGAAGGTCCAACTGTCTGACTCTGCTTCTGGAACTAGAAGTCCCATTAGGCAACAACCAAAACGAAATGGGAGTTCAAATGTAAGGTTTCTGAGCTTGTTTTGCATGTGGGTTTTGAATTTTGGATGGTGGGGTCTTTGAGTTTTAAGCTCATTTTGAGCTCTGCAGAGTGAGACTGCTGCCCCAGCTAGAGGTCACTCCGATGAGCTTGATGGGCAGTGTTCGTCTGCTGCTCCGGAGAGTGGGAGTTCTACAGTCGGCAACTCTGAAAATTGGAGGGTGTTGTCAATTTCTGGGGATAAACCCACTCCGCGCTTCAATGTAAGATATTGATTTTTTTAGATTGTGCATTCAATTTGTTGAAGTTTGTCTATTGTTTTTGGCCAAAAAAGCCTTAAGTTTTACGCCTCTTTCTAATAGCATGCAGCAGCTGTGATTGGGAACAAGATGATAGTGGTGGGTGGTGAATCTGGAAATGGATTGCTAGATGATGTTCAGGTAGGATAAGGTTTCTTTGTTGAATTACGTTCATAGGTGGAATAAGTAGGAAGTAATCCTTTGCGTTTGTCGATAGTATTTAAGAGCTCTATTCGTGTTTCATAGTGTAACAAAATGTTATTTTGATCAATATTTCTTTTCAACTCCATTGTCAGGTGCTTAATTTTGATAGGTTTACCTGGACAACGGCTTCTTCGAAACTTTACTTGTCACCGAGGAGTCTGCCATTGAAAATCCCTTCATGCAAGGGCCATTGTATGGTACAACTCAATGTTTTATAACCATCTAGCATAATTGTAATCATTTCATTTTTTGGTGTATGTTTGGGTTTTCTTGTTTCTCCTACGATTTAAGACTTGATATTTGCTTGCTGGAATGACTGATGTAGTATGCTGTGATCAGCTTTGGTTGATCTGGCTTTAAGCATGATGAAAACTATGGCTATAGTTTTCACTTACAGTGAAAAAGAAATCTGTTTAAAGTATAGCAAGAAAAAAACCGTGAATCAGTGGGGGCGGAAAAAAAAAAAGAAATGAAGAAGAAGAAATTAATGAAATCTTGAAATTTGATTATGATATATCAATCATCAAGTGTCGAAAGAACAATTGCATTTGGAGAAGATGAGAAAGAGAAACAAATGAAGTACAGTGTTTCCTAAGAAAGTTTCTTTCTGGAGTAGAAAATAAAGTAGCAGACTGTAAGTTGTATATAGTTTGAGAATGACAGAAAGATGTTGCAATGCCCTTGCTTTGGAGGTTCATGTACCACTTTTTTTTTTCCTGAATCAATCATAACTTTATCTATGTGAGCTTTGGAATCGGTTGGATGTCTGAATTATTAGCCGTAAAAAGTGTCGAATTGTTGACTGAAAAATCTCATGTTGTCTTAGATTTCATGGGGAAAAAAGGCACTCCTTATTGGGGGAAAAACCGAACCATGGAGTGAGAAAATAACAGGTTAAATAGTCCATATGTCTCTTAAGTTCATGTAATCACCAATATTCTTTTACACGTGATTTGGATTATTCGTTACATTTTTCTTTCTTGCTTTCCTCAGTGTGGGCATTTGACACAGAGACAGAGTGCTGGTCACTTGTGGAAGCAAAAGGAGACATACCGGTAAGCTTTTTGTCTGGAAGATAGTGCAACTATATCTGGATTAAAACAACCAAAGATACATTACAGATAAATCAATCTGTATGTTTCCAAGGAGCTCTAAGTTTTGAGAACTTATTTGACGGACAACTTTACTATACCCTTCACATTAGGCATATCATCAACATCCATTATATCATGAACTTTCATATTTTACCAAAAGCTTCGGAAAACTCTTGTTTCTCTGGTACTCCAAAATCTCTATGAACCTTTATATTTGGTATGAAACTTGTTAAACAATTATAGATTCTATAATATATGATTTATTTGAGCATTATAATATAGAAATAAGAAGTCCTATTCACAGATTTTATTAACTGCAGGTTGCTCGCTGTGGTCATTCTGTAGTTAGGGCAAGCTCTGTTTTGATCCTATTTGGTGGTGAAGATGCTAAGAGGAGGAAACTAAATGATCTGCATATGTTTGATCTTAAATCTTTGACGTGGCTTCCTCTGCATTGCACGTGAGTGGACTCTGGTGTTCTCTGAAATTTATCGATACATTCTGTTCTGTTTACGTATGGGATGACTTTGGATTGGTGTTTTTTCGTTGCAAACTAACTCTTGATCCTCTAGCTCTTAAACTTTCTTTCTATTTCTAATATATTAATTTACTTGCAGTGGAACTGGACCTTCTCCTAGATCCAACCACACGGCAGCTCTTTATGATGATAAAACACTCTATATTTTTGGAGGGGCATCAAAGTCAAGGACCTTAAATGATTTGTATTCACTCGATTTTGAATCTGTGTGTAATTTCCTTCTCAATCTAATTACGTTTATATGGCCAACTATTTTATCTTTTCATAGATGCAAATGTAAATTTAACTATGACATGACATCTAATAGAAAGATATTTCCTCAGATGATCTGGTCTAGAATTAAGGTACGAGGTTTCCATCCATCACCTAGAGCTGGTAGCTGTGGAGTTCTATGTGGAACAAAATGGTATATTGTAGGGGGTGGAAGCAAAAAAAAACGTATGCCTCCTATAAATTCTTAACCTAACGTGGATTTGTTCACTTATTTGTCTATGTATTCAAAATCTATTGTGCTTTTATCTATATTTATTCTTGCTTATTGTTTTTCATAATTTTCCAGGTCGTAATGAGACTCTTGTCTTTGATATTTTAAAAGTTGAGTGGTCAGTGACCACTACTGCACTCCCATCTTCCATCACCACCAGCAAGGTATTTGCGGTTGAGTTTGTTGAAAAAAAATTTCCTGATTTGTTGAGTTTGCCTTTTTACATAAGTCACATAATATGTTTTTTTTTCAGTCTATAATCGTGCTCCCATATATCAATTTAAGAGACTAGCAATTTTAGTAGCTTTTTGTTGAAAAAAAATTTCCTGATTTGTTGAGTTTGCCTTTTTACATAAGTCACATAATATGTTTTTTTTTTAGTCTATAATCGTGCTCCCATATATCAATTTAAGAGACTAGCAATTTTAGTAGCTTTCTTTCGGCATGCTGCATGTGCTAACGTGACTCCTGCCATTATATTTTTCTCAGGGTTTCAGTCTAGTGTTTGTGCAGAAGGACAAGGATTTTCTTGTAGCTTTTGGGGGATCCAAAAAAGAGGCATCAGATCAGGTTAATAAGGAACAAATGTTTCACTTTCACAATTTTCTGTTTAAATCCTCTTGAATTCAATTTAATTGGCAACCCACGGTGTGACCCTAATTGCCTGAACAATCCTGATTTGTTGAAGAGTATTTATCATATTTCACTTTTCCATCCTAAACCCTTGGGTGTGCGAGATATGAGAGGATTTCCTCTTTTCATCATATAGTGACATCTTCTTACAGGCTGCCATGTCCAGCATGTTGAGCATGCTTGAATGACTTGAGTATTTGAATCCTTCTCATGCCTTTATGCTCCTTTTTTATTTCCTTGTAATCTCTATATGGTGGTCCCAGTTGTCGGTTTATTTATTACATATTTTTCTTTTTTCTAATTCTCCTATCCGCTCATTCTTTTTATTGCAGGTTGAAGTACTGGCAATGGAAAAGAATGAATCACCTATTAGTCGCCGACCTTTTCCCAGTAAAGGCCCAGGGAGTTTGCTCTTAGAAAAATACTCATCATCCACAGACTTGGCTAGTCAACTAAATAACGGTTCTTCCCAGCGGACAGCTGATTCAGTTGCTAGACAAAATCTAGCATCTGCAATTGAACAGCATGGTTCTGGAAGATTATCATTGTCAGAGTCTTCACTCATTGATCCAAATCCTGTTCCTGGCAATGTGTCTCTTCGCAAGCAGTTTATAAATGAGGAAGAATACAATTCGGTTGTTAAGATGACAAAAGCGGAGGATGAAAGTTCTTTCTCACTGGTAATTTCATCCATTTATATTGAGTGACTCTCTTCCTCTCTTCAGTTATCATATGTTGTAATTATAGGAATGAGATTTTGAGTCCAATTTGTTAACTATTAAACTATAATCCAGTTTTGCATGTGGTTACGTTCTTGATGAACGTCAGTTTTGACTTTTTTTTCATTCCATTGATCTGTCTCCCATGCAATGATATATCTTGTCTAACATGGTTTGATAATTGGATATATATAATTATGGACGTCTGATTTCCTTAAGTTACACATGATTTCACTTTCTGGATTGTACACTGGCATTACTTTACTCTTATTTGTGATAACGAAGGATTCATGCTGTATATTTTTACCCTGTTTTTTTTTGACATTGCACATTATGTTTATTTCAGGCAGCCGAACATAAAGTAGGTCAATCTGATGCAGGAACCCGTATTTGTTCGATTGGAGGTAAATTTCATGTGGAAGATATGCTTGCTGCACATGAGCCTGAAAGTTCAAACCTCCATAACCAAGGAAGTGGGAGCCTGGCAGTTGATAGCTGTGATTCAGTACTCCCTGAAAATGATAGTAAACTGGGAGCATTATCAGCTCCTTCAAGCATATCCCAGTTTTACGAAACAAAAATGACCACACTGATAAGAAAGAATGCACTTTTGGAAGGACAGTTAGCTGCTGCATTGGCAAGCCGAGAAGCTGCAGAAAAAAATTTGTCATCGGCTCTAAAGAGCAAACAGGAGATGGAGAAAAAGTTGGCTGACATGATGAAAGGGATGGAGTTACTGAAGGAGAAGCTAGCAGGTGTGGAACTTGCACAAGAAGAGGCAAATAGCCTCTCGAATATAGTCCACTCTGACAACGTAAGGCTTGAGCATGACGTGGCTTTCCTCAAGGCAGTGTTGGATGATACCCAAAAGGTAGGTACTCCTAATATCTACAAGCTTACATATTATCATATATGTTGACTTGCCCCTGATAAAACAAATCTTGGTCAACACTTTTAGGAATTGCACTCAACAAGAGGAGTCCTTGCTGGAGAACGGGGTAGGGCGTTTCAATTACAGGTATACCAGCGTTATATCCTTGTATTTGTAATTAGATTCTGTTGCCCATTTTCCTATATTTCTTAACAGCATGATTGCCTTGTGTTAACCATGCAGGTGGAAGTATTTCATCTCAAACAAAGACTGCAATCAATGGAGAACCGGGCACCCACGCCTCGGAAACCATTCCATGTTTAGCGTAGAGGATGGAGCAAGGAGAATAGTTTTTAAACCTTGATTAAATGCGGCCATTTGAAAGCTAGTCCACGCGATTGGCCGTCCGAACCAAGAATCTTACATATTTTAGTACTGTACATAGTGAAACCGCTGTTAGATCTCACCATTTCAGATTTAACCTTGTGTATTTTGTTCCTGTTTAGCTGAAGAAGACAGTGACTTGGTTAACGGCTGCCTGAAAGGACAGCTAATTTTGTCGTCTTGACTTGTCAGCCGATCCAATTCATTGTGGCTTTTGTTTTGTATATTAAACCTCTTATTTATGGAATTCTTATTACTTCGTAAATGTTAGTAACATCTAGAAACTAAAAGACAAGAATCAGGGAAGAGTTGATGCAATTGTAGGGGTGCAGAGAAAAAAAAAAAAAAAAAAAGAAGAAAAAAAAGAGGCGCTGCTCAACATACGACTTTCTATTACCACATTGAAATAATTGTTAATTAATTGTCAAGAACGCAAATACTGATTTGAGTCTCATAATGAGAACCTTACCTCATTTTATACAACTTATAACATTCATCAAGGCAATTACAATACAAGGAGAGATACAACAAAAATTGAACACCCAAAAAAAAAAGGGAAGAAATGAAATGAAGAAAAGAAAACAAAACGGTTACCCAGGATAAGATGCATAACCATTGTCCTGGAGATACACAACTCTGCAGCAGCAAGCCACTAGTCAATACTCTTCCCTGCTCTGTCAACTGCCAACTCAAGTCAGGCAGTTCATTTTTTCATGCAAGAAGTATGTCTGCATAAATCAGTAGATAGATGTGAAAGACAAAACCCTCTTCTCTAATCCTTCTCTAAATAAAACTCGGAAATAGCAGCTCAAATGCCAGCATGCTCTATGGAAATTCTCATGCTAGTGCTCAGCTTGGTCTGCAAAGGGTGATCTTCTCATTTCAGTAAACTTGGAAAAAATCTGTAATAGGATAGTCCTCATAAAAGGTCAGTCTCTTCTTGGTCCGCATCAGCATCCTCAACATCATTTTCTTCGTCTTCTTCGGGTGCATCCGGATCCACCCCCTAATTAAAAAAAATTCATAAAGGTCGAAATTCAAATCTTAGCTCAAGTTGCTTATGATTTAATTTATTGCTATAGAAAACCACTTCAATTATTATCATAAAAGGAAAAGGCGGAGAAGAATAAAACTCGAAGAAAAACCTTCATCTGTTTCTCTAAGCGCTCTAGACCCTTTTTTGCAGCTTCATTCTGAGGGTTTATCCTGCAATGTGTTAAAAGAAATTTGTGAGCACCATGATATAAATTCTTTTACTAATTGTATGATTATCAAGATTCAGGATGCTTTGGAACATCCTCTTGTAATAAAAGCCTTAATATATGAAATGATGACCCGCTAAAGAAACAGATATCGGGAGCCGTATAAAAATGCCTTTGTTTTGCAGTGGGGCAAGAATTGTGTATTTAGATTTACATTTTCCAGTGGTGTTAGTTCCTCTACAGGAATTCTCTTAGCAAAATTAGTTCAAAGAGACTTAACAGAAGGAAAAGTAATTTCAGATATATAATCTTATACATAAGTTGACCTACCTTAATGCCGCTTGATAATGTGACAGTGCCTCCTGCAGCATATTTGTTGCAGCAAATACTTGAGCTAGTTTTACATGAAGGGAGTCATCAGCCCAGTCTTTGAGATATCGCTCGAGCAGAGTTACAGCATCTCCATTTCGGCCTTCAATAACATGAAGCTCAGCCAGAGCTAATGCAGCTCCAAGGTAACCAGGTTCCAGCCTAAGGGCTGACTCATAGAACTTTTTTGCCTGTCAGAAGTTCAATCTCAATATAAAATACTACAAATTCAGAATAGGAGGTAACCTCTACTTATGAACTGATGCTGAAATGATTACCTTCTCCCTGCCACCCGAGTTGCTAGCATGTACATCACCAACTAATTTTAGAGCCTTTGCAGATTGAGGCATGGCCTTCATAGCCTCTCTCGCAGCATAAAGAGCCTCTTTGATTTTGTTGAGAGCCAAATAAGAATGCACCAAACCTGACACAAATGAAGTTTCAATCACGTTAAGCTTTATGCTGAATATGCTTTACTTGTAAAAGAACTTGTCGGACTTGAATAAGTATAAGATATAAGGTGCACACTATGTGTTGACAACGAAAATCAGACCTTGATACGAACGAATATCGGGTCTCAATTCTTGAGCTACCCTGAAAGCAATTACTGCCGTTTCTGCCCGCTTCGTTGTTAACAATAAGTTACCCTGATAAAATCAATTGTTGCAAGCATTAAATTGAATATTATGAAAAATTTCACGAATTGGATGTTCCTGACACAATAAGACTCCTCCAAAAAAGAAGAGAGGAGAAAAAAAAAAAAAAAAGGAAGAGAGGAGAAAAAAAAAAAAAGAAGGAAGAAAAAGAATCTATTTAAGTACCTTCATTATATAACCTGGTATGTGCCTCTCATCTATTCGTATGCTCTGATTGCAGAGAAATATATTTGTCAAATATGTGGAATGAAAGAAGAAGTTAAATCCAGCTAACTGAACTAACAAACCTTCTCAGCGTAAGATAAAGCTCCTCTCTCATCTTTCTTTTCCCACAGCACAGACAAAGCTACAAAAACTTCTGGCCTTGTAGGATCAGTCACCAACAAATCGTGCACCAATTTGTTAAGCTTTGAAAAATCAGACTTTATCTTTAGAAGCATTGCATACTCATCCATATAAGTTACCAGATACGGATCAATTGATCGAGCCTGTAAAGACAACCAAAAAAATAAATAAATAAAAAAAGGATACAATTGTCTTCATTTTCTACGAGGAAGACAGAAAACTGAAAAAGTGCACTAGCATAACATAGGCATTTTTACCTTTTCAAAATTCATTATGGCCTCGTCATTCTTTCCAATGATTGCTTCAACCTTCAAATTTTGTTATTCATAGATTCAAAGCGCAGGAGAAAGATCAAAGTTTTGTTTAGTTATCAATTAATAAAATGAAATGACAAGATCGGCAACAAACAGCTATCTAATGCAGAAACGAGCTTCAGAAAACAAACCTTCGCAATCTCAAGCAGTAAGTGTATATTATTTGGGAAACGCTGTAAAAGATCTGTAAATAATTCCAGACCACCTGCAAACACACGAAAAATAAAAGGCTGTGGTTCATATATAAATATATTTATATATATTTTTTTTAAAAAAAAGAAAAGTTAAGAAAATCTACAACACTTAATAGATACATTATTTATTTTACTAGTAATAGAACCAACTGATAAACCACAAGTCCATATAAAAGACCCAGTTCACTTACTCTAAATCTCCCTTCCATCTTTTATTTGCCTCCAGTTTTTATTTATATTTTTTCCGAAGATCAATTGTGCACAAACACTTGCATCTTGGTTAAAAGTTGGATTGTCTTACTTTATAAGGAGTGTGATATGCATAGCTCATGCTTAAATCTTAACAGATTAGATATCCGGTGCACGTTAAAACTTGACTATCGGTCAAATTGTTTCGTGACATATAACTTATCAAAGCATATATTCTCCAGGTTTTTTCACATATACAGACACACATAATTAGGACCAACTCAAAAGGGAACAAAAATGTTTCTTTTACCTTTGTAATCATTTGAAGCGATGCAACACTGGGCCTCAACATACCGCTGCATTGGGGTACAACAATGGGTAAGAAAATAATAGAGATTAGTAATTTTTAGTCTATCAAAAGCTTGAACGGCAAATTATTGGGAGGAGAAATGCATCAGATTAAATAGACACAAAAGATTATGCTCTCTGTTACTGAAGCAAGTCACAATCTTCTTCAACTGTGTTTGTACAAAAGAATACATATTGATGATTGACAATAAATTGCTGATGGTAAAACACATATACAAATCAGCAACCTCTCCAGTACTTACTTGAAGCCAACGGCTCGAGTCGAAACAATCAAAAGGAGCCCTACCACTTCTGTTTGGATTCTGGATCAAGAGTACAAAGATGACAAATATTATGGGCACTGGAGGAGAAACATAGTTTTTACCGTTCTATAACTGAGAAATTATTTAATCAGTTGAATATAAATAACTCTCTTATTCATAAACAAACCTGTGGAGACAATGAAACAATGTCTTTGGCAGAAACTCCTAGCTCTGCTAAAGCTGTGATGGCCTCAATAACATAAGGGCACTGCCTGTCAGCAAAGGCATAAAATTGAAGCAGCATAATCATTGAATAAAAAATTTTTAATCAATCATTCTATTGCCAAGGATTAAAAAATGTAATTACTGCAGAAGAAAGTGATAAGAATACAGAAGTCTCCAAATTAAAAGATCTACATGTATAAGCTAAATGAAGAATGACATAAAACAACACTGGTGGCAAACCTTAGGCATTCTTTATAACACGTAATGGCAGAACGATTATTTCTGGAATATCTATAAAGCTTTCCCATTAAAAGATTCATCTGTAAGTTTCTTCCTTTGCTTATTTGCTCCATCTGCAGAGTAATAGGATTCACCCAAAAAAAAAAAAACCTCTTTTAAAGTAGTATACAAAAGAAACAAATATTTAGAGGTCTCTAGATCTCTAAATATCACAACGCAACATCCAGACGGAAAATACTCTATGCAATCCAAAGGAGTCCGTTTTATTGCTTTGAATATGTATACACCAAAAACATGTTTCAAGTTTCTTCTTCCTCATATTATTTTCCTCACAAGAATGCATGAGTGTGCATACCTCAGCAAGGGCTTGTCTGTTCTCATTTAATGCACAATGACAGGATGCAACTTTGAATTTCACCTGTCCAATAAGCAGCAGAAAAGAACAAATCTTCATTTACTATCTAATCTTTACATCCACATAACCAATACTACTATTGTGCTCAAACGGGTGAAAAAAACATGTAGGAAAATAAACAGTCTACCTCATTCTCATTAATTGCTGATATATTAAAAGAATTCGGCGAAGAGGACCTGTTCGATGATAATGAACTTCTAGAAGTGGTCGAATTGTGTTTCGAAATCTTGTAATATTGCAATGCTTGCTTGTACGTGTGCTGTCAACAAACCAACAAATAGAAACAACCCATATGTATAACTTGATGCATAGTCCAAACTCATAAGCAATAAGAGAATAAAATAAGAAATCCATTCACATATTAGTCATGTAATGTGGACTGAAGTGGTAGTCTTACGATATACAAAACTCCCATCACTGAAGTGGTAGTCTTTAAATATACAAAACTTTTATCCCAGAAACTTTTATCCCAGAAACTCTACAATAACATTTGATGCTATAATAGCATAATGATACACACTTAAAAATTGATTGCACCATTTTCCATCATTTTTTTTGTGCACAAACACAGATAGCATATCAACCCCAATCCCATGAATTGACCATCATCAAGTTGTAAAGAAAGAGTTCCAATTATATAAACAAGTGTTTCCTACTAGAGCATATCTTGGAAACAAAACTTATATATATATATATATATATATATTCAAACTGTGCTGAAGTTCTTACAATTGCTCTGCGATACTCCCTTTCACGAAACAATGTATCACCAAGCAGCACCTGTGTCAAAAATACAGAAAAAGCAATTGAAACCCAGATAAAAGCACCAAAATCTGAACAAAAAGATACCCTTTATTCAAAAAAAGTAGTTGAAATGCTTCAAATATTAAAAAAAGGCAGACGAAGCTAAAGATCCCGAGTCCTGACCAAGCTTTCAGCTTTAAGGTGTGGATTGGTCTCGGCATTCGCAGCAGGTGACGAAACAAGAAAACAACTCTATTCAAACAAAAAGAAGAAGAATCAGCTCCAATTATTCAAACCAAAAAAAAAAAAAAAAATTCCATTAATTAATTAAAAAAGGGGGAAAAATCGAAAATTGTATTGACTCCGAGGAGAGAGGGTATTTACGAGCATTTGAGCTGAGTTGTAGAGGCCAAGGTCCATAAGGGTAGCAATTTGATCCTTGGGAACCTCCATTATCGAGAGCTCTGATACTGAAAACACTTTGAGCTTTCAAAGCTCAAGATGATGATTTATTTATTTATTTTGAACCTTAAACCTTATTGACTCTTGTCACTTCACAGTGAAACAAAACACTAGTAGAAATACTCTCTAAGCCCAAACCGCTCTCGTTTGAAAACCCAGCCACCCACCCACTTCTTTATAAATTTATAAACTGACACCCCTGAAATTTTTTTAAATTACAGTTCCACCCTTGGAACAAAAGAGATTTATACTGTCACCCCTATATTTTACTAGAATTACAGTGCAACTCTTGAACAAACAATATTTACAATTTTACGTTAATAATCGGAATTTTCTTTAAAAATAAAAATAAAATAAACACTAGACGCTACTTTCACTAGTAAAATTTAACTGATATCTTATTTAGAGTTTAAATTATGAGTTATTAATTTATTTATAATAAAACAACAATCAGTTATTAAAATTAAAAAGAAATTTAGTCAAACGGCAGCCTGCCTATGAAGATTTAGCGGGATTCTTTGATCCATCTTTTGTTCATTTATTAGTTTTTTTTTTTTCCCAGATTTATTGGAGTAGGTGTTATTGAAATAATTTTCAATCATGAGATATTAGTGTAATCTTCAAATAATTCAGGAGATCTCAATGTTAATTTCTTCCAATTTATAGGTAGTTTTTTAATCTATTTATAAGTAATTTTTTTTAACTAGCTGTTACTATAATTTGAGTAAATTTTTTTTTTAAAAAAAAAAATTCTAATAAAAACTACCGGATATAACCCACTAAGGGTCCGTTTGGGATAACTTTTACTTCTTGAAGTAAAAGCTCCAAAAGATCTTCCTGTAAAAGCTAGTAGGTCTATGCTTCATTAAAAAGATCTTCTAATTAAAAAAAGATCTTCTGACAATTCATCCAAACACTCCCAAAAATAACTTTTAGACTCCAAAAAATCTTTAAAAACTGTGCCAAACATGCCCTAAGCTTTGGAAGACCGCCGTGTTACGCTGTTTGGTTGCTCATATAAAAACGACAAACGAGGAAAAAGAAACAAAAGCGGCGGAAACGACTAGGGCATATGTCGTCGTTGATCAAGCACGGCCCGGCCCATATAGCCCAAATAAAAGCCCACGCTGCCACCACCTTATTACTCATCGGCCCAAATTAGGCCCATATGGAGCCGGAAGGGAAAACGAATTGGGTATATAACGGTTCTTCTTCTTTTTCTTCTTTCGAACTCTGGAACCGAGAGTCATGGACCGGTCATCGTCTTCATCCCGGAGATCACCATGGAGATCATCATCGTCCAGAGCGAGTCGCGAAAAGTTTATGAAGAGAGCGATTTTGCCTGCGATTCGAGGGCGATCTTGTCCGATATGCTTGGAAGACCTCCATAGCCGGACCTCGGTTGTTCTGACCGCCTGTAAACACGCTTACTGCCAGGGATGTATTCGGAAGTGGAGCAACTTGAAACGAAAATGCCCTCTCTGCAACGCCGATTTCGACTCTTGGTTCTCCAACATCGATCTCTCTTCTCTGAAGTTCCATAAGCAGCGATTACCGGCTCTGAATATACGAGCTTCTACACAGTTCCGCTCCGAAGAAGAAGAAGAAGAAGATCCTTCAAGGTCAGAGACTTTTCGAAATTTAGCTTTTTAGTCCTTTGGATTTCTGAAATTACAATCTTGACCTTACTTTTTTTTTTAATCCGTAATTTTACTATCTAGGAGGATCGTACGACGGCGGACGGCGCCGCTGCCGTGGCGACGGTCGTTTGGGCGACCGGGCTTAGTCGGTGCTGACGTCATCGCTGCGAGAGAACTTCGATGGCGTTCCAGGTGGCTTCAGTTGTCTTTTTCTGTTCTTTTTTTTTTCCCCTAAATTATTTATTTTAATTTTCGAATTTGGGATTTAGGGGGTTTTTTTTTTTTTTTTTTTTTTGGTGTGTGTTTTTTCAGCATATATGAGAGGCGTTTGGAAGCTGTACCTTTAGCACCAACGGAAAATCTTGAACAGGTTTGCTTAGAGAGAATTTGATTTCACAGGGAGATTAATTTCAATATATTGTACTCACATATTTGTTTGTTTTATGATATATTGATCTGAATGTGTTGACTGAAATTTTCAGAATAATATATCGGGGCAGAACAATGGTGTAAAAGCAAGAATAGTGGCAAGAATAGAACCATGGATAAGAAGAGAGCTACAAGCTATCCTTGGAGACCCAGATCCATCTGTGATTGTTCATGTGGCCTCTTCACTTTACATTGCAACCATTGAGAAGACGGTTCGTTTTTCATCAGGGCAGCTTGATACGGGAGACCAATTTTTGGCTGAATTACGCCCTTTCCTGCTCGATAAAACTAACATGTTTTGGCATGAACTAAGGTAAGAAATGGGTACAAACTTGCTGGCTTTGAAAGTTTTTTTAATTTAGAGCATCTAGCTGAGATAACTTTGGTGTGTATGTATGTATGTATGTATGTATGAATGGACCTTAAAATTTACAGTTACTTGAAGCTTGATCATGGTGATTCATTGCGTCAGCTCGTTTTGTTAAATGGGTTGGCATGTCTTCATAGCTTTAGATATAGAGAGTTCTGAGTATTTAAAGAGTAAGATCTTAAAAAGTTTTTTTCACTAAAATCAACGGTGCCCTCTAGGAGGCGCATGCTAAGGTTGCTTAATGTTGTTTTTGGCTTTGGCTGTAACTCATATATCTAATATTCAGATTGTCTCATTTTACTGAGAGAGATTTTCCTTTCAGATGTTTTGCAGAGAGTTCGTTTACCATGGAAACATACGATGCAGTGGTTGAATACACAGAGTAGTTGGGTTACCAGAAGCAGCGTCATATTTAGTGGCAGAAGTGTCTTAGAGAATGGGCTCTTTACCTTGATTGGAGTTAAAGCTGAACAAGTGCTTGAAGGGGCACATGGATTACCTGGAATCAGAATTGTATCGCCGTGGACATTGGAGCTTCGGCGAAGAAGAATCAGTGAGAAACTTAAGATTCTCCATGGAGAAACACAATAGTTGATCTCCTCCCTAGAAGAGAAGATGTTAAGAATTTATTGTTCCCTTTGGCAAGTGTACGTATTAATCCGTAGGGATCCGTTGTCTGTCTTAATGCAATGGAAATCTCTATTCAGGATTTTAATGAAATTCTAGGCAGCATATGAACCAAAATGGTGTAGGGAACAAGAATTTCCCATCTGCTAAACATAACTCACTAAATCATTTTGCCGGAAGGCATTATACTATTTTAGATGCCAACATCAACAACATACACACGAATTCAATAAAGACAGCAACAATCAAATTCTAATTTCAAACTGCAGTCCCACGAACAATGACCGGTGATGTTAGTTTAGTAAGGAGTTTTAAACAGGATATAGATGCATCTATCACTCTTCTTCAGGCTCTTCCTCCTCCTGGAGAAGATTCTCTCTGTTGTCATGGGCCCAGAAACCACGCACGTCAATAAGCATGCTGGCCACTGTGCCACCCTGTTTGCAAGATAATAAATCCGCCAATGTAATCCTCAGTGGATCAGCTGGCTTAACCATATCCCATATTTCATCCCTTACATCCTCAATGCATAACTCGTAGTTTCCACCCTCAATCCATTTCTGATGCACGTCTCTGTTAGCAAATGGTAAAGAATATAGTAAGAAAGTATTTTGACTGCCATCAATAATTCCAAGTTCTAATCAAAATAGATAAATAATTCTGAGGTGTATCAAAGTCTTTCATGTCCCTGCAATTTGAGACTTGAAGAACTTGCTCAAATACTACAAGCAGGAAAAATGCAGAGATTCTCTGTAGGAAGATCGTATCAGGTAACATCTCAACTTTTGGATGTTCCCCTTCTTTGCTTCCATGTTTGGCTTTAACTCTCCTTGGTCGCTCAGAATAGTGTTAAATAATAACCTTTCAGCAATTACTTTCACCACCCAAGCCAACGAAGTAAACAAATTAGAGAACCCGATATCCTACCTTGCTTTAAAAGTTAAATGAAATGTGGATTTACCTGAAAAGAGAGTGAATATCGGCCGTTGTAAGGTAACCTCTTCCCTGAAGATCAAGACATCTGAACAAATATGTTAACCCTTCTGGTGTATCTTTATTTTCTAATGCAAGGACAAAGTCCAGAAAGCTTTCAAAGTCCATCTCCCTTGAATTCCCCACACCACCTTTGCCACGGCGAACATGTTCATCGAACACTATTGGAAGCATATTGAACACAGTATGAATAAAACACAGCAGAATCATAATGCAAGTATAACAGCAGTTCCTGCCAATATATCATATGAGACTAAGAAGCTTCATAAGTTCATATCGTACTCAAAGTTTGTTACACACACCTCTCTCAATGAAAATATCAGTCAGTGTTCCATCTGCATATTCTCGAAGCTCCTGCTTGCTCAATGTTTGGTTTGAATCTTTATCAAGGGCAATAAACATGTCTACAGAGAGAATAAGGTTGGGGTTAACAATATAAACTCAATGATAACTGAATATAGTTATTTGAGTAAACCAAAACATCTATAACTTGAATGCCATCCAAGTTACACTCGAAAGGCAGTAGTATCAATAAGACAGCAGGAAAGAACGAAGAAAATGGAACAGAAACTAAATATGTGAAAAGTTACCCACCACAGATACGCTGGGCAGATGTCAAAGAGAACCAGTTTTCAGCTTGTTCGGTATCAGTGACTTCTTCCTCACTTTCCTATTATTAGAAGGTTGTTAGAAAAACATGGAAAAACCCTTCAGTTCAATGTAGCGTAAAAGGCAGCTACTTGCTCGGTCACAGGAAAAATTTACCTGGTGTAGCTCCATCAGTTCCTGGAGACAGTTACTTAACAACACCTTCTTTATACAGGCTTTTCCTGTATAGAAAACCTAAACTGTCAAATGATGATAACAACCAATCAAAAGTAAAATGAAAAACTAAACATGACTATGACCAATCTTTCACCATTTTAACACTCGTATCTTTAATTATGAGAAATACTAGAATAAGTTAATTCACAAAGAAATACTCAGGGATGTGAACCCAAATGCATAAGAAACATACAAGAGGAAACAAAAAAACAAAGCGCGCACACCAGCACCACCATAAGAAACATATTAAAGTGTGTAATATATATATATATGTAAATAGCAAAATAAACCAAAAATTTAAAAGTGACAAAGAGATGCTTCAATTTATCAAGAGGGGAAACTATATTTACAGTCTTACAGACTTATAGTTAACAAAAAGGATCCAAATATTACAATAAGAAAAAAAAAATATGGGCGTTTATCAACTATCTCCTATAACATGAACAACAACCAACCTCGCCTATGAGGGTCACAAAAGAAAAAGAACTTGTGTGCAGCAATGCGGCAATACATCTGAATAAAGCCAGTAGGCATATCTCGAAGTTGCGCCAGATTAGGTATAAGACCTTGTATGTAGGATTCCATCTCCTGAAAAGGGATGAAATAATGAATGAGTATAGCGAAGACAGTGAGGAGTAACAAGCTGAAATAAAAAGCATCAAAAATGTTAATACATGTTGTTGAAGGAAACCATCAGAATCCCCGTCAAGCTCACTCATATCAATTCTGGCCTGCGTAAGTGAAACCTGAACAGAAAATCACAGAAAGTAATTCAAAGAAAACTACATAAACATAGCAGATTTTGAACTCCAGTAAAAAGCAAACAGCAAGGATCACAACTACTTAACTCTTGATCAGATGAAAGCAAAAACTCAAATTAATGAGTAAATTATTAAAAGACACCTACCGTTCGCATCACATAAAGGTAAAAGGGCAGAATTGCAATTCTTCCTTGTTCATCTTTCTCAAACTTCATAAAATTTGAAGGGCTGAAAAAACGCCGGCATTTGGGGCCTATTTGCTCAGTACATACAGAGGCAATATGGCAAAAATCTTCGTAATTCATCTAGAACATGAAAAGAAAGGAACTTATTAGCATCAGGACAGGAATGCCTATTATAAATCAAGACAGAAAAATAGTGTAAAAATAAAACTATATATTAAAAGAAAGGATCTGGAAATTATTTTAAACAAAAGCTCAGAATCTCAAGTTCATAAAACAAAACAGATACCAACAGGTGAGATTTTATGGCAGAAAAAATTACCAAGACATTAGATATATAAATAAGTATACTAATAAAACGTATAATGTCTTTAAAAATCATAAGCAGCCTTAAAATATGTCATATCAGCTTAACTCTATAAATCTCATTGAGTATAGGCATAGAATAGCGGAGTAACAGACTAAGATGATGAAGCATACACTACTAACCTTTTCTGCCCCAGTTGCGTCATCAATCACACAGTTTTCTCTTAAGCAAGTCCACATTGCATCCAGATCATCAGCATTTAGCAAAAGATCTGATTGCTTCTGCAACAAAAAGGGGGAAAATGTCAGACGAAAAGCACCAACTACAGTTCTTTAGCAGATAAACCACAACAATACAAACACCAAGAAGGTAAAGAGTCATACAATACCTTTAAAAACCGATATTTTGCCAGCCTTTGGACCCTGTTACTGATGGATCCTTCTTCAGGTTTCTGAAATGAAAGCAAACACAAATTCAGGAAAAGAAAATATATGTGGACATGATGAGAATAAAAGGAAATAAAATACGGAGAATGATAAATTTTCTAAAGCATGAAAGCAATTCTATCATAAGTAACTCCCAGCCGTATCTTACTAATTTAGAAATTCAAGTTCAGTTCATACTAATAAACTTATAATACATGCCTTCTTATAGAAACTCGGAATTGTGCAAGCTTCAGCACTTTTTTGTTGCTTCTCTTTAAAAATATCAAGCAAGATTCTCTTTGTTTCGAGCTCTACAAAAAAAGGGGGAAAAAAAAAAGATAAATTGTAAACCAGAAGAAAATACATTCATACAAACAACATCATTATGACATGCACCAATCATTTCTCTGCAATAATAAAAAAGAGCAACAAACTCAAAAGTCTATCTTGCAGAAGAGATAACTGTAACAAGTCACAAGATGGAAACCAGAAACCAGGTTTTTATTCTCTCGCAGCCAATTGTAGTAATGAGCTCGGTCATACATATGCATATATGTCTACTTACGAAGAATCAAAATCTAATGTCTAATTTTCTTGTTCAACCACATCATACAAATTTAAAAACCAACTAGTTAGTTTCTAAACTCCTAACATTCTTTTTTAAAATTTTAAAATGATGTTGCAGCTCTCCACTAATTGGATAGGAAATTATACTTGAAATTCAAACAAGGGTTCAAGTCTTTGTATCCAAAATAGAATCAAGTCTTAGTATCCAAGATAGAATGAGAACCTATACAATACAAGTCACTGACTTGAATAACTAATAATGCACAATTGACTACATTTTCTCAATTTGGTCAAATCCCACTCCCCACATGCTTCAAATATCCCAAAATTCAAAATCTCTCCGTCCCATTTTCTCAGCAACCAAACAGATTTCGAACTCAAACCAACTGATTAACCAACTCAACCACAAATGCAGGTTAATCAGGTACTACTACAATCACCCAAATTGAAACGACAACCACAAATTAGCTGAAAACTTCGAAAGAATCGTATGAAAACGCATGATTGAGTGTTGTAAGTAAGTACCCATTAGAGCCTCGGATCCGAGTCCGACTCCGGTTCCGATGAATCGGCGGAGGTTTCGGGCCCACGGCATTGAAGAAGCTGGTGGGATCTTCCTCTGAGCGGCCTCGTGGCCTTCGCCATCGCTGGAACCACTGTACATGGCCGAGTCGACTCGGACCAACTCGGTCTAGACCCAGTTACCTTCAAAACCCTAAAACCAGGGGCAACCTCTCTGATCGACGAGCTTCCGAGAACCCAATACCTACAAAGATCTCTCTCTCTCTCATTAGTGATGAATTTTTCTTTAATTATATATAACCCCCATGAACTTTTCGAATTTTCATAATAGCCCCATTGTGGTTTCAATCCTTATAATTTTGCCCCAGATTTATTTTATTTTTTTTTCCTTCTATTTTCCTGTATTTTCCAGCTTAATTTTGCTAAAGTTAATGGTTAACATGCTCATGGATTTTTTTTTTAAAAAAAAAAAAAGAAAACATTTACTGTTTAATCTGTTGGGACATAGTTGTGATTTGAATAGGACTACACTATTTGATTAGACTGTGCAACAATTTTATCATAGGCTTAACCATTAAGCCATTTTAACTTCCTTATTAGGTACACCTACCATTTGTATAATTGTTATGCTGATTTTGCTAGAAATTATACTAATCATGACTTCCCCAAAAATAATTCAGATAATACATTTTTGAGTTTGTGTGATAATATTTATGTTTTTTTTTTTCGTTTTAAATGTAAAATGAATGGTGAAAATGTTGTTTCAGAAATTTTCATCTTTATTTTTATTACTTTTAAAAAAAAAAACATAAACTGATATATTGCCAAACAAGCCCAAAATTACAAAAAATAAATAATAAAAACTTCAAGTGCTAACTGTACTCTAATTTTTTTTCAAAATTCACACCATTTGATCTTGCAATTAATTTGTTACTTGAATACGTCAACTGAGATTACATAAACCAATTAACAATTCGGTAATTGAAAAAAAAAGATTAAAATTAGAAAATATATAATGGTGAAATCTTACACATATAAGGGTGAAACAATGCTATGGAAGTCGGTTTTAGGTTTATCAGATTTATTTGTATAAAAAGAATATTTTTAGTTTCTCCTTTTTTTAGTAGAATATATATATACATATTTTTACTTTCTGTGTTTCACTCGCTATTCACTATATGGACTACACAAATGGCGACTTCCCCAATAAATATTCTAAAATCTTTCATATATACCCATATCGTTATCTCTCTTTCCCTTTTTTTTTCCTGGCCATTTGCAAAAATAAATAAATAAATTAGTCTTAAAATATTATGTTGTACACTTTTTTTCTTTCTTTTTTCAATTGGAAGGAATATATATGTACTACAACTTGATGACAATAGATCATTGAAACAACATGCAGTAGCAGTACAAGACAAAATTCTTTTTCAATTTTTTCCCCCAAATATTCTAAATATTAATTTATGGAAAGGACATAAAGCAAATGCAAGTTGGGGTAAAGAAAGGTCTAATCCTACATGGTAAAATCTTAAATCCATTAGTAGGACTATAAAAGACTTTATCTCTAGGACCCATGTTGCCCTTCCATCCTCAGTGTTTTTTAATATGCATATGTACATTTAAAAGTATAATAGGTTGGATTGTAATAATTTTCTACAATCTTTTTATTATATTTTCATATAGTCATGTTTAACATTATTGGGTCTTCTTCTTGTTGTTGTAATAGGTTGGAAATTGTATTATAGCAGTACAAAATTTTTTTGCAATGCTAGTGCAGAAAAAATTGCAGGCTTGCAGCCATGAAAATGGAAAAAGATGCCTGACATGATGAGTTGTATTGAAAGCAGCGTTTATAGGAAAGATCTACTCAATCTCTGGATGCTAGATTTGTCAACTCAAGTTTAGACAAACTGGTATTTAAGACTTCTCTTTGTTAATAATATTTAATATATGCACCAAAAAAAAAAAAAAGCATAACTTGAATATCATTTAAGTAGTAACAATCCTAGTATTTAGGAAAGATTTTTTTTCTTTTTTTTTTTCAATAATTTTGGGGTTGGAATGAGATTTCCCATTTGGATACCAAATTTACTTTAGATTATAAAAAAAAAAAGGAGCGTCAAAGGAACTGTTTTTTGAAACCTTAAACGTGGTTTCTGATTCTTAATTCCATCATAATCTCAATCCTGCATCATAGGACTAGAATCATCTTAAAAATATCTATGACCAAGATCAAGTCAATTGTTAGTACAACCAATGGCCAAAAGAGTAGTCTCATAACACATCCAAATGGTCCCCTCCTTTGTAACATTAGATCTCAATTTACACCAAAACAGACATAATGCCAGTAAAATGCCAATGTACTGATTCTGCATTTGGGCAATCTTTTGACATAAAAGTAGCTTAACTATGCATCTAGTCTTATAGATTCCCCCAAGCAGTGGCTTTCAGAACTTTAAAAGCAGTGGCCATAACCTTCTCTACAACACATAATATATTCTTAAGGTGAAGCCAAAAGAAGCTTTATACATTATAATACCACAGAGGAAACAATGAGAGGTTAAAAAGAGAAGCATGCATGTTATTATAACACTCTTTCTACTATCTTTTATTCATGTCTTTCTGATATGGGCCTCAAGTGTAAGTTCCAGCCTAGTGTCCACCACAACATGACAAACCTCCTTTCCACCAATACCCTTCTGCTTTCCAGCCAAACTTGGAAGCTTACAAAATTTCACAAGGCAAACAAAATAAATAAATATGAGAGAGAGAGAGAGAGAGAGAGAGTTACAGCCCAATAATCTTCCCCACCATTGTTCAATAAATATAAACTATAGTGTGTGTATATATATATATGTACACATGGAAGAAATGAAGGCAAAAGGAGAGGAAGTATGGCAAGTACTTAGTTTGCCAAAAGAGAGAAAAAAAAATATATTCATTTAAAGACGATAAAACCAAGAGGTTGAAGCCATGGAGAAGTGAGAGACATGCATCTGTTAAAAACTTAGCTGAGGTAATGTCTTGTTTGCTCAGCTGTCATGACCCCATTAGAGGAACAGTCCCATTTTCTGTATACAAAAATAGGAAGTCCCCTCTCCTTCTTTCCAGATCATATGACAAAAAAGAGGCAAAAAGGAAGATAGAGTGAATCAGGTAAGAGACTTGGAATTGATGGAGTGATAACTACCTTTTTCTTTTGATCCCTTTCAATAATTATGTCTTCTTGTGTCAGCTACCTGATTAAAGTCACTTACCCACCTGTCTATATGGATGTACGTATAGTAAAAATCTTAAGTTTTTACAGTTGGTATAGAACTGAAAAAACTAAAGAAGCATAGATGTTTTTGTTATGAGAGAATCCATAGAGGTTTTAGTTGTAAACTTAATGATCTTATTCATTTTCAACCAGAAACAAAAGTAAATGATTAAAGTAAATCATCTTTTTGTATGTTTTAGTGGGATCTACATCAAAGTGTGGATAGCAGCTTAGCCTATGGTTTTTTACTTGACACAACTTTTTGGTATGCATTAATTTCTCTGTTATATTTTTGCTTTACTTATTTTTACGCATAGAAAACAACTATATGAAGCTTTCCTTTCTATTCTGGAGCAATGCCAAATCTAGGCCAACCTAAAGTCTATCAGCAATAAGAGAAAGGTTACTGATATCTTCTGTTAGAAAATTTTCTACCCTCTTTCAAAACTGACCCCCTATCTTCCATCAAACCAATAAATTTAAGTGTTGGTTATGCAAAGACAGGATGTTCTTCAGTGTTGGAGATTCTCTAGTGTCAACTTGATGAAATGCTCATGAATGCCGGAGAGCAAAGTGGAATACCTCAAAAAGCAAAGAAGGCATTGTCTTTCTGTATTTCTTGATAAGATTTCAGAAGCATTAAACTTGTAGCAAATACCAGCTCCTAAAGTAGATTATTGAGATCAGCAAGTCAGCACGTATGAGCACTCGTTGGCACCAAAGCGATAGAGAGTGTTCAAATATCATTTCAAACACACAAGGGAATTCAACCAAGAAGACAGCTTGATCTTGAGTCGTATAGATGTCATAATTTCATTATAGTCTTGAATTTTTTTTTCCATAGTTTTGGCACCAAACATGGATGCTGTGCCTTTTTAGCTTGTTTAAGCAACTGGGTTGATCAATACTCGGTTGATTTCTACTTACTTCAGAGGTTCAATGTTTGTGTTTGCTGTGAAAGACCTGAAGAGTTTGAGACATGTCAAAACAAACTACAACCATAGTTGGAGGTGCTGCTGGAGCAATCGCACTCATAGCCGTGGTCATAGGACTTGTGTGGTTCTGCAAGTTTCACTGCAAAAAGTCTTCAAACAATAACTCAGAGACAGGTTCCTCAGATCCATCTGCTCTAGGTGAGTTCTTTCTGTGACTAAACTAATGGAATTTTTAAGAGCTATTTCATTTTAAAGTCATTGATTACTCTCCCCAAACATCACAGTGGATTGGAATAGAAGGGGAGCGAGTTCATCAGGTGCAGCACCGCCGCCTCCATTTGGACCAGTTGGAGCAAGACAGTTCACAATGCAGGAGTTGGAGCAAGCCACAAAACAATTCAATGATAGCAATCTCATTGGTTATGGAAGTTTTGGCTCTGTGTATAAAGGTTTTCTCCATGATGGGACTGTTGTGGCCATCAAAAGGCGTGCAGGCGCACATCGAAAGGAATTTGCTGCCGAGGTATATGTATCTGAGAACAACAAGAATCTCATACTTGTTTTAATTATGTCTTATATACAGATAAAATCTGCCTTCATTCTTTTGTGTTACATGCCTAAAATCAAATGCCATGATAATACGCTCAACATATCACAGTCCTTCTAAGGTAGCTTCTTATGAAATTTGTCAAGAAAATAACAAGAAGTTTCTCCAACAGGTAGCTTCCTTGTCAGAGATTCGTCATCGAAATTTAGTTACTCTACTCGGTTACTGCCAGGAAAGTGGATCCCAGATGTTGGTTTTTGAATATTTACCAAATGGCAGTGTGTGTAATCACTTGTATGGTATGACTCTTATTTTTATCATTTTCTCCAATGATGGCTTGTGTGTACTTTGCAGATTCAATTTGGTTATTTTCACAGGTACTAGAAAAGATCCACCAACTAAACTAGAATTTAAGCAAAGGCTATCCATTGCTCTAGGGGCAGCTAAAGGTAGATAAACCCCAGAAGCTTGATGAATGCTCTTGACTGCGTAAGAATTGATAAACAACTGATTGGAAGAGAGAGTGTGTTTTTCAAACCAATGCAGGTTTATGCCACTTGCATGGCTTAACTCCTCCTATGTTGCACAAGAACTTCAAGACAGCCAATGTTCTAGTTGATGAGAATTTCATTGCCAAGGTTGCAGATGCAGGGGTCCAAAAACTGCTTGAAAAGATTGAAGAAGCAGGTCCATCCCGCTCGTCTAGTGTCAATGTTTTCCAAGATCCAGAGTAAATTCAATTTCTTCTTATTGAATTTGATTCTTGTCGTAGAAGGATAGCCTTTAACTAATGTTTCAGTTTGGTTGTACTTGCCAACCTCTAGGATAGGAATATCTGAGGCTGCATCTCAAATGAGTGATGTGTACAGCTTTGGAGTATTTCTTCTAGAGCTTGTGACCGGACAGGAGGCTTTGCGCAATGACATATTGGTATCTAATGAAAGCTTAGTTCAATGGGTAAGTAGAACATCTCTAACTGCATTACTAATTTCTGGGAATTCTATATAATTACAAGTTCACAAAATTGATAGTCTGCACCACTGTGAAGTGAACTCGGAAAATGAGGGAAGGAAATAATCAACTTTCCCAGCCTTTTGAAACATAATCTAAACACATTGTTAACAATGTCTACCTAAGCAGCATTGTTGTAGTGTTTGGTTTTTTCAGCAGAGTTTAAAGTGGTTGCCTAATGCAGATATATTTGGTTTGTCCTGCCTCTAATTCAGAACCAAACAAAGAATCTTTCCAAAGATAAATCTACACCAGTTAACTATACTTTTTTTTTTTTTTTGACATCTCCTGTTAACTATACTTGTATGAGTAGGTTGAAGACATTAATTTTCCGGTTTCTATTATTGCTTTTTTCATGAATTTACGAAGGTGGAATCAAGGCTGAGTATAAATAACTTTGTGGACCACCGACTAGCTGGAAACTTCACACTAGAGGGAATGAGGGATTTGATCAAGCTGACTCTACAATGTATGAGTTTTCCAGGAAAAAGGCGTCCGAAGATGGAAAGAGTTGTGATTGAACTCGAACGAATTCAAGAGAGAGATATGGCACTAACAACAGTCATGGGGGAAGGCACTGCTACAATCACTCTAGCAAGCCAACTATTTAGTTGAAAATAAGGCCAATATATTAAAGAAAAGACACAGAAGAAAAAGTTGTTGGTGTTCATAATGCTTGTGCTTAAGCTTAAAGCTTACCACAAGAACAACCAACAACTTGGGCTGGGGTAAAATTGTTTTGGGGAAGACAAAAAGTGAAGTTGATTGTTTCATATGAAATTATGAATTTTTCAAATTTTTAACAATGTAAAAAATATTACCATTTCAGGAAGAAATTGTGCATAGTGTGACTGTAGCAGTACCACTTTGGTTCTGTATTATTTGTTTGTAATCCACTGATGCATATGTCAATATCTGGTACTACTGAGACCTCAGTTACAAGATTCAATGCAATAATATTCAACATTTAACATGTGCATTTTGTTGGGAATTAAACAGACAAATCTAGCTTAGAGGAAATAAACAAACCAAATGAGATTCATCGCTTTTCCCAGGACGTATGCGTGAGGAAGTAAATATGCATAGCTTGAAAGTTTGACCAGGAGAAAGGGTTGCAAAAATATAGAGCTTTAAAGTGTAATACTTGAAAGGGACAAACCAGACATACATGCATGTACTTAACGGATTGGTGAGTTGAAACTCAGCTAATTAGGACCCCAGACTTGCTTCTTAACATTAAAACAAAGTCTATATTGCAAGAATATCAGTTTAACTGAAAAACTACCGTTTCTAATCTGCTTACTGCCCCGAAAATGAGTTAATTCCCTTTAGAATGAAGGTATTTGTTGGTCTCAAACCTGGAAGACCAAAGAATTCCAGTGAAGAAAGCTTTGAAATCATATATGGGCAGGCATGTCTCATGAATTCTGGTACAAGTAAATTGATCCCACCTCAGCTGAAAATAGACTTAAGATGGTGATGTGACAAACCTCTTCCCCAGAGTTTTCCCCTTTCCCTATGGGAATATTGGCACTATTTCATGAAAATCCATTCTAGACACTATTGAATCGAAATGACCCCCTTGTAGGAACCAGCAAAGGACCTTAATTTATCAGCTCTACTTGGCTCAAATAGAACATGGGAACAAATTAGAAAGTTGTGTTTCACCACCATGTTAGTTACTATGAGAATGAGACCATATAAAATCATAAATCAATAACTAGATCTTGAATTTTGAGTGCACCTCATATGGTCAGAATAAGCATTGATTGTTCTAGGACAGCATAATATAAAACCAAATACCGTACAATTGTTTCACTTGTCCCACATGATTCCTTTGTCCCTTCTTTCTCCCACTAAGATCCACTCATGATTTGGATTGCAGGTCCACAAAAGATTTTAGCTTGTCATGCTAAAATAACTGCTTCCCTTATTTCAAATTCAACCAAGGTAATTCATCAAAATTTTTCACTCATTCACAGGGAATATACCATAAAGAGAAAAAGAGTGGAAGAAAAAAGTTACAAGTACTAGTATTCAATGTAAGCAATCATTCACACTTTAGGCTCCATATTTAATATTTATTTATTTTTTTCTCATGAATTATCTGCAACCAGAAAAATAGTTTCTCAAATCCATCTATTGCAGCTGTAAATATGAATATATATGCAAAAGAGTGATTTTTGTTCGTGTGCTCGTACATAGAAAATGAATGTTTTCATATTGCTTTTTCCTATCATGCCCAGAATCTGAATCTGAACAAATATATTGGATATGCCATGGAATAAGCTTTTAGAAGGCAAAAGTGACTATAGCACCATAGCTTTTAAGGCTCAAAAAATTATATTTCATTGTAATAATCAAAACATTTATACGTGGACATCCCAAGTTGACATAATGCAGTGGTTCTACTACTATTTGCCCTGCCCACTCTTGGAGAATCTATCAAAAGGTATGTGCATATGGGGCCCCAACCAAGCAAGATTACCTTGTTAAGTTGTTATAGATTGAGGTTAAGAAAATTCACCAAGAAATAAAAATCACTTACACGAACTAATAAATAATAATTGACTCATCAATAGTTGGACATTATCTTTTAGCTTGGGCCAGAATGTTGCGTGGATTATGATGAAATTAATGATATTTCCTAGTAAGTTCCGCAAATCAGGTGTCAATGACATTGTGCAAAAATTAATGAAAGACATATAAGTGTCTTAATTAGTACTATGAAATATAATTTTTGGACAGAACATGCATACTATTAATTTTCTGGGATTTAGGAGGAAAAATTAGGAACACAAAAACAGGGTAAATTTGTTAAATAGAAACTAAAGGCCATACGAAAATCGACAAGAAAGTAAACCCAAAAGAGAAGAGACGATTAAATAATTGCACTTTCTAACGAACCATCAGCATGAAATGTGAATGTATATATACACACATTCCTTTTCGGCTATAATCATATTACATATATCAAGTTTAGTCCAAAAACATTACCATATGGACAAAAAAGCCAGTATTACAGAACTAAACATAGACGTACAAGGCGGGTAAAATAGTGAATCAAAAGGAGACAAGAGATTTAGAATCTAAATTACAAACCTTAACAAGTATATGAAAGTAAAACCAGATATTGGAGCAGTTCATCAAAAAAAAAAAAAAAAAATTGATATTGGAGCAGACAATATGAAACCAAATACTAAATTGTCATTCTTTTTCCTACTATTAAACCTCCAGTTGATAGACCA
>JXTC01000107.1:273290-410031 GCA_002914845.1 Trema orientale
TTTTTAATGTTGAAATACATTGAACTTAACTATACATTAGGCTTAATATATGCAATATTAATACAACTCGCGCAAAGCGCGGTATAACGACTAGTTGATTGAATATTGAAAAGTGTAATTTTAGTGTTATAAAATTCTAAGGAGATGGCTACGGTAGGGGCGTCCCTACGTAGGGTCATGCCTTAATTATCGTTGGATGGGAATCTGTGGAGAATAACGGGAATCTGTGGAGAATCTATTTATATACAGATTCCCATCCAACGGTGAATAGATAGAGCCCTATGTAGGAATATAACATTTTGTTTAATTTTATAACATTTTGAAGGAATCTAATTTTGAAAATTTAGTGATGGTCAATCAAAGTTAATCAAATATCAAAAGTTGACATAATTTGGTTCAAAAATGGCACGTCATTGAAAAATGTTTTCATTTTTTTTTTCTTTTTTTGCGCGCGTGCATGTGTGTTTTTTTTTTTTAAAAAAAAAAAAAAACGAGTATTAATACGTAGAAAATGCTTGATAGTATGATGAATTGTTTATAGGAAAATCGGCTTCCTAATAACTTCTATAGAACATACACAAAATTAAGGTTTACTACGTTATAGGTAGAAATTCTTTTAGAAAAGTAAACAACTCAAATTCTCTGTACTGATCTAGCCCGCTTATTTTCTCTCATAAAACTTCATCTTTTTTAACCCTTCGATCTCTACCCACGGGAAAGAAAGATCTTCCTCCATTGATCTCTCTTCGGTAAGATTTCATAGTTTTTTCTTTTTTTTTTTTTTTATTTTCTAGTTTTTATTTAATAATCCTTTCATTAGTACTAAGGTCTTTATCTCCATAGACTTATTATTATAGGGCATTTAGTCTTATTTGTGTAAGTTTTGTTTTATTTTTATTATTTTTCTTTAGTTTTTCATAGATATGAACACTTTGTGATTTAGATATAGAAAATTTTTATCATAAATATTGCATTGTTCATGAAGATGGACTAATGGGATTGTTATTTCACTTTGATATATTGAAGGAATGATCCTTGCTACCATACTTCATGGATATTTGGACCTTGTGATGTCTTTGGGATTCACACTGGTCTTTTGGTATAAATTGATTGTATATTCTTTGTGAGTATGGTGAATTCAACATTGTCTATCAATGGAGTTAATGCTAGTAATACGAACCCTTTATTGAGAGATGGTAATAGCGGCTCTTGTCGCTTATTCCTCTTTGAAGAATCAAGCGGGCCATACATGTGTTGCGCATAATTTATTGTGTATCTTTATTTTATAATAAGAAATTTCCTAATTGTATTGCTTTTATTATAACAAACAATTTATTATAATAAAGAAATTCCCTTTTTAAAAAATTTTGAGTACTATTCTAGTGTACAAATTAATATATAACTAATGAATGAAATACTCAGAATTTAAAGTATTAAACGGCTTAATTAGCTTTTTAATTTTGACTTTATTTAGTAGGAGGGAAGAGTGGAAAGAATGGAGAGAGGGGAATAAGAGGAATGGAGAAATAGACAAAATCTAGTGTTCGATAGAAATGATGAAGGGATGGAGAGAAAGGTGGAGAGGCTAGCTCTTCTTCTGGGCCCACCAAAATGAATCCTTTACTATTTGGATGGATTAGAGTGAGAATAAATAAAAAAGGTGAAATGACAAATTTACCATCTAAAAGAATTATTAAAAGAAATAAAGAAATAGTTTTTAGAGTAATTTTATAATTAAGTATTCTCTATCCCTGTTACTCCTCATCCTTTATACCAAATAAGTTAAGGGATTGTCACTCCTCTCCCTTCTGTACATTCTCACTCATTCTTAACCTTTCTATCATTTTTACTCTCCCTACCTCCTACCAAACATAGTGTTAGTTTTTTTTTTTTTTTTTTGGAAGGGGTCTTTTATTTCAATTTTTAATATAATGTAGCATCGGTTTATTGGTGGAGCATGAGATACCAAAATTGTATAATAAAGACTTGAACTTAAAATTTTGAAAAAATATTTAAGAAAATTGTCAAATTTATATAATTTAAGAACTACATAAAATTGAAATTTTAATTCCAAAATGGGACAAACTGTAAGGCTATGTTTGGTAGAGAGGAAAGAAAATAGGAGGAAAAGAAAAATTAAGAAGGAAAGAAAAAGTATAGGATGGAAAAGAGAGTATTTTTCCTCCATAGTTGTTTAGTATGTAGAGAGGAAAAAAAATTAATTTATTTTAAAATGATTATTTTACCCTTTATATTATTATTTTAAAATTTAATATGTGAGCGTACATTAGTAAATTAAGCATTTCATTAACTAAATTTCCCTTTTCTCTCTATTTTGGAGGGCAAAATTTTTGTGGGTCGCACATATTATTTTTCCATCCTATTTTTCCTTTTTTTTTTCCTTTCCTTTCCCTTTTCCTTCCTACCAAATAACCATATTTTCTCTTTTCTTTCCACTTCTCCCTCCTACACTTTCTTTCCTCTCTATTTTCCCTCTTACTAAACATAGCCTAAGACCTTCTACCATTCTATTATAAGTCAAGACTTTTTTGCCATTTGGCTAATCATCATATGTAAAGTTTAATCCAAATGGCAAAAAAGTCATAAAGAGGAAAGAAAGTAAGAGGGAAAGAAAAATTAGGAAGGAAAAAAAATGTGTATGATAGAAAGGAATGTTCCTTTCCTCCATCGTTGTTTGGTATATAGGAAGAAAAGAAAAATAGTATATTTTAAAATAACTATTTTGCCCTTTTTATTAATATTTTAAAATTAATGTATAAGGTTATTTTAGTAAATTCACTTTCACACATTGATTAAAAAAACGTTTCTTTCTCATTTTCTCTCCATTTTTGGCGGAAAATATTAGTGTAGGGCTCACTATTTTTTTCCCTCCCCTTTTCTCTCCATTTTTCTTTTCCCTTTCCTTTTACCTCCTACCAAACAACACAACTTTTTAATTTCATTCCACTTTTCCCCCAAACTTTTTTGTTTCTCTCTTTTTTCCTTTCTACCAAACATAACCTATGTCTATATTTATTAGAGGAGAAAGAACGGAGGAAATAAAATGCAAGGGAAGAAAGTGGAAGGACAGAATTTGAAAAGTATTATTTGATATGAAAAAAATAATAGCGAGGATCTATTGCCATCCATTTATTTACTCTCCATATGCCTCTTTCTAGTATGGGAGCTATATTGACACCCCCATGTCAACTATAGGCACCCGTATTTTTAACAAAAAAGACTATAAAGGACAATTTAATAAATTTCTCAATAACAACACACCTTTTAATAATTCTCTTTTTCTCTTTTTATCCTTATAATAACTATATCTTGGATGTTTCCTTTTACTTGTCCTATCTTATTTCTATATCTCTACTGGATCTAATTTATTATATATATATATAGGTTACCAATTCGTTAGGTTGTATTTTTTTACCTATCCATAGGTATTTTTTTTACCTGTTAGATCATTGATCTAATGACTATCATAATTTGAATAGTTGAAAAAAATAATAATAAAAATAAATACACATTATTTAATACTTTTCTCTCCATGAAAAGATATGCGTGACCAATTTTAGTTGACCAAAACGATATCTATGGATAGGTAAAAAAAAAAAAAAAAAAAACCTACTAAATTGGTGTCCATACATATATATATATATGGTTACAACAATATTTACTCATGGATAGTTACAATAGTTTAAGCCGTTAGATCTAATATTCTACGGTGGTGATTAGTTTGGTAGTCGGCCAAAAAAATTTAATGTTATTTATTACCATCAAAAAAATTTAATGCTATCACTATTTTTTTTAGTATCCATTCATAGTCACAAAAAAATTGTAACAATTGAGAAGTCCTCCATACATATATATATATATATATATATATATATGGGTGATGTTTCAATGGAGATTTTTGTTTTTGCTCCATGGATGGATAAAATCATCAAGTTGAATATGACCTACAATAGCAAGTAATTTCATCTATTTTTGATCAATTAATGTTTTATTCAATATTTTTCTTTTTTATTTATTTCTTTTCTTTTTTTGATTTTAACTTATAAGTTTAATTTTTTAAATTTCATTTAATTTGAACATATTATGCTACTAATATGAATAAGTAATTTTTTGAGAATATAAATAATGTTAATTTTGTTTTTATATGAGATGTAACGTTAGTTTTTTTTTTATAATGAAAGGGAATATTAGTTTTGAAATTATAAAAAAGAAAGAATGTTTTTTTAAGAAAAAATTTTGATAAAAAATTGGTATTTAATAGTTTTATATTAACGGTTAGTTGTTTTTTTCAAGAATATATACATAACATTAGTTTTTTTTTTTTAGAGGATATATAATGTTAGTTTTGAAATTATAAAAAAGGATTCATTTTTTAATGAAAAATTTAATATATATACAATTAGTTCTTTAGAAAAAAAAATATCTAGATATATATACGGTTACTTATTTTTCTATTTATTTTTTAATAAAAATAAATAATAAAATTAAAAAAAGAAAAAACAATGAAAAAGGGATTGGAAAAAAAAATTCTAACTCATAGGTCACATATAGGTTACTAATTTTTTAAGTCATAAATATTTAATTAGATTTTTATTTTTTGATAAAATTACTAATATCATTATAACCATCAGATTAAAATCCAATGGTCCAAATGAAAGTACCCATCAATGGAGCAAAAATAAAAATCTCCATTGAAACATGACCCATATATATATATATCTTTCCCTTTCTTTTCTTTTCTTTTCTTTTCTTTTCTTCTTCTTTTTTTCTTCTAATAAACCATGCCTTCATATATAAGTTTGTTCTTCTCGTTTTGGTAAAGAACAGGAAACTAAGGAATATATGAATGCATTTATTCAAAGAAAAAAGGACAAAAAAATCATAAAGGAATGCATCCAGAAAGAGAAAATTAAAAACATTCATAGTTACTTTGCGATGCTTTTCAAGATTTCCAATAAGTAATTGAAAATAAAAAATATCTTTTTCAATTTGAATCTTTCTTTAAAACATAGAATATATTTTTAGGTTTTCTTTTCTCCTGCTGTCCCTGCTTTTTAAATTAATCTTTTGTTATAATTTGATCTTATTTTGGAAAAGTTTCTTCAACATTTGTTAGCCATAGCAACAGAGAAACATATATATGTGTGTATATATATATATATATATATATATGAAGGAGATGGAGTTACAAAAAAAACTATAGTAAGAAATGGGAAAGGTAGAAGAATAAAGAGAAAAAAAGGGACGGCTTTGTCAATTTTTATTTGGATTGTTATTAAGTTATCTATTTTAGTCATTTTATAAATAATAATAGGGGGTGCATACATAATCTCCATTTTAGTATTTATTTTTATTACTAAAAAGACCTTTCTTCTTGATGTAAAATTTTTACACCAAAAATAGCTCTTGCCCATGGAAGATCTCCGACTTGGTTGAAAAGTGTAGATCACGGTACCAATTCTTCTCTAGTGTATCTGCTATTTTTATTTCTCGTGCTTTTTTTATTTTTATGCCCACAATTATATGCTAAATGAGTTCATTTGTCTTCCCCTCTTTTGGTTGTATTTCTATAGTCTAAATATTCCTACATTTGTTCGCTCTGATTCGGTGGAATGGATTCTCCTACTTTGGGAGTTTGTGAATGCAGGAGAGAAATAGAAGAGGAGCAGGGATCCGATGTGTCATTGATAAAGAGTTGAAATCGTCGTTCTTTTTCATGGCTGCTGTTAGTAATTTGTTTTTATTTCTCACTTAAAGGATGCCAAATCTATGGCAAACAAAAGAGGAAAAACCTCAAGCACCAAAGAGCGTTATGTATTCTACAATATTCCTATCTTCTTACATAACCCAAAATAAGCAAATATAAAGAAAAAGCCAAACCATAGGTGAAACGCATCATTATCATTTTGAGCTTACAACAATAAAGCCCGTAACAATATAACAAACCACAATAAGCCCAAAACATCATTTTTTTTTTGAGAAATTTTCATTTTCTTTACTCTTTCTCATTATTTTCCCTCTTCTATTTAAACTTTTCATTATCTTTTTTTATTTATCTTATTTTTTAACAAAAGCACTAACTCTTATATTTTTACGTATTTAGTAACCACTTATATTGCTAATTATTAGTTAATGGTAAAGACTAATTTAATTTCTCATTATTACTAAACAAATTAAATAAATTGGTTACTGCTTTCTAGAAATTTATTTTCTTACTAATTTCTAATTTCCAATAATAGATTTAGTTACTAGTTACTTTTACTAACTTGGTTTCCAGTTTCTACTAATTGGATTTTAATTTCTAGTAACCAATTATTAGTTATTGATTTTTGGTTTCTAATAATCAAAATATTTAGTGGTTTCTAATCTAATTTCTCACTTTCACTAACTAAATTAACAAATCGGTTATTAATTTTTAATTATTAGTTTCTAATTTCTAATAATCGATTTAGTTATTAGTTATTGTTAAGAACCAATTCAATTTCTGGATTCTAGTAACGAAATTGCTTAGTGGTTTCGTGCTTCTATTTACTGATTTGGTTACTAATTAGAGTCGGAACTAGGGGTGACAATCTGTGTCGTGTCGTGTTTAACCTAATTAAATCGTGTCGTTAACAGGTTAACCTACGTGCACCTATTTAATGAAAACGACGTGCAGATTGATGGGTCAAAATGTATATAAATAGTTATTGGTTAGTTTACTCGATTTTTTTAATTAAGTTTTACTATAGTAAGAGAAATTGGTTCATTAGCTTTATGTTTTTTATTTTATTTACAAGAAATTCATGAAAAAATATTTTTTTGAAAACAATTATTTAATATAATTTATTAAAAAATTACTTAATCGTGTCAATTCGAATCAATTTCGTGTCAAGCAGATTCAGCTAATCGTGCGGGTTTCGAGTCGTGTTATCGTGTCATGACCTATATTGCCACCCCTAGTCGGAACTCATACCGGTTTAATTTTAAAAAAAAAAAGAAAAAAAAAAAAGAAAACGTCGTCGTATTGGGAACCTCATCCAGTGGACACGTGGCACCACTTCCCGCTCTATTTCCCACCCCAAAAACTCTCTTTTAACAAAATGTTGTCTCCCATTCTTTCTTTAAGCTTTGCCGCCCTGCATCAATGGCGTCCATATCCATATCATGCTTCTGTCCGTACGCTCAGTCTCGACCAAGGGCTCGAAACCCTCGTAGGGCTTCTTCACCAAAGAAGCATCACCGGTCTCGGGACCAGGACCCCAGAAACCCTAGCCCTACTACTGAGCTGAAGCTGCGAACGGGGGCCAAAGAGTTGCCCTTCTCCCTCGGCGTCGAAGCCACCACCTACACTCGCTTGCCTCCCAGGGAGGACTTCTCTCTTCCTTCCATCGATGATTCCGCTTCGTTCCAGTTCTCGTCCGAAGTTAAGCTCTCCGAATCGAGCTTGGCCATGGAGATTAGCCGCGAAATCGAGGATTCAAGCACCGAAGGAGAGGACGAAGATGGCGATTTGGGGCTGAATTACGGTAAATTTGAGATATTTGAAGTGGGCGACGAAGAGGATTATGAGGATGAACAAGAAGAAGAAGAAGAAGACGAAGAAGAGGGAGAAGTAGTGGAAGGGTTTTACGATGGTGGCGGCGAAGCCATGGAGTTGGAGGAAGGGACTGTTAAGGAGAAGGGTGTTCCGGCGGTAATGCGGTGTTTTGACCGGGCGAAAATTTTTGTGAAAGCAGGAAATGGAGGGAATGGGGTGGTGGCGTTCCGGCGAGAGAAGTACGTGCCGTTGGGCGGTCCGTCGGGCGGTGACGGAGGGCGAGGCGGGAATGTCTTTATTGAGGCCGATGGGTCGATGAATTCGCTGTTGCCGTTTCGGAATAGCGTGCATTTTCGGGCTGGGAGAGGGAGTCATGGGCAGGGGAAGATGCAGGCTGGGGCCAAGGGGGAGGATGTTGTGGTGAAGGTGGCGCCAGGGACGGTAATTAGAGAGGCCGGTACGGAAGAGGTGCTTTTGGAGTTGTTACATCCGGGACAACGGGCTTTGCTGTTGCCTGGAGGGAGAGGAGGAAGAGGGAATGCATCGTTTAAGTCCGGGACCAATAAGGTGCCGAGGATTGCGGAAAATGGTGAAGAGGGTCCTGAAATGTGAGCTCCTTTTTCGTTCATTTTGTTGTCAATCTATTGGTTTTGTTTATATGGTGTTACTACATAGTCTTTGAGTAGCATCTAGTTTTGCTATTTCTATCAGTATTCTTATGTGTGCTATGACAATAATTTTCGTGTCATTTGCTTCTACTCTAAGAGCATTTGAAATATCTGAACTAGTTTGACCCCCAAAATATCGATTGGGAAGGAAATTTAAATACATTTAGCTGACCCTATACGGACAGATTTAAAAGAATTTGATGTTTGCTGAAAAGAGGCTTGCTAAACCATTTTTTTCCAGCTTGGAATTGATTGATTTACCACTTGGCCAACTGTCAAATGGCTGGCATGTGCGATATTCTTCCATTCTAAGTTTGTTGGATGCCTTAGAGTTATTTTTCTCCCTCCCCTTTCTATTCTGAACGAGACACTAGTAAGTAACATTTCGGGTGATTATCATAGTTTTATGAGCAGTTGAAATAATAGTATTGTTGATCAGGTGGTTGGAGCTGGAGCTAAAGCTGGTTGCAGATGTTGGAATAGTTGGTGCACCAAATGCAGGGAAAAGCACACTTCTGAGTGTGATAAGTGCAGCGCAGCCAGCAATAGCAAATTACCCCTTTACAACTTTATTGCCTAATCTAGGTGTAGTTTCTTTCGACTATGATTCTACCATGGTTGTAGCAGATCTGCCAGGTTTACTCGAAGGAGCACACCGGGGATTCGGTTTAGGTCATGAGTTTCTACGGCACACTGAAAGGTGTTCTGCCCTGGTATGGGTTTCGCCTAGTTCCACCAGTTGTACTTATCACTAACTGATGCCATTTGGTGTAGTCATGTAATTTTTATTCTCAAACCATTATGAATCAAACCTACCTTCTTTCAACTTATGTAGTTTGTGTAGTCTTTTAGGAGGAGAAAGAAAAAACACATAACATATAAGTTTACCTTCTCTACGTCAGTTTAATATTTGATGGATAAGAGAAGGAATTAAAATACATTTTTCTTTCTATTATTGTTTTCAAATTAGATTATCATGTTTTGCATTGGTGTTGTAAGTATAAAATTTGCTAGGACAGGAGTAAGTTAAGATAATTACGTGTCATGCTCAGTCAGAAATTGGCTTAATAATATATGATAGAGCTCCCTGGATAGCTTAACATTGATAGAAATGTTTCTTGCTTCAGGAATATGATCTCTCTTGGTGTCTTATTATTTTGCTTTAAATATTGTCATCTTTCTGATTGGCTGGAATATTTTTCTCATTTAGTGGTCTTCATTAGTATTTTGGTGGGTGCCTATGCTAGCATATTAACTAGACCTGTAACTTGGAAGCTTAGGTACATGTTGTTGACGGTTCATCGCAACAGCCGGAATTTGAGTTTGATGCAGTTCGTTTGGAGCTGGAACTGTTCAGTCCTGAAATTGCTGAAAAGCCTTTTGTTGTTGCTTTTAACAAAATGGACCTTCCAGAGGCACGTGAAAACTGGCTGTCATTCAAGGAAAGTCTACAAGCTCGTGGAATTGAACCATTCTGTATTAGTGCAGTGAAACAGGAGGGCACTCGTGAAGTGATATCTACCGCTTACAAGCTTCTTCAAGAAAGAAAAGCTGCGGTGGAGGAGTTAGATGGTTAAAAGTTTATTTATTTATTTTTATTCTGAATCTTCAAGTAGTTTTATTTGTCTAATTCTACAGTTTATGCTCCAAATGTTATTCATTTGACTGTTATATGTCTGAGTATTCATATTCACTGTTGACAAGTCTCTTCTTTTTAGGTTGGGGAAATCAGCTCGATTTGAACCATGTAGCTAATACGGTGCGTAAGCAGAGAACTGCTTCAATCAATGAGTTTGAGATCTCTCATGACAGCAGTACAAATACTTGGCATGTTATGGGATCTGGGTTGCAGCGTTTTGTTCAGATGACAAACTGGAGGTAGGTGTTCTAACTGTCATCATAGTTGCTATATCTTATTTTTCTATATCATGCCTTCTTCTCTTTGTTACAAACTTTGTTATGCTGACTGTTATGGTATCAGATAAATATAACTTTTGCAAATTGTACTTCCAACACATAAACTGAAATGAATAAGGCTTTTTGTATACATTTGTTTGGGATATATTTTTAGAGCTAGAACTTCTTGTAACTTTTTTGTTTATTCAAAAGGAGGAGCATTGCCCCTAAGTTTGGAGGTCAATTCATTACTCCCTGGACTAGAACAGGAATGGAACCTATGAAATGCTCTGTCAGGACTTGATTTTGGATATCCATGGTTTTACCATCATGTCCTCTCTTGTGTGTTCATGGGTGACCTTTTGTTGCGACCTTTTCGAGGCATCCATGTTTTTATTTATCAAGTTCTCATTTACTTTGTTCCTGGTTTGCCTTGCAAACAAGATGCCTGAGTTTGCCTTGCAAATGGTCCACTCAGTGTCTTCAATCAGGGTTTGTCTAGTTTTCCTATTACTAATATCTACAGGATGCAAATTGTGGTATTTATGTATCTCTGAGATTGTAAAACTAGTGCAGCACTGCAGCTGCAGAATGTTCAAAATCATGATGATTCTTGAATTCAGAATAAAATGCTATCCACTTGGGATTCACTTTGCATATCGTGAAAACTAATAATCATTATTTATTTATTTAAACAGATATGTGGATTCTGAGAGAAGGTTCCAGCATGTTCTAGAGGCTTGTGGTGTGAACAAGTCTCTCACGAAATTGGGTGTCGAGGAGGGTGACACAGTGATCGTTGGAGAGGTTTGTTGTTTTTCTATTTCTTGATTACAACGAAATGTTCTGCTTCATTCTTTTAATTCATCATCCCATTATTCCCATATGATCCATCACTCCTACACCCTCTTGAACGGAGCATTTCTCTCCTTTTTTCCCCAGTGCAACCGATGCCAATGCACTATAGCACCAAACATTTGTATTAGTTATGATTGCACTCCAACTTTATCCGTTACTTTAGGAGCAGTTCTAACGTATTCTTTTTTTGTTAATTGATGTCTATTTTGTTAGCTATACTATCTTTTGTTTAAATTCCATGCTTTCCAATTAAAATATCTGATCCAATGTTACTATTGCATCCTTCTAGATGGAGATGGTGTGGCATGATTCTGCCGACGGTTCTGGTTCATCAAATATGAGAAGATCTGCAGAGTCAATCAAATGGCCTGAATGGAAGTGACCGCCATGTATTGCTTCAACCACAGGTATAACAATATTAAAGGAAGTTGGCAGGAGAATGGCAAGACTAAATGGCCAAGGTAGAAGAAATGCGGTGGCAAGAAGCCACAGAGAGAAGTGCAGTCAAAATCAAGATTTATCTACAGACTCGCTGAAATAAGAGTGCTCTCACAACCGGTTGTTTGTTTAGGTGCCATTGACTGCTTGCCAAAGTTTCCATAACAGGGTGCTGCACCATAAGGATGAGAAGTCTGATTAGTACTAGCTTCTTGTTGTTTTGGCATATGCTTGAGTTAGGCTCTCCACGGGAGCCTTGCCTTCTTTCTAAACATGATTAGCAAGTGGGTTCATAAACCGTGTTCAGATTCGGGTTCGATGGAGTAACGGTAGATGCTGAGAACTACTCCCTTCTTACCTATTCAACAGAGTACGTAAAAAAATGCAATAATAATTTGAAATAAGAAGTTACAGTGTGCATGTCATTAAACGAATATGCATGGTATTCATTCATTTCACCCGGTCTCCACTGTGGTCATCTTAAAGGCGATCTTTGTCTTTGACATATGTTGAAGTTTAGGGGGGAAAAAAAAAAGAAAAAGAAAAAGTGGTAAATCACTAGAGTTGTATTTTGGACATTTTTTAACTAAATATTTTTTAATTGTTAAATGGATTGAATTTCAGGAATTCCAGATTATTCAAACCAGTGTGTGACCACCCCTGGTTCTTGAGTTTTGCTCACTTCGACCTTTGTATTGGTACCATCCCAATGAATAATTAGAGTTTCCTTTTTCATTTTTATTAATTGTTTTTATTTATTGTGTCTGTGTCGTTCCTTTTTTGTTTTTTGTTTTTAGTTTTTACTGTATTGAATAGGTTAGAACTGAAAAGAAGGGAGTTAATGGCCGTGATCCAGTGCCATTGCATTTTTTTTTTAACCCGACTATTAAGTATTAACAACCCGAATAGGCTGTTGAAGATTTGACCAGATTAAGTGTTGGTTCCAATCCGCCATTTTAGTATAATTCAAATCCGATCAAAAAAGGTAGTACTCAGTAAATTATTTTACATATATAATTATATTCTTAAGATAAAATTAAGATAAGTGTGAATCGAAAAACCTAAACGGTTTTGTCTTATTTGTTTAAAGCCAAATTGACAAGATCTAAAATTCCAAACCCCACAATTGTTGGGGCTTGGGATATTGAATACAGGTGCAAATACTCAACGAGTATGTTGGATTTAAAATCAATTTCAAGTCCCCTCAAAAAAAAAAAAAAATCAATTTCAAGTCTAGGATTTTACACCACCAAGTTATAAAAAGAATCTGCGGAAATTATACAGCAAACAGTCAAAATTTCCAACTCCACTCATTGTTTGCATATTTTCCATTAAGCTAGCATGACCACAATTTAACTTCTAAAATCCATGCCACTTATTTAGAAAATGTGGCAGATGAAGATGTAAATTCGCCATCTCAAGGAAGAGCTCCATCTTATAATAAAATGTATGTTGTGTGATATGTAAAACTGAACAAAGTAAATTGAAATTAAAAGTTCAAAACATGGCTCTGAGTGAAGCTAAGTCAGCAACCTAAGTTTTTGAAAAAGTGAAAACTCACCCACATCTACAAAAACTCATTCATGGCAAAGAACATTGGGAATAAGTCTTTACTCTTTAATTTACCACTCCACAATAAGTCAAATGTTGTATATCATTATTCGTTACAGCTAAACAGCTTACCAAAAATATATAAAATTATACAAATAAATATAAAAATCTATCAAAAGTTTACTAAAACTAATCCATATTAAGGTAATATGGCAAATGGCCGATTGATGCTAGTTTAATTGGTCTAGTATTTTTTTAGTGTGTGTGGAAGAGAAGAGATTTGAATAAATTTCATAATAAAAAATTAGAAAAGGCCAAATAGACTTTATCGCCTTAATACCCTATCAGTCAAACGTTTTCTCACGATTTTTTTTTTCCATGGGTTGGATAATATTGATGACATTGATGGGTGATATTTTTTACAAGTACAATTTCTAATAAATCTGTTCCTTCAAAAAAAAAAAAAAGGAAATTACAGATTATCTATTTACACGTGTGGCATCAATAGCAAATAAGAAAAATTGTGCATCAACTCAATTCTTGTAGAAACTCACACGTATCCTGAAGATTGATAAAAATTCACCCTTGTGAAATTTTACTCTTCTAAAATCGTAAATATTTATCTACTTGGTCAAATATCACCAAAATCAACTAGACATGACAATTAATGGCATGTATATGCAGTAGCAGTTAAATCATATTTGAATACAACCTAACAGTTGTTTAGAAGATTAATGCCGCTGCACATTAGTAGCACTCCCTGGAAAAAATTGAAGCTTATCATTTTCTTAGGGTACACCGCAATAAAAGAGTCATCAACATTAATAGCTTCATGAACAATAAGATAAGATTAGTAGGAGACTCCTTTGATGGAAATTTGCAGTTGAAAAATCTTTCTTAGCTTTCCCGTTCAAAAATTGGATGCAAATATTTATTTTCCATTCATTTGTTAGTAATTTTTTTTCTTATCAAAGTAATTTTATCTATAAAAAATCAATTTAGTGTTATACAATCATATATATTATACAAAATGTTGTCAAATTTTGTGAAATTTGACCCCAGCAAAAAAAAAAAAAAGACCCATTAAGAAGAATTCACTACTACTGATACCTTATTGCATAAGTTTCTTAATATGATACTTTATGTTTACAAGAGAAATTTGTTAGACAGTATACCATACTTCAATTTTGTTCCCATTCTTTATTTCATGTTAAGAAATGGCATATATTTATGTCACTCCATGAAGAAAACGCTGATATGGGTCTCGACTCTTGGACAAAGTGTATTTTAGAGCTGTTGTGTGTTAAAAATGCAAGCTATATGAAAATTGCGTGTAAAATATAAAGCGAGCGCAATGAATAAGGTGCAAGCAAAACATGAGGTGTGTGCAAGCTTTCAACATGAGGAATTCTACTTGTAATCAACTGCAACTTAAAAGATATATAGAACGTCGTAAATTCATTTTTATCTATTAGCAAAATGTTCACCTCAAATGAGTGAAATCTAGCTTGTTCATGAAAAGTCAAATAGCTTACACAAAGTTAGCTAACACGTTACACTTGCGCACGAATTGAGAAGTTAGCTAGCAGCAGATTTGACATGCTGACACTCCAAGAAACGTATGTAACTACGACAGATTCTAGAAGACAGATAACTCAACAAATATATAGATAATTATCGTTTAAATTATGATAATTTATTCAAATATAGATAATTCATTTATATTTAGATAATTATTGAATAATTTGTAATTATCTTATTATTTTGGGATAACTATGCTACCTAAAATAATACATGTGATTATAAATGACTAGGACTCTCCATCTATAAATAGGAGACCTCAGTCATATTGTAGACAAGTTCACAAACGTACGCATTTGCTGAACTGAAACTATAGCGTTTTATACTTTCTCTCCATAATAAACTATAGTGGACTGGCTGAACCACTATAAACTATAAAATTGTCGACTATAAAATTGTCGTCTTTTTACTTTTCTAAAAAACTGTATGCCTTGTCATCTCTTTATTTTTCTAAAAAATTATATGTAATTCGGTCAAATTCACTTTCAGAGTCTGATTATTCATTCCGTTAACAAAATTTCTGTCAATAAGAACCATTTTTTTTATTTTATAAAAATCTCTTTCCTGTTTGGGAAAATATATTAAAACTGTTTGGGCACATAACTAAATGAGTAAATGAGCAAATTTTGATTTCAGAAGTAGGAACTATTTTTCGTAAGGTGTCAGTCATTCTCCACCACTCATCTGAATTATTTCTTTTTTTTTTTTGGGAATAATTATATGGATCATTTCTAAACTAATAAAGTTTGCTAATGGGTTTTTTTAGTGGCAAATAACCTTCAAGATACAACAAATCTATGATACTCAAGTAGCCAAATTGGTGAATATCCCGAACACACTTCAGACTAGGGGTGTCAATTCGTGTCGACGGGTCGGGTTCGTGTCGGGTTGAAGTCTAATATATACATAAATTATGTCAACCCGAACCCGACCCGTGACCCGTCGTGTCAGAAAACCATCAACACTAACCCGACCCGCACCTAAAACGGGTTGACCCGAACCCGACCCGCACAACCCGCTTTGGTGAATAACATCCAACCCACAACCCGATTTTGACCCGTCAACCCGTTTTTGACCCGCCAACCCGCCATGACCCGTATTTTTTTACTTATATTTTTTTTTTTCTAAGGCTATTATTGTCTCATTTTAAAATAAATAAATTAGGGATAATTTATAAATATAATTAATAACTTATAATCCCAAAACTTACATTGTACAAATTAAATATATCTATAATAATAGTCATAAACAAATTAAATAAAAAATATTTTTATAATTTAATTATATATATATTTGTTGGCGGGTCAAGCGGGTCAAGTTCGTGTCAAGCCGGTTGACCCGAACCCGACCCGTTTTTTTATTCGTGTTAGGTTGATCAACCCGAACCCGATCCGCACCCTTTTTCTTCAACCCTAACCCGCAAAAAATCGTGTTGTGTTCGTGTCGTGTCGTCGTGTCGTAACCCGAATTGCCACCCCTACTTCAGACTGATTTTCTATGTACTATTGAATATTTTCTAATTGTATTTATAGCCAAACTCTGTTATTCAATAGACATGACTATACGTTGTACCAGTGGTGAGCTAGGTTTTCAATCTAGAGAACAGAATTTAGATTACACGTGATTTTTTTGGGTATATTTTTAGTATAAATTTAGATAATTTCTAATTGACTTTTTTATGGGTTGGCATACTGCACACTTTAAAAGAAAATGAAAACTAGGTCTTGGTACGATATTTTTTGAAATTTTTTTTGAAAAATACGATGTGTTGTGTTTTTTTGGATTTGGTATAGTTTTTATTAGAAAAATATCATGTTTTAAAAGATATTTAGAAAAATATCATTTTTTAAAATAGTAACTAGTAACCGGCAATCAGTTTTCAGAAAATAGTAACTAAAGGTATTTATAATTGGTAAAAATGGAATTTTTCTAAAAACTTTTTAAAATATAATATGTTTCTAATAAAAATTGTATGAAAATTGAAAAAAAATACCTGACCTCAGTATTTTTGTATGTCTTTGGGGTATTTATAGGTAAAAGTGTTAGAAATCCTAAAAGAAATAGAAAATGGGTTTCAAATAAGAAATGGGCTTCATTTAAGAAAAAAATAAAATGGGCTTCACAAGATTGGTTTCATTAATGAGGAATGGGTTTCTAACACTTTTACCTATAAAAACAAAAACAAAAAAATTACAAAAATATAGTGGGTCAGTTTTTTTTTTTCAATTTCTTTACCTCTTTTTTAAAAGAAAAATATCATTTTAAAAATGATTCTTAGTTATCAATTTCTGAAAACTGGTTATAGGTTATCAGTTATAAATATATTTAGTTACTAGTTACTAGTGCCCGAAAACTGGTTATCGGTTATTAATTATTATTTTTAAAAATAGTATTTTTATAAAAAAAATTCAAAAATAGTATTTTTCTAAAAATTGTGATACCGAATCTAGAAAAAATTGAGTCCACTGTATTTTTCTAATTCTTTTCAAAAAAAGGTCGTAGATAACTTAATTTTCTCGTAAGGAATTACCTAACTCAAAATTTTAGAGGGTCAGACATAAAATTTTACAACAAAAGAAGGTACAAGACTATTTTTATTTAATTACATACTTTTTTTTCAAAAAAATAGTGGGGCAATTGCCCCTATGCCTAAATGTGGCTCCGCCATTGCGTTGAACTCTTTTACGTGAATAAGTATCTACTAATGGTTGTAACCAATTCATACATATATCACAAAAAGTTGTATATCCCTTCCTATAGATACCAACCAAAGATTGTACCCTTTTACTGTATTTATTATAATCTCTCCAACAAATCCTTCACACTGACAACTAGTCCTCTTCTCCTACCTCTCAGCATTCTTCAACGTCTTTTATGGTGTGTGTGGTGAATGTTGCACCTGAGACTCCATTCTTATGAGTGTGCTTTTCTCAATTCATTAAAGTGCTCAAGAAAGAGATCGAAATATGGTTATATATCTTTAGTTTATGTAACAGGTTACTTGTTTAGTTTGGTGTTTATTTAAGAGGTTAGTTTAGTTATGTATAATTTAGGTTATCTTAAATTTCTGGGACATATTCTTGGCTCCCAAGACAGAAAATCTTTGTGGGTAAGTTCTATGTTTTTTTTTTTTTTTTTAATCAAGAAATAGGTGATGCTACAAATTGTATTTGACTTTCCATTCTAATAAAAATAATATTTTAAGGTGTTGCTACTTTTCTTTTTTTCACAATTATTGTTTTCAAAAATTTGGACAAAAAACAAAAAGAAAAAATATAATTTGGTTAGAAATATGTATCTATATATATATTTGCTCTGATTGAAATAGTTTCCTTAGGCCATGTTTGGTGCGCCGTATTGTATTGTATTGTGATGTATTGTATTGGATTGTATTGTATTGTATTATTCTATTACAATACTATGTTTGGTTTTGCACTTGTATTGAGATGTTGTATTAAAAAGTTAATTTTGAAAAATATCATTTTTAAAAATTTACTTAGAAAAATACCATTTTTAAAAAATATTTAGAAAAATACCACTTATAAAATTACCACTTTTAAAAAATTTGTTTACAAAAAAACCACTTTTTAGATATAAATTTAGAAAAATACCACTTTTAAAAATTTATTTAAAAAAATACCACTTTTGAAAGGATAAAGTGATATGAGAGAGAAAGTGATAAGAGAGAAATTAAGAACAAAAAAAATGAGGAGAGTGAGTATTGTACAATAATATGTTAAAGTTAAAATTATATAATACAGTGTAATACAGACATTCTATTCTGTATTAGATAATACTCTCTGATTATATTAAATTTTGATGTCGTATTAAATAATACAATACAAATGCACAACTAAACATAGTATTATATTTAATTAATACAATACAGAGTCCTTATACAGTGTACCAAACATAGCTTTAATGTCAAATTAAACCTGAAAAAAAAAAAACCAAACTATATTGTATGTTAAGATGAGTGTGATGAAGGGACACTTTTTTTAACTAAATAATTTTAAGTTTTAACACCATTTTTAATCACAACTTTAAATAGTAAGATATCGTTTGGATTTAAATTGTTATTTAAAATTATTTTAATTGTAATTATTTGGTGCAAAAGATAAATGTCTCTAATAGCATTCTGTACTAGATTCACGTGAGTCTCACCATGGATTTATATTTGAACAAGAAAATTTAGTGTACATATATATATATGTCTTTCATACAAAGAGATGTCTTTCATCAGGGAGAGAATATGACAATAATTCCCACTCCTTTTGGTTATAAGGTGTACTTCACTTTAAGGAAAATCACAGATAAGTTTCACTTAAAATTAGGAACACTTTGCATAAAAAAAGAAGAGGTTCAATTAGGAAGACCAAAACACAGACAGTCTTTCTATTAAGCGCTTGAAAGTATGGATTTGCCCATAATAATAGAAAGCCAGTCAATCTCTCTATTGCATAATGAGAAATAATTAGGCGGTGGTCTGCCACAGTAAGCTTATATATAAGATTCAATCATAACATGCCACATGACCCCAAAAAAAAAAGGGGCAAATCATGTTCAATTACCAAGACAAATTGCACCCTTCTAAATCCATTAATAAAATATTAAAAATCCACTTTTTAAAAAAAATTTAAAGAAAAAAGATTATTAATTTGGTGCATGATGATTGCTTTAGTGGAAGGACAAGAGCCTGTTGTTTTTGTTTTCATACCAAAAGGCCTAAATCATAAAGGGGACATTTTGAAGCTAAAGTGCATGTTTTTTCTCTTGGATATAAAGACCACTAATCCAAATACCAAAATCAAAATCAAAATCAGACCCTTTTCTTTCTCTTTCTTCTTACTCGTCAAAAAGTCCAGAGTCCTAAGAAAGACACATTTTTATCTTTTTCCATAAATCCCGGATGGCCTTTAACGCTTAGAAAAAGGTATACGTGTGCCTGTTTTGGAGAATGTGCAAAATTCTCATCTGACCCAGAAAGTCCCCTGTCAAATTAAGCTTGGAAAATTAAAAATTAAAATAAGGAAGTTTGGTACAAAGGGAGACCAGAGCCCCTACCCCATTTTCTAATATCACTGGTCGTTTTAGAAGCAAATCCCTATCTCTATCTGTGTTTGGGAAATGTAATTATGTACTTTTGGCTAGTCTTCCATTCCAACTAGCTCACACCTTTTCATAAGAGGGGAAGGGGCTTGACTGGCCTTTTTATTCTCTTCAATTGGTAAAACTTTATACCAAAGCTTACTAACAAAGGAAGGCATATTTAGAACTTCACTTCACTATACTATTGACTTTTAATTCCCTGTTAAGATTTTTTTAGCAATTTTATGAATGTTTTTGTGCTCTTTAATATGTATATAAAACAACAAATATGTTATGTGTATGCTTATTGGATTATCAAAAGTGCTATAGTAGAGGGAAAGTTGTCTATATTTATGAACTGTAATTTTAGTCACATGGTCATCATTATGCCATGTTCTACATGCACATTTCCATAATTGAGATGGGGTCTAATGCAACCAATTTTATCTATATTTTGTTTTTTGTTTTTTTTTTTTCAACTCTTTAGTGGAGGAGTCAAGGGTCATAGATTCCATGTCATTCTTAGAAGAAAGAGAAGTAAGAACATAATATTTTAATTGTGTGGTGCTTGCTTGTAATCTCTCTTTATGTCTGTCTACATATACAACCATATATGTCCATATAAAATTTTTGTGCTTCCATTTGAAAATTTCACTTTCTCCCCATTTAATTAGATTTAATATGGTCCGTTATACAATTGCAATAAGGAATGACAATGACCAGTGACAAAGATTTGCAGGATTTGGAAATGCTAAAAGACCAGAAAAGAGGTTGACCCATTTGCTTATCATTAGTTTATGTCATTCCCAATGCCATTTTGGCACATTAAGTTTTAATCAAAGGGGATGAAAAAATTATGCTAAAAAAAACCTACCAGAAGTGCTAATAAAAATGTATCAATGTCCCACTTTATAGCTTTTGTTTGGGCAGTTTAATCCACCTTTCTTTACAAGTACTATTTTTTATTTTTGAATTTTTAAAATTTTTTTATAGCTTTTGATGACCTTTTGACCTTGCCTTTTTCCTTAGTACTTTTGGAGACAAACACAATGACCCATGTCTCATTACATTCTGCTACATCTTTTCCTTGAAAAGATTTACTTATGAGGTAGTTTCCAAGGAGCTTATAGCAAAAAAATAAAAAAATAAAAATAAATAAATAAATAAACCCATAATCTCTCTCTCTCTCTCTCTCTCTCTCTGTGCTGAATTACTCCATTTTCTCCAAATTTAACAATAAGATCCTTCTCTTCAAAAAAAAAAAAAAAACAAAAAAAAAACAATAAGATCCTGTTTAGATTGTGTTAGGTAGCTCATCCCTGTAAAACAAAATCAATAATAGACAACTATTAGGTTCAAAAAGAGCACCCAATTCCAATTAGTTAAAAATAATTTCAAATAACATGTAATCACTCAATCATTTGGTCTATGTATCATATATATAACATGGGCATATTGATCTTTTAACTATTTATTTGTACCATGTGAAACCCACTTGAGTAGTTCTAAATGCAGACCAAGGTCAACTAAGTATCCTAGAGTCCTACTATGAAAATCTAAATCAATACAAAACAACAACAAGAGGCATATAAACCAAGAAATTAAACTAGTATATGAGGACTTTGACTTATGGGCCCTTATAGAGAGAGATTTTTGTTTTTAAGTACTCTGTTTGTGGAGTTGTTTCCATGATGCAGGACAGGAAAAGCTTAATAGAATACGTAAGTTGTTTTCATATTATCATTTCTATTTGGTTAGATAAAAATCCTAACTGCTCCCTTGGAAAAATTATGAAGCAGACAAGAAGTTAAAAAATAATTCCTATTCATTTATTTTGCATAAAATGCGGATTTACATGTGCATGTTATATAAATTAATTGAATAGTTTTAACGACATTCCAAAATATCAGTGCTTCCAATTCAAATATTTTAGACTACCTAGGTGTAAAAACAAGACAAAACAAACCCCATCCCACGCAGTTGTTTTCCTTTTCTGGTTTTATAAATAGTATTAATCCAAATTTTCAATGGTCTTAATTCTACCAAACCATTCATTGTTTTTTTGTTGATATTACAAAATTTGACATTTCAACATGTATATATTGGATTCTTTTTATAACAAATGATGTTACAATATTAATGTTCCATAATGCCTAGGGAGTTTACTTTGGTCAGATGTAATCCAAATTAGTAAGTAGTTTTGCACGTGATCTGATCATATTAAGACTCAAATTAATCAAACTTTAACAAATCCCAATAGTTTTCCTTGTTTTATTTTTTGGGTTTTGAAAATCCCAATAGCTTACATTGGCATGATGTAATATCTAGCTCATTAATAAGAACTTCTTGAAACTTAAGCTAAAGTAACATAGAAATGCAAAACAGTATATTGGTTTTTGCATTAGTATCAGATTATTTACTGTATACATATTTTAGGCTTTTATTGGAATTTGGAACTAGGAGGAAAGAAAGTGACTGTTGCAAAGAAATAAAACATCAGCATAGTTAATATACCTCCATTTTAAGGTCCTTGACAACAGCTGGGAATCTTTATTTACACCTTTTAAGTTCTAGCTTATTATTTTTTTTGAGCTGCAAGGCTATAGGATTAAATAGGGAAAATAAAATAGTCTTTTAAAAAGTGGCTTAAATAGGATCATGGCCTTCCAGAGAATGACAACAGAGATGTCCTTTTCCTTCTGTCCATGATCAAATCAGAGTCTTTAAAAGACTTCCCTACAAACTTCCTCAACTCACTTCATTCAAAACTACTAGAAAAGAAAAACCTTTCTTTCATTCTCTAAAACCTCTCCTAAGGTTGTTCTATATATTATTTTTTTTCTTAAACCATTATCTTCTACTACTTTTCTAGCTATGTCCACCTCCAAAACCTTAGATAAACCCTTCAAAGGCTATGAACATAGTCAACCTCAAATGGGTTTTGCTATCCTACAAAGAAACACATCTCCAACTCAACCAGGTGAAAGAAGAGGCAGGAGGAAGCAAGCTGAACCAGGGAGGTTTCTTGGGGTGAGAAGAAGACCTTGGGGTAGATATGCTGCTGAGATAAGGGACCCAACCACTAAAGAAAGGCACTGGCTTGGGACTTTTGACACTGCTCAAGAGGCTGCCCTTGCTTATGACAGGGCTGCCCTCTCCATGAAGGGCACCCAGGCCAGAACCAACTTTGTTTACACCGATCACAACAACACTAGTTTCCACTCACTTCATCATCTTAGTCCCTTTGATGTCCAAACTCTTTTGCCACCCTCACAGTTCATTTGCAGCACTACTACTCAGAGTAAACAACCCACCAACCAGAATAGTCCACCTCAGCCTTTCATGACATGTCAGACTGAAACCCATACTAACCAATCAAATAATGACACGTTTTCTGAAACCTCATATGGATCATCACCACCAAATCATGATGACCATGATAACAACTTCTTTTTCTCCAATGATTCTAACTCAGGCTACTTGGGCTGCATTGTTCCTGACAACTGCTTAAGACCCCCTCCTCCTCCTTCTCATGATCCCAAAAGAAGCGACTTCAGTACTTCAAATGACCAGAACTTCTGCTCCATGAGTACCAACTCTGCTGAAACTAAATCACATTGGGACATGATGAGTGAAGTAGTGGCACCAGTCCCATCATCAATGGCTTCAAATCCAGGAGAACTTATGCCTTGTTTGGATGATTACAATGTTGGGTTTTGGGATAATAATCAGCAGCCATGGGAGCTGAATTCAGGAGACCTCTCTGCCATGATCAGTTCTAACATCCCTTTGAATGAAGGAGATTTTTACCCCCTCATTGACAACTCTATCTTTGGCTTAATGTCTGGACCCACTTCTTCAGTGTCTTGCTCTCCTTCAGTTCCTCCTTTTGGTGATGCAGTTGACTTGGGTCATTCTCTCTTTTAAGTATATGTATATGTCATCTGTTGTAGTGCATCCGTCTATATATGGGTGCACCAAGATACTCATCCCATTTATCATATCCATGCACTTTTTCTAGTTAGCTCTTTTTCTTCAGTCTTGGGTTTTTCTTGCTACTCTTTCTTCTCTGTAATTATCCTTAAGGGAAAAGAACATCCAAATATAACAAGAAAGAGATTTGGAATGTCTACTAAAGTTTAACAAGATTTTAATGCAGCAAGTATTTATTTTCTTATTCTTTTTCTTTTTCTTCAGTTTGTTATGGTAGAAGTTTAGGCTATCTCCAATTTATAACTTTAAAATGGTGTAACTATCCCACTAAAATGGTGTAACTCTCACCTCATTTCATGTGTTACTCTTGCATCAAATGTTAAACTAAACAGAATATTCCCCTTTTCTTTCTTTATTTTTTTAATTCTCAATTATTAATTTATTTCATAAATTATTTAATTATATATTAATTAACACATTATTGCAATAGCATATTCTAGTATACTAAATTATTGGAAAAAAAATATTCTAGTAAAGTAGATATACTGAAAATTAAGAAATTACTTTTAATTAAATGAATAGTGTATTTAATAGAAAATTTAAAAAATATATATTAAATTACATTTATTTTTAATTTTCTATTAACTGAATATTCAATTTCGTAGAAAATTTTAAAAAATATTACATTTAACACCACAGTCCACAACTGGAAAAATCATTACACTTAATATTTTTTTAAAACAAATAAATAGTGTTCCACCAAATTTACTGCACCAATTTGGTATAAATTTTAGTTTATATAACAATCAAAATTAAAACAAATATAAATTATATAAATCATTATATAATAAAAGATAATAATAATGATATATTAGGAATAAATTTATAAGAAGTTATAAAGTTAGAGAAATATTGGAATGAAAAGAAACTTTAAAATCAACAACAAATGAATAGTGTTACATGAAACTTGGTGTGATACTATTTACTATACCTATTTGGTGTAGTGATTTAGAGTCCGGCTGGAGTGAGAATTTCGCACCAAAATAGTGTTGGGTTGGAGATGCTATAATATCTTGATGAAAATATTCTTCTCACATCATTTTGGGCTCGTTAATTATGGCTAATATACAATGGAGCATTACCTTTTCAGCTATTTGCCTTATCATTTTCAAATAATGAAAACTTACTTCTTTCTATATATATATATATATATATTTGTATACAGGTCTATAATCAGGTTTTGTTTTTTTGTTTTTTAATCTATCTATGAGTATTTTTTTTTTAGCCATTGGATCATATTTAATGACTACTTATAATTTGAGTAATTAGAAAAAATAATAATAATAAATACATATTATTTAATATTTTTCTCTCTACCTTTTACTATAAAAAACATGCGTGATGAATTTTAATTGGACAAAATAATACCAATAAATAGATAAAGAAAATACCTACTGTATTGGTGCCAATATTATATATATACATATCTCTCTCTCTTTGGCAATCGTTTTCTTCATTAACTTTTTTTAGCACTGCACTATATTTCTCACTATTTTTTATACTGTGTTCTCACTATTTTTTATGCTACGTTGTCTCATTTTTGATACGTGTATTTTACTATTTAGTTTCACATTTTAATAATATAAGAATTAGGAGGCGGCTATAGTAGGGGCGCCCCTACGTAAGGCCCCTGTTTATACACCGTTTGATGAAAATCTGTGGGGAATCTGTTTATACACAGATTCTTATCAAACGGTGTATAAACAGGGCCTTACGTAGAAACGCCCCTACTGTAGACGCGCCCTAAGAATTATAATAAAATCTATGTATCAAACAAAAAAGCTAAAAAAGTACAAATAAGAGTGTACAAAAAGCGTGCAGCTAACAGTCTTCGTTCAAGTTATTAGTAACTTAGGTTTCAATATGGATTGGTCGCTGCCAAGCAGACATTCCCTTGTCCAAAGTTTAACTCCTAGTTTGTAATTGTTTTTTTTTTTTTTTTTTTTGAAAAAAAAAATTGATGTAAAGGGGTTTTAGACATTAGAGGGTGAGTATGTAGGAGCATGGCGTGACTGCATAAAAATCCTTAGTCCCAACTTTTAAGGAATATAGGATCAGCAACGTCATTGAGTACTGTTGGGTCTTCGCGTCTTTGCGTGTTTGTGTCTTTTAGAGAAACTTTATTGTGTACTACTCATTTGGTACTAGTAGTAGAGTCATAATGCTATCAACTCAGGCGCTACAGGTTTTTAACTGTGAACTCAAAATCAATATTGTAGTCTCCAATTTAGCTCGTTTCCTTTATCCACTTCAAAGAGTCTGATATTTACGTTACTAATATTAACAAGAATGAATAGTCTTTTATGTTTAGGCTTCAAAACAAAGAGTGGAAAATGAAGTAAAAATATCCAAGGGAACTTAGGGAACGGAAGGTTCTATCACTTTTAAAACATCAATCAGGGCAGGCAAATATCAGCGTAAGTAACTTTCTTGCCATGTAAGAAAAAGTTCAATGGCGACATGGGAAATTATTTAAAAGACAACATGGGCATTTGAGTTTTACATCGTTCTACATCAATAGCCATGCATCATAAGGGCCCATGGACATGATTACTTTGATCATTCTCTTAATTTTCTTTGTTTGGTTCCAAAAACATAGGCATGGTTCCTTTGTATGATATTTCAAATAGTCAATAGGAGAATTTTCCATATAAAGAGATTGATCACAAAGCTCTTCATGTCAGAGAATCTTAATTGGTCCATCATTTGGTAATTGCTAAGTGTCGAGTATTAACTTACAAAACAAAAAGTTTCACTTTCATGAAATATGGGCAAATTAAATGATAAAATAATGCAATCCCAAGTGGCTTAAAGCCTTAAATTCTCAAGTCAGGTTGTCATGGAGTGGAATAGTCGGCAGAAGGCGACAAAACAAAAAAGGTTCACATCATTTTACAAGGAAACAAACCCCAAAAATACTGGAAACAAATGGAAATTACATGACCCAATTCTGAAAATGGTCAAAACATGCCAACAAACAGCTTTGACGAAAAAAATGATCATAATCATGAAAGCCATTCTTATTGCCTTCTTTCTGCTTAAAAAGAGTTGAGCACATTTATTTTCGAGCCATTATTTTCAACCCACAATAAAACCAACTGTTTACAAGGCATAAATGAAGTATTATCAATCATATCTTACAAGTAATAATCGAATCGACAAACTTTCTTTACTCGCATAAGTGGAGCCAATATTTGGTATGAATAAAGCAAATTCTCAGGAACAGAGAGCAATCCCCCTAATAAAACGGGGACCAAGAAGAAGAACAATTATTGCATAGTCAAGAGTGCTTCTTCATATATTTTGTATTTCATAATAAAATTAAAAATAACCAGGTCAAGCATTTCAGTTGCCACAACATATAATCTTATCAAATATAAAGTAGCATTTTTTTATGCCTCCTTGTGGTCTCTGAATTACTTTCACAGTAGCCCTTGGACAAAAAGTGGGAGGGAAACAAGAACTTCAAATTCAAAAGTTGGATTCGAAGCTTGCTCCAAATTCAAAGAAAAATAAACGGAAAAAAAAAAAAAGGATAGACATGAAAACACGGTCAGTGTAAAAGGTAGAGTACCGTGGAACTGATCTTTCATTTTGAAAGAGAATGGGACACAATAAACACGAGCTGGATACAGATTTGCCTAATAGAACTGCAAGAAATTTTTTTTCACGGTTATTCAAGAGCAGATTGGGAGGCTATATGGGGCTGCTAAACTTTTTGATGGTTGGCCATCAGTTATTCAAGATTAAAGAGATGGCCAATATAAAGACTATATGAACACAGAAATGAACTGAGCAAAGATTGTATGCTAGGACTGAATTGTGAAACCATGATAAGTGAGATATGAAGCCTCTGTTTTGAGGACTTGCACCAAAAGGGGAAAAAAAATGATGCTTTGGTTGGAGAAATTTGAAGAAAAAGAAGAATGGGAGAGTTCTTAGCTCGAAGTACGAGATTCTGAGCTGGTACTGGCATTGCCACCAGTTGAGGTGCCAGGATTCTGAGCAGGCTGTTGAAGACTCACATGGGAGGCAGGACCGCCCTTTGAAAATGTTGAACCAACCGATCCACTAGAACTGCTCATTGATGAAGACATTCTGGCTGAAGTGGAGTCCTTAGTGGATCCTGGAGTGAGTTCAGGACGCAAGTCTGAAGATGAGGATGATGGAGCTAACGTACCAATGGCGGATCCAACCGGGTAGGGTGCGACTGGCATATCGGAAAGAGAAGATGCTGATGGACTATAACTTAGTGTTCCCACTGGGTGATCGAATTTGCATGCTGGTCCGAACTTGCATACTCCACGTTGTGCATAGTGAGAGCAAAGTGGAGCACCCTGATTTTCAAATAACACATCAATTTACCAGAAAAAAATTCTTGGGAAAATAAAAGGGGAGACAGAGAGAAAAGGAATAAGTGACCAAACAAAGGAAAAAGATTGTCATCAAAGGAAATTGGCATATTGGTTAACTAAAGACAACAATAGGATGTGTGCAGAGGGCAGGCACATTTTGCAGCCAGGCCCAGTGTCATCATGAAATATGAAGGAATAATGCCAGAAAACAGGATAACAGAGTGAACAACCTAAGCTAGCAACAGAGAATGAAGCTGAGTGTTATATTCTGGTTACAACGAGTGACATGTTTCAACAATCATTTTTGTAGTTAAGACATGCATGAAGGCAAGCATATTTGGATACTAGAGACAAGTGGCAGACATATTTTGGCAAATAACTAAACTGACTTAAAAGAAAATAATGTACATATAAAAAGACAGAAAAGTAATACAGGCTAGAAAATAAATAAACTGAAGTTCCTTTTAAGAGGAACATGCATAAGCAGACAAAAAGGAACAGAAACACGTGCATGTTTTATCAGGAACATCAGAAACTACAGTAGATGGCAAGTAAATAGATATGTAAATGCATGCAATTCACACTTTTCTTAAAACAGATAATTCAGTATGAGAAAGACACCAAAATTGATAACCCATTTGAAATAAGAGAGCAGCAACCTTGGTGGGTGGTTAATGTCAAAATGTCATCAGACTTTAATTCTTCTACAGAGAGAGGTGGGGAAGGAGTCTACTATGCCAAACAACTCTATACATTTTTTTTTCTATGTTAAATGAATACTTTGCACATGTAAACAAATTTACTACGTCAAAAGTATTTTCTTCAGACAACTCCCAGTCTACAGCATCAGTTTTTCAACTTGGATCTTCTAGATGAATGTAAAATGAGTTGGATCTAAAACAAAAGGCAATGAGGCTGTAAGACCACAAGGGAAGCTCACCGGACGCATAGGGAGACCAGCAGAGCTAAGGTTAACAGTTGTTTTTGGTGCAATAATATCCGGTGGATGATGGTATCTACATGAGGATCCAAATTTACAGTCCCCAGTTCTCATGTAATACTGGCAATCTTGTTGTCCAGGTCTTTCTGGAAAAGAATGTTCCTTCTGGCTACTAATTGAAGGACCAGCAGGAGAAGCGCCAGGTGGGTACGGTCCAGTATATGGTGGTGCTGAATGAGATAGTTGAGTTACACCATAAAATTGTCCTGAACCAACAGGGGGTTGATTGCTAGGAGAGGGTAGTGGGCTTACAGATGCCTGCATACCATGGTTGAGCGCTAAATGAAAAAACATGAAACTTGAAAATAAGAGCGAAGAAAGGAAAATCTACTGACCACATAAGGACCCCAACCCGGAAGAGGTACCATGCCTGGGGATATCAACACAGGACCATAAGGGCCTTGAACATATGAGCCTTGTACCAAAGAAGGCCTTGCAACTACTACTCCATATTGCTGTGACGAGGAACCAGACGGAGATTGCATTTGTGGATATAATGTATGTGCAGGAACTGATGCAGGTACAGGTGGAACTGGAGTTGCAGGTGATGGGACATGAAGTTGCATGCCAGCCGACTGGGGATGATGAAATTTACACGATGCACCGAACTTGCACTGTCCGGTCTTCACGTAGTATGAACACTCTTTTTCACCCTGTTTTAGTTGAAAAAGTAAAAGAAAATCAAGATTACGAATTCCATCACATGCAAAAGGAAAAGAGGATACTGACATGGAAAGGAATTGAATGAGGAGAACATAAAAGGTGAAGAAAAACAGACCGGTCGCAGTGGGTATCCATCATAATTTAGTGAAACAGGGCCAGCAGAACCTCCTCCCTGTCTAGGATGATGATACTTACAAGAAGCACCAAATTTGCATGTTCCTGTCCTCATAAAATACTGCCAGATACAGGAATCAAATTACCCATCAAAGACTATTAAACATCCAGACCTAACTTCACCTTTAACAAGCAAGAAACGAAAGCTGAATACCGTATCCAATAGAATAATGAAAATGTGCATTGCCTAATACAAACCATTTGGCATAATGGAATTAGCATATTGAGCTTCAAAATCATGTAGAACAATCATACTAAATACCTGGCATACAAGCTGGCCAACTCGCTCCGGAAACTCCCCCCCACCAGCTCTAGCAACTCCCATAACCTGAGAAGTGTGTATCTTTCAAAATTGACCAGTAGAAAAGGCCAATACACAAAATATTTAACCACTAGATATCCATATAGATCCTACCAATGAAATTTTCCAAAACAACAAATTAACGTACGAAAAGTAAAAAGTTAAAGAGAAACCACCAAAATCCCACAAAAAGAAATGCTCAAATTTGCAAAACCCACAATCGAATCTACATGCAAAACAACAATTTCTCAACTGCAATACAAGATCAAACCAAATTGAACCACGAAAACTAAATGATCACATCAAAATCATCCATTTAAGCCTAAAATTCACCGAAATTCGAAGCGAAAAAAACCCGAAAAATTTACCGCGCCGCGGTCTCGGGGATGATTGAACCGACACCGTGAGCCATAGCCACAATACCCAGTCCTCAAATAGAAGATACAATCAGCCTCGTCGGGTCTTTCCGGGTACAGTTCCTCTCTGCCTAAACCCAACGGCCAAACGGGCTCTACACCATTTTTGGCCACAATCAAAGCCCCAAAGATCAAAGACCCATTTCAGAAATCGAATAAGAAGAAAAACCCACATTTCGCTCGGAATCGAGAAACCCCGGAATTGAAATGTAGAGTGAAATGAAACGAAACGAAATGAAGCTCACCTTCGAGCCCTGTTTCGGGTCCGGTACCGGTCCATTCCGGAGACGGATCGGACTGTGACCCACCTTCCGTTGTAGCCCGACCGTACCTCTCCATTGTACGGACTCAATAGAGAGAGTGTGTGTGAAGCAGAGACTGAGTCTGATTGTTTGTACAGTAATCTGGATTGTTATAGAATATATATAGATATATAGATATATATATATATATGTATATATAATTATGTACAGGGGAATGAGACACAAGAACAAGCCCTGATCAAATTCAAGGAAACTAGAGAGAGAAAGTAGAGAGAGAATCACACACACTCTCTCCCTCACACTCGAACCAAACCAAACCAAACCCAACCCAACCCGTTTTCCTCTTCCCCCTCCTCTCTCAGTCTCTCTCTCTCTCTCAGTCTCTCTCTCTAACTTCTATCTTTCAGTTTCTCTCTCCCAGTTTTTTCAAAGGGCGTTTGTTTTTTCCATTACGTAACCCTGAAAGAGAGTCTCCTTTTTTTTTCTTTTCTTTATTTTTTATTTTTTATTTTTTATTTTTGGGTCTGAGAAAGTCTGTTAGTTTATTACGCGCCAAATATTGCATTATCATATTAATTAATTTAAACCACTTAAATTACCCTTAATTAATTATTATTGTTATTATTATTAATTTTTGGTTGTGCGAGTTAGCAACTAGAACAGAACAGGTAGCCAGATCAGTTTCAGTGGGAAAGAAGAAAAATAAAAAGAGAGGAGGTGGGGGGGGTGTTTGGGGTAGTGGAATTACGTGGATGCCCCTCGTTTATTCCAGCACGTGACTGAAATTTATTTGGAAAAAAAAAAAAAAAGACAAAACAGTATCAGGGTGTTTGAGGGATATGACAAGAGATTGTTTTGGATTTTGGAACGAATAAGAGTAACTACAAAAAGGTGATGATGAGATTAATTAAATCGGTCTTGCGGTTAAACCATCTCAAACTGAAAGTTGTTCCCCTCCACGTGGCGCTCTAGGCGGCTCTTCATTAAATTATTTTTAACAAAAATAAATTGAAAAATAAAAGTATAAATTATTGGGACTACCCAAGTTTATTTCTGGTATTTACTTTTTCTTAAGATATATTAAATTTAGTATTTACACATTCCTTCCAAAATGAAGGGTTCTCAATTTGAATCTCCATCACCAATAAAATAGCATAAAACAATAGCAATTTTAACATTTTTATTATTCCCATATTGTGAAGACTTTAGATTGATATTGCGGTCTCGTGGACCGTTAGCCAAAAAAAAAAAAAAAATTATTTTAAACATTTTTAGATGATTTTTGGTGTCATTAAATATCCGGACTAGTAGGTATATTCCCCCAATCATTTTATTTGGGATTTTGGTATGGGATTTATATTTTTAATTTGGAGGAAAAATGAAGGTTCTTAACACTATCAAAATGAAATCCAAAAAGTTCGAAAATACCAACAAAAAAAAAATTACAAATTACGTTGACTTACTGTTAAATTGCTAGCATTTTCAGAGGCTAAATTCGGTGCACATATATCTATCCATTCTTTGCAGCCAGCAGCACCATATAAATGTATAATATATATCTTAGAAATTAAGAGAATTTATTCGAACCCATGATGGAATATTTAGTGTATTTTTCTTATTAAAAAAATAAAAATGAAAATTGTTGGTGTGTGCAGAAATGGGACAAGCAATAATTAAGTATCATACTTTTTTGAGGATGAATGAGATCGGAGCACTTTTTCAATTTTCAGTCAATCACGTCCTAATCTCATGGGAAAATACATAATACATAATGATAATAATAATACATAAAAAGAGAGTCAGAGACCCTCCTCTCCGTTGGTGAGGTTAGCTGAGCTGAGCCAATTTGGTCATCGGGGTGGCCCTCCTCTCCTCTTTTAGCAGCCTTTTTTCCACTTTCTATTTTATTATTCTAACTTCGTCCATGTCTATTCTGAAATTTTCTAATTGTCTCTTTTTGAATTTTTTTTTGCCCACAACACAAATAAAATATAAATACTAAATTTTAGTAGTATAGGATTCTCTATTGTATGTGCAATGTTTATTTTATTGTAAAATAGAATAGAGTAATTACGATAAAAAAAAATACGTGGAATAACAAAAAAAAAAAGAAAAAGAAAAAAAAATATATAGTATAAAAATGTCAGGGACACATTGGGGATTACATGTACTTAACTGTGAAGTAAAGTTAGAATCTGAAGTGGAAAACTAGGGACTTAGGATTTGGACACTTTCAGCGGCGCGACACTTCTTCTAAGCCAATTAAAAAGCGAAACGTGTATTTCAAGACCCACTTTCACAGGTTTCTCCAATCCTCTCTGAAAGAGCGTGGACTACGCGCTGTGTGTCCGTACAACTGGGGGATTTTAAAGAAAACAAAACATATGTACAAAGATTAAAACTTGAGGAGAGTAAGATAATTATTTAATTTATTTCACAAAAATACTTCCAAAAATTAAGGAAAGAAAAAGATTTGCACGTTACTATTTTTTATTTTCGTTTATTGTTTAAGAGAAATCGATAGAAAATACATTGAAAACTTCTATAGTTTAAAACAAAAAGTAGAAATGTTCCTAAACAAATCTAGAATAATGGACACTTAATCAAAATTACTAAATGAGAAATTAGATTAGTGTCAATTTTTTTTTACACTTCATGTCAATAAATGTCCATTTCTTTTTTAAGCCAAAATAGATCAAATGTTATACATGATGTATCCATTTATATATATATAAGTCATTTTACTACAATAGTTGAAAAACTAATATCTCTATTTTAAAGATGTCTTGAATTCAAACCTTTTGCTAACAGCCCCTTACTAAAAATAGGCTTATGTGGTGACATTTTTATTCTTTCTTTTTTCAAAATAAAACTAACTTTGAACATTTTTGCAAATTACACACTTCATTTCACTTTCAAAAAAATAACTAAATAAGTTCAAAATTTAGAAAAAAAAAAAAGGTTCAAAAGTGCATTTCGGGAAAAAAAAAAAATTGAATAAATTGGGAAAGTGGTTTTTGACGAATTGTTATGGCGCGTGAGATGAAGCATTTAATTCCGTTAAAGACCCAAAGGCTGGTAAGCATCATGTAGAGGTTGAATTTCAGATGTTGGTTACTCCGACAAAAGAACGGCTAGGATCTGCTTCATCGAACAAACGGCTGAGATGGATTACGTGTCAGCGTCGGGGCAGTGGCGAGACTCGGGAGTGACTCGGCGGTGAGGTGTTGGGGGGGAGTAGGTAAGAGGTCTATAAATGCATAATTATTCCGTGCAGCGGGTAAAACCTGTGACCGGGTGCAGCCGGTGGGAGTCGAGGCTGAGTGGGGAGCAAGGGAACAGGAGGAACCGGTCAGCAGGTGGAAAGTGGTTTCGTTTGACTTGGACAAGATTTGGCCACAAGTGGAACTTTTTAAGATTTGGTGCTATTACTCTTTCTCTGGACTGTAGCAACCGTATCTTATTAATCCATATGTCGGCGAGCCATTTGTGATTTTTCTTTTTTCCCCTTTTTTTTTATAATTTCATTTTTATTTTTATTTTTATCAAGATTTCCTTTTCTCTCATTTTTCCGGTTGGTTATTGATTCATGGGTAGGCATTGGTGTTTGGAAAATCCTTTTTGTGTTTATTCACTTAGTCTAGTATTGGGTTGGGCTACAATGGCCCATTTAAAATGACATTCATGGACCTACAAACAGTCGTAAAGCAAGAAATGGAGTATGTATAAGAAATAACCATTTTTTCACCTTAATTTAAAATATAGCCCTTTTTTACAGCTATTCTTTTTCTTTTTTTTTTTCTTTTTGCTAAATGGCCATTTTTCATTTGATCAATTTTAGGTATATATTATATCAATTTTTTGTGTATAAGTACATCAATTTTATATGAAATATATTAATTTTGAAACTGATACATTTCGACATATTTTTGATACATTCGACTATTTGGTAATAATGTTTGAAAAACAACCGTTTCTTAAATAGAGACCCAAAATGTGGCCGTTTCACTCAGAAACCCAGGAGAAATCCCGAAAACTAACTTATAACAAATGGCCCCCCTTTTTTGCACTTTATTTTACTAAGTACCATTGTTGTTTGAGCCATTATCAATTTTGATCATATTTTAAAGCTCATGATAAATATGGAACAAACTATAAGTTTTTTTTTAAATAACCATTTTTTCTATTGAAAAAATTAGAAATATAAATTTGCCCCTGCTATTCCATTAAAAAATCAATCGGGTTGAATATTTCGAACAAGGTAATAAAATAAAAGATAACACTACATATCCCAACTTTTGTACCAAATAATAATACAAAAGTTGGTACCTCAAGCATTATCCTTAAAAAAATCATACTTGAGCTCAAAAAAAAAATCATGTATGAGGTAGAAAAAGACCAGGTTATTATCAATTTTGACGTTATTTTAAGGTTCAAATTGAAATATGGTACAAATTGTAACCCATAAAAAAAAATGATGAAAATTTTAAAAATGCGCATTTGCCCTCCGCATCTCACTATTCAATAAAAACGGTCGAAAACAACTCGATCATTGACATTTACATTTATTAAAATGTAAAACAAGAACATTGACCTTTATTAAAATGGTTCACCACAAAAGTTGTGTGGTTTTTCTCGAGTAATTATTTTAATTTTATAGCTATAAATTAGTTTTTAGAGTTTAGGGTCATATTCTCGATGGTAATAGCAGTACGCACATGTTCGTTTCTGATATACAGAAATATAATAAAATGACAATAATAGTTGCAATTTGCAAATTATGAAAATGGAATCACTGACAAGATAATGAGATATAGAAGACAAAGTCTAATTATTCTATATTCTCGCTAAGATAAGAAATACTCATGTTAATTTAAAGCAATTTGTTTGACCTAAAACCCGGTTTAGGCCATATCTGTATGCTAAGATAGATTAAGGAAATTGCTTAACTAGTAGAAATTGTCTAGAAAAAGCAAATGAACCTATATTATAAGACGACAGTTCTTTAATTGTTCCAAATAATCAAAATAGTGAGACAAACATTTAAAGCATAATACTCCCGGGGAAAAAAATATTTGGTTTTATCCCTTTAGACCATAATTTGACACTAGTTGTTGCCCATTTTTTTTTTGTAAATGAATGAGATGTGCCTCACTTAAAAAAATACTAATTAGTATCTATTGGTGAGTTGAGCTATCTATAACCCCAAAAAAAGAAAAATTAAAAATTAAAAATGTTAAAAGGTAGGCAGAGTAATGGTGAATATCAAATTTTTTTTTTCTATTGAAAAATCATTTTAAGCTAAAAATTTAGTTTCATATTAATAGCCTACCCAAGTCCTTGACTCAATCAAAATTGTTTGCACTTGTTTGGTAACTTTCTTTAAAAATTTGTTCAATGTTTTCGAAAGTGAAATGGATAGTAAAAATCTTCTTAAATAAGATTTGGAGAAAATCTCTATCATCCAATTCATTTTCAAAATATAACATAAAAATAAAAGTGTTACTAGACAAATCGTTCATTTTTTCATTTTAGTTTTCTGTAAAGAAATTTTAGCGTCAAGAGATATATACATGCAAATGTAAACAGTTACGTACCGACCTTTTTAATTTATATCACCAAGCAAATATATACACGAGTCAAAGCCCCGAGATAGCAAAAGTGCAAAACCACTTATGGGATCATAAGTTTGCCTGAAAACACTAACACAATTAAAAACCCAAAAGTGGAAAATAAAAATAAAACAAAAATCCCAAAGAGAAAAATAAATTGAAAAACCACTTTCACTATTGAGTGATCAATTCCCATGTACATTTTCGTTCAAAACTCTCAAATCGGTGGTCTCAGGTTTCAATTTCAAACTAGTACTTAGTATGGTAATTAAATTATGCAATTACCAACAATTTAAATGGGAGGGGAAAATGGTATATATCAATATATGTGCTATACATAGTATGAAACTTCCAAAAACAATGGTACAAATTTTTGTTGGAATTATCACCTGTGTTGAGGACCATGTATGGTTTATTGGAGTGAGCTAGTGATTGGCTCAACTTACCCACATAGGATGACATTGCATCTGAACTTTGCATATTCTTCAACTTCAATTCTTGCATATACTTCTTCCTCCGTTTTTTCTTGTTTCTTCTTTCCTGGTCTTATTCCGTGGAACTCATGACAGAAACGTTTAAAGGCTTCATTTGGAGTCAACTGCCAGAAAGCAAAGGAAATAACACAGTCAGCACTTGTGATATTTGTACATTAGGTAAAATAGAAAAAAGAATATTGCCTTAAGATACTAACTGTTTAAGTTCCACCAAAATAAATACGCAAGTATCTATAATTTGTCGCTTACAACAATCAAATACATATGTGGTCAAAGACTAAGCTGGAATCCCTACCATTCCCTTCTTTAATAAAAGAAAAAAAATAGACATTTATATAAATGTACAAAGTTGAAATAGCACTTTATGATAGCTTGGCACTATAAATTGAAAAGAGACTTACCGAACTACTATATGTGAAAAAAGATGTCTAGCTACTATTTAGTCATGTTAATTTAGCCTAAAATTTTCCTAAATCACACGTTCAATTCGTGGCCCGGTCATATAATGCCTCGTATCTTATTAGTCCACATGTCTAAAGATGCCACTAGACCAAACTTTGCCAATTTAATTGATAAAGTTTTTAATTTTAACATCGCTTTATAAATTTTTCCACCAAATTATTAAAATGTAAACAAATAAAAAGCTAATAAATCATAATGAAGTTTGTATTTACTATTTCGAGTTGAGATTGGTTGAAGTTTAAGAATTTCGATTTGAGATTGATTGAAGTTAAAGAAAAGAAAAAAGAATTAAAAGACTTTAAATAGGAAAATAATTCGAAATAATCTATATGTATGACCTAAGTCGTTTTGCTAATGTGTGTCATATGTTGAATGTTGATAGCTCTATGTGAAACAGTCCATATTAATATATGTTCATGGATTCATGCATAAGGTATATTAGCCAAATAAATAAAAATAGAGAAAAATAAGATGGAATTGTTTACCGTGCGACCAAATTCATATTTCCTTTCAATGTGGATGCGGTCAAAAGTATTAGACTTTGGTTTGGTGGTGAGTCTCCTTGGAAAGGGCCAAAGACGATGTGGGGACCACCGGCTGCTGGGTCTGTTTCGGGTGATCATGATCAAGACTTGGCTCACAGAGTGCTCTGCTTTCTCTAAGTAGCTTCAATGCACTTGATAATCCTTCCTCTATCGGAATTTCACGCATAAATCCATCTTTCACCATCCTTACATGAATATCTATGCTTGAGAGAGAGAGAGCGGAAAGGGAGAAACCAGACAAGCGGCCGACCAAGTGGAAAAGATAAGGGGCAGTTTGATTTAGCTTCTTAATAAGTTAAAAGTATTTTTCGAACAATATGTGAGTCAAAATGTGTTTAGTAAAAGTCTGAAAATCAGATTATTCAATAATTTTCGATAAAGCTGCAGCTAAAAGACAAAGCTGACCTAAGGCAGCTTTAGCTTTTAGATTATGTAAGAATCTACACTATCTTTTTATGAATAAATCATAATGACTAAAATATCCTAACTTAAAATAAAAATGCTACACACTTAATTGAATTTATTTTCATATCAATTTTTTTAAAAAAAGTATTAATATGTTTAAATCATAATTGACTAAAATATTCTTCATATTAATTATTTTGAAGTAACTAAATTGATTCTTTATTAAAATTTTAAATTCAAATGAAAATAAAATAAATTTAATTGAGTAACTAATTTAATTGAGTTTATTTTCATATCAATTTTTTTTTTTAAAAAAAAGTATTAACATCTTTAGTATGTACAAATATGCATTATTATAAAAAATATTAATAAGCTTTTTTTATAAATATGTATAATTGTACAATGATGTTTATTTTAGTCATTTTATATTTGCACAAAAATTCAGTAATACAGTTTATCAAATACTTTCAAGTCATAGCACTTCAAAATTACAATTTACCAAACACTCTTCTACTTTACGCTACAGCGAATTTTTCTTTCGGCACAACTAAAAATGTTTTCTTTAAAATTTACAGTTCTACCGAACTAGCCCAAGGTGTGGTAGGATGTGTATATAACATGCATACATATATATAGAGAAAATCATCTTTTTTAGTTTGCTCTCAAGAAAAAAAATTTACCCTTGTTAATATATCTGAGGAAAAAAAAAAGGAAAACCCATAAAGATTAAGTAACGGTGGATATTATGCTAATTTTAATCGATTGATGGATGCAAAGACCAAACGACATATCGCTTGTTTCAAAGCCTAGAACCGACGCGTCGTTTTTATTGGGCAGACAAAGAACGACATGTCGTTTTTGTTTCGCTGACAAGGAACGATCTGTGTATGAGGGTTTATTTAGGGTTTTTCAGGATCATGCTGCATGAGAATGGCGGAGACGCGCCAGAGAGTCTGACTGGCACTGTTTTTCAAATTATTTTCTACGACTTCACTTATATCTGACGTTGTATCGTCTCTATTGCAATGTATCGTACGGCAATCGCTTCGTTAAACCCTCGATTTAGGGTTTTACTTCAACTGCTTCCCACTTCTTCTCCGAAGCTCGAAATTTTTGCAATGGCGGAGAGAATTGGCTCCCAGAAATTTGTAAGTTCCTTCTATACATCAGCAATTTCAAAACCCATGTCTTATTTTCTCTGCAAAAGCAATGTTTTGGGGAATTATAGTGTGAGAGCTTTAGGACCAATCAGTAATAATTTGGGTTTTATTCGAAACCCAAAACCTTTGCCCCTTAGATTTATGTCAACTAGTTCAAATCAACAATCTTTTGCGGTCTCTTACCTCATAAACTCACTTGGGTTTTCTCCGCAAACCGCTGTATCAGCTTCCAAGTATCTTAATTTTGAGACTCCGGAGAAACCAGACAAAGCTATAGAGTTTTTCAAGGATTATGGTTTCACTCAGACCCAGATTTCAAGAGTTTTCAAAAAATGTCCTGGACTGCTCCTATCGGATAGAGAGAAAACTATTCTGCCCAAGTTGGAGTTTTTTGAATCCAAAGGCCTTTCAGGCCCCGAACTTGCCAAAGTAGTTTCTGGGTTTCCTTATATTTTGAGGAATAGCTTAGCTAAACAGATTGTGCCCTCATATGAATTTTTTAGTAATTTGTTTCAGTCTGAGGAGAAGGCCATTTTGACCGTTAAACGGTGTCCGGATATTATTTGTAGGAATGTTGAGAAATATGTGGCACCAAACATTACTACTTTGCGAGAACATGGAGTGCCTGCCTCCAATATAGCTACCTTGCTTCATTACCAGCCCAAAGCTTTCATGATAAGTATGGATCGGTTCCGAGAGATTGTGGAGGAAGTGGAGCGAATGGGGTTTAATGCTTCAAAGATGAAGTTTCTACTTGCAGTTTTCGCATTTCGGGCAATGAGCAAACAAACATGGGAAAGTAAGGTCGATGCTTTTAAGAAGTGGGGTTGGTCTGATGAAGAAATTTCGATAGCCTTTGAAAGGAATCCTTGGTGTATGATGGCATCTGAAGATAAGATTATGGCTTGTATGGATTTTTTCACCAACAAAATGGGTTGGAGTCCTTGCCGCGTTGCTAATCGCCCGGTACTCCTTACACTGAGCTTGAAGAAGAGAGTAATACCAAGGTGTTCACTTTTTCAAGTTCTGTTGTCAAAAGGTTTGGTGGAGAAGGAGGTAAGCCTAGCTGCGTTATTGGAAACTTCAGAAGAGAAGTTTCTCAAGAAGTTTGTCAAGTGTTATAAGGAGGAAGCTCCTGAGCTGTTGAAGCTGTACAAGGAAAAAATGGATCTTTCAAAAGGGTGAGAGATTGATAAAGTTTGACGAGTATGTTGCAAAGAGTGAGGTAAAACAATTTTTTTGGCATGCCCTTACCGCATATTGATTTTCCCTTGTCGTTTGACTCGATGTAATTGAAAAGTTTTCGGTTTTGAATTCTCCCTTGACTTGAGGTCCAAGACTGGAGCTTGTGTGCATCGTAATCTATATGCAAATCAAGTTTGTGGTGTCTATTCCTGCTGTGCTTTGTGCTCTTAGTCTTTAACATACATGTTCATTGTCGCATTCACTGAACATAGGTCTTATCATTAATTTTATAAACCATTCAAAGAACCTTCTTTTCGGCCAACTTGATCACACTTTTCTTTTTAGGCTAATACATTTTATTTTCTTGGGTAAAGGAATTAAACAAAAAGACCTATAAGTAACACCAATTTTTATGGTGACATGCTCATATGAATTACAATATGTTTCACACACACACAGTGCAAGAATTTAAGAAAAAGGGCACACTTTTTGTTTTGCAAAGTCACAACTTAGAAGAAGATCTAGATAATTCCATGCTTAGTATTTGGCAATTACAGACTTTACAGTTTGAGTTCCGTTATTGGCATTGATTTTATGTGTTGAAGCAACAGAGTAGGTAGTAGTAGAAGCTCTGAATGTACAATAGCAATAAGGTCCATATCCATTTATAAGTTTGCAACTCGCTGGCACACTCATATCTTTAGTTGATGGACACTTCTTGCATCTGTGATGGCACTCAACGTCTGAACATTTTTGACCTTTTTTCACGAAACCCCAACAATCCAGGTACCTTGCTCCCACTATGGAAACCCTACTTTCACTGCACAAAACAAAAATAACATTGAAGTATAAGCTGGTCTTTTTGGCCCTGAAATAAAAGGGTTACAAGGGTAAAGAATGGTGTATCCAGATAGATAATCTCCGCAAGAAGGCTACTAGAGCGCTTTGCAGAGTGTTTCGACTTCTACCCTTTAAGCGAATCATTTCGTTTTTGTTGTTTGTTGTTTTTTATTTTTAATAAAAAGTCGAATCTTGGTGACGAGTTTATAAGAAATATTCATTGAGTACCAAATGGTGGTAATAATTCGGTGAAGAGTCTTTCTATTTGTTTGTAAGATATTAGTAATTTTGCACGAAAATGAATTTATGATTCATACACATTGGAGATAGGGAACCGAGAACAAACCTTGCCACAACATAATAAGAAAAATAATCGAGTAAAATAAGTTGAAACTCTTCGTTGTCAATGCCATACTTCAAATGTTATTTAGTGAAATTAGTATCTGACTCTAATATGATAAATAATAGAGGAAGAAACATATGACATTATAAGGACTGTGATAGTAATTTTGAAAGGTTTTTTCTCCATTGGCTTCTGATATACATGTAATTAGGAACCAGGTGACCCTTCCCTAACTTGAAAAATTATGCTAATTTGAATGAGTTATCTTTCATCTACCTTTTAACAAAAAATTTATTTTCCTTATTTTTACGAATTAAATTTTAAAATTAGTCTTCTTCGCCTCTTCAACTACATTTATATGTTACATAATGTGGAATAATATGTGACTAAAAATGAAATTTGCTGGCTTCTACTATATTCAAGTAAAAAGTAATTTGGGAATATCCTTCATATTAGTATCTGAGGGATAATTATATATTTATATCGTACATTTTGTTTGTTTGTTTAGTTTATACCTTACATTGTGTAGAGATGTCAATGTGAGTCGAGTTTTGTGGGTCAGCCCATATTTTAAAGAAAAAGTACTGTACTGATCTGAGCCAGCCCACAATCATGCTGGCTTGAGTGTAGGGGTCAGGCTGGGCCTCAACAATAGACCCATCAGCCTAGCCCGACCCGGCTTAGTCTGCCCATATTTAGCCATTTTATATAGAGAAATTTAGGTGGATAACCAATATTTTAAATTTGATTAAGTAGATATCTACTTTTAAATTTTATAACTAAATGTCTAAGTATATATGTTTTTACACTTGGCAATGTCAACTCATGTATACTTGTTATATAATATTTTCAACTTATGTATACTTGATATATAATATTTTACACTTGGTATATAAACATATATACCAGACATTTTGCTATAACATGAAAAAACGGATATTTACTTAAAATGGGCCCAAAATTTGGTCATTTTACTATAAGATACTTTTATATATAGTTTTAAATATATTTCTTAATTAAATATTTTCATTTATATGTTTTTAATATATTTATTTACTTATTTTTAATTTATTCAAATTTTAAAAGCATATGAATAAGTTTTAGGCATATATTTTAGCCCACATAAGTATAAATTTGATATTTTAAAGCATAAAACAATAACGAAATTAGGCCTACATGCACGACCCGCTTAGGCATGCATAAAATGTGAGTGGGCCTGTGGGCCATACTAGACTCCTTGATAGGAATATGGGCCGGTCCGGCCCGGTACAATACTCGTGTGGACTTATCAAATGTGGGCTGGTCTGACCCACTTTACATTTCTAGCTTTTTGATTATTATCAACATTAATTTTCAGATTTGAAATTTGTAATAAATTTATATACTTTCTAGGTCTAACATCAATTTTGACTATTGAGTTTACCAATATACCCTTTTAACTTTAAGGATATATAGTTTAATACTAAATTTAAATTTAAAAGTAATTAAAATTAATAGCTAAAAGAACATATATTAAAAAAATAATTTAAGAAATACAAAATCCTATAAATATTAACTATTATTTATAAACATATTTATCAATTTTAATCAAGTTTGAAATTTAAAATGCTTTTTAAATTCATATTTTAAACTTTAGAAAAGCATTTTGGTATATATATAATGGTGAAAATTGGTGTTTGACCCAATGAATGTATAAATTTGTTACAAATTCTAAATTTGAAAATTAATGTTGATAATAATCAAAACACAAGTTATGAATTGAACAAATAGCCAAAATACAAGGTATAAAACTGTAATCAGCCTATTATTTAATATCAAAATGCAAAATAAAACAACTACACGCAATTCATGGAACATACGTTTTTTGATCCTATCACACACAATTATAGTATTAATTCTGTGAGCTGTGAGGATCTAAATCTCTCTAATAATTTAACAAATGCCTTCCGTAATTAAGTATGTTTGTTAGTGTGTTGCAAACAGACATGGCATATTCGCATTTCCTCGCAAAATAGAGATCTTAAATTCGAAGTCCCAACCCATAAAATAAATAAATATTTTGTTCTTAGATTTCTTTGTTGACTTTTCCCGATACCGCAAAGAAATTGTACGGTTAGTGACACATCACCTACTTGTGGGGATTTGGAGTTTGGACCTACGTAGGAGAACATGGCCCAAATAGCTTTTCTCTAAATATTTTTCAGGATGATTTTTGGAATTCTTATAAATTTTATGGTCAATAGTATTTGTGACTTCCACACATAAATTCTACGATATTCTAAAAAAAGGTCGTCATAAGTATGTCATTTGGGTCGAAAAAAACTCCTAGATCTATCTAATTCCGTCTATTTGTGCTAAATAAAAGTACTCTTATTTCAAATTTTCAATCCAAGAACCCAAAAGAAAGAAAGAAAGAAATAAATAAAGGGGAAGAAAAAAACATATGTTTGCTTCATTTATCAACAAATTATCTGAGGTTCCATTGTTTGACTAAAACTTATAGTTATATGCTTTAGTTATTTATTTATTTTGGCGCGTGTATTCACAAAATGGCCAAATTTTGAGCTCTTTAAAATAAATGTTCGTTTTTTCTAGACATGGTAGCAAAAGCCAGCGGATCTTTCGTGTAAAATCCGATTTACATGGTATAAAAATTTATATACTGAAATACAAACTGATATATTTGGTCATTCTAAGAGGAAAAAGGCAAACATTTATTAGAATGGAGTGTAAAACAAAATTCCGACTCTGATTTCTCATATAAAGCTAATCCATACATATAGTTATAATTTATTGAGGTAATTAGGCTGAATAGCGGTTTTGGATAATGGTTTTACATTAATAGTAAATTTTTGGCCTTTTTTTTCCCCAAGAAAACTGTTATAAACTGTAACTTTTTTTTTTTTTTTTTTCCAGAACTGCAGTCTATGTAAAAAGCCCGTAATATGTCACAAAAGTATATGGACCTAGTGTGTGCATGAGATATGGGCTATGTTCTGTTGGACGACCCAAAGGTACATTTTCTTAAGTATTTACAGTAAACGTCATTTCTTTACACACAGTTTTAATAAATATCTGCTTTTTATTTTCATAGGTAAATGGTGGAATATATCGGTTTTCACACTGTATATCAATTGAATAAGAGAATATTATGGCAGAGTAACAGTTTTAGAGGATTGTATTATATTCATAGCCTTTTTTACAATTTTTCCAAAAACAAATACGGTAAAACATATTTTTTAAGAATTACTATAGTGATATCCATGAAAATTCCTTGACATAATGGATCCAATTTATACACTTATATTAGTTTTTATTTGAGTAAATCAGTATATATCCTCGATACATCAACTGATGTACTGATATTTAGCTATAAATTTTTTTTTAAAAAATGAACATCTATTATAATGAAGTTCAAAATCGGTCATCTTACTAAAATTCATTTTTAGAAAAAAAAATATAAAAATACGGTGATCTTTGCTTTTTTAATCTGGTGCGGCTTTTATTTAGAAACTATGAGTTTTTAAAAAATATTTAGAAAATTGTCAATTTTTAAAATAGTAAATAGTATTCAGTAACCAGTTTTTCAGTACTAGTAACCATTTTTCAGAAATTGGTAATCAATAACCTTTTTAAAAATGGTATTTCTCTAAAAAAAATTTAAAAAGTGATATTTTATAATATAATCCGTATAGATTTGAAAAAAAAAAAAGAAATCGATCTCTGTATTTTTGTAATTTCTTTTTGGTTTTATGTGTAAAAGTGTTAGAAGCCCTTCTCAAAATAATTTTTTAGGATTGTTGCAGTAATAATGACAGGTAGCCACTATATTATAGCTGTAAATTTATGACTGTTTTAGGACCATAAATATTATAGGGTTGACTAGTTATTTAACTAATTTTTGGCCCAAAACTCAGTATATGACTAAGTTTAAAAGTTTATAATTAAATATCTAACTCACTTAATGATAAAAAAGAAAATACAACATATTTTATAACTAAGACAAAAAAAAAATGAATGTTTTAGCTATAATTTTTAAAATATGGATATCTACTTAAACCAATTTAAAAAATTAATCATCCACCTAATTTTTTTCAATATTCAATATTTTATATTGACTAATCACTAAAATTGTAGTAATCCTAAAAAATCATTCAACAAAATACTTCTAGAAAAGTCATTTTATCAAAAAAAAAAAAAAAAGGAAAAGTTATTTTACACCACCATAGTGTTTTGGGCCTGAAAATTTTCCTAACCAAGCCCATATAAGTTTGGAGCAAAAACTCTACTATGGGCTAGTATTAGGCTATTGATATTTGGGCCGATGAACATAGGCCCATTATGAGGTGACAAAGGTCAAGTCCACCTGATGAGGACACGCAAGTTCAAGCCCACGGCTGGAACTGGAACTGGAACTAAGCCACAGGGGTGGTCATATGACAGTACGGTACACCCCACCAGTGCCACGTGTAAGAGACCAGAAAAGGGTAAATCTGACTAAGCACACTGCTTGGACTGTGGGCCCCACTACACTATCTCTCCTTTTTTCTCAACCTATTATTAAATTATTTAAAAATATAATAAAATAAAAAAATTCAAAACCGAGGCAAAAATTATGAATTTTCTTAAAGGTATTTATTTTAAAGTTTCGCGGTTATGCCCTCAAATTGTCATTCTTCTTCATCATCATCTTCTTCTTCATCGTCTTCAATCTCAACCGATCTCATCATCATCACCATCATCATCGTCATCGTCACCACCAACTCCATAGCTGCTCTGCTCGATCGCTCGACGTCTCAGAATGTGGAAGCGATTTTGATTGGTGAGCGACCTCGTTCTCAATTTTGTTGATTTCTGTTTCTTTTCGGAGATTTGGCGTTCTTGAATTGTTTGATTTCAAGTTTTCATTTGAATTTTTAGGGTTTTTACTTTCTGTTTGGTTGCTGAGAAAATTTAGAATAGAACCGGAAAGACTGCGAAACTTTGAGGATCTTGTAGGTAGTTGTGTTTTGAATTTTTGGTTTTGATGTTCTATGTTGGGTTGGAGAGAATTGGATTGTGAGAATCATAGAATTTGGGAGTAGATTTTGTTTAATTTTTTCCGGGTGGCCAAGCATTGATGCTGGATTCTCATCTGGTTGGTGTCAATGCTGAGCTTCGATGGGTTAGAGCGAAAAATTGTTCCTTTGGTTTGAATCTGAGTTGATCAGTGGAGAAGAGGAAAGAACGAAAAAGAGGAGAAGGATTATCGTGTGGTTTGCTTCGATTTGGCTGTAATATGAAAATCTGATCTTTGTTTGTTTACTTGATATGTTTCAGAACGCTAAGGAAGTTTGTCATGGCGCCTTCAAGAAAATCGAGGAATGGGAATAAGCGGTTTTCTAGTGTTAATGAAGTATCTCCTAACAAACGCGGAGGAAATGCGAACAAAAGTAGGCAGAAAGTGAGTACTGATTGTTCTCTCGGGATAACTGTGTCCGTAGCTTATCATTTTTATGCGTAGTACAAAAGAGTAATAGTTTGAAAACTTGATCATATATGCATAAATATTTATACATTTTTTGGTGGGAAATTTGAGATTCTAGTGTTAAAGCTTGTTTACCTTGTATGGATATGCTTTCTTGTTTCGCTTCTTTTCTTTTTGTAAGTTTTGTTTGCAGGAATGAGGATCATTTGGTTTTGATCAGAGATGTAGACTCTTTTTTTTCAACAAACAATTTTGGACAAAGTTATGCTGGTCTGAAAAGTTTGGTGCCAAAACTTGTTAAACATCTCCTACACATTGGTCCTGATAAATTATAATCTACTGAATGAGAAATTCCTGAGAAATAGGACATACTGTCTCTTTCCTTGCTCAACTCCTTCTTGTTTTTACTTTTGCTTTTGCTTTTTAAGCTTGAGAAATTAACTCTTCTAATTTTTAGTTTTGTTGAATTTTTTATCTTCTAATTTTTTTTTTTTTTTTCTGGATTCCTTTTTTTTTTTTGGGTGTATCATTTCCATTGAACTCTTAACCTTTTTTTTGGGGAAATTTTGATTCTCTTGTCAGTCTCAAATATCGCATTTCCATTTTAGGAATTGAAAGCTGGCAGTTTTTTGGTGTATTAATCCGTGGTCCATTTGGTGGAAAATTTCTTTTTTCCCTCATATGTGCATTGCTTAAAGTAGTTATACTTTATCTGCCTCCCTAGCGTTACATTTACGGTGAGAGTGTCAGTAGTTTGATTTTTGGTGTTTTGCCTCCTTTCTAAAATGTGCAGAAGAGGAAGTTGTCTGACATGTTAGGGCCTCAATGGAGCAAGAAAGAGCTGGAGCGTTTCTATGAAGCATATCGTAAGTATGGAAAAGACTGGAAGAAGGTTAGTTCAAAGTTCATCTTTATTTTATTTTTTTAGTGGGGTATATACATTACATATGACGATGTTGCTGGCTGTAAACACTAAGTCACATGCCCTCCCTCATTTGACAGTTCTTCTCTCCTGTCCTGTTATTACATTATTGGAACAGCATCACAATTACTCTTGTCCCTTTCCTCTTCTTCTTTTTTATTTTTTTTTGAAGTTTTTAATGAAAATCTCATATTTAGGTGGCTACCATAATTCGTAACCGCTCAGCAGAGATGGTGGAAGCCCTTTATTCTATGAACCGGGTATGTTTTGTTAGCTTGTACCTTTGTTTGTGCTACTTGCTTCTAAACTTTATCATGCTAAATGTATGCTTTATTCGAGTTATGCCTATGTATATCTTATTGACACCACTTCTTTTACTTCTTTTATTTTTGTAGCGTAGGTCATCATGAGTTTTCACAATCTAAGAAATCACTTTTTCCTTAGATCAGTATTCTGTGGGTTGGATTAGTAAATTGTTCAGTAGGTATCAACTTGGACCATGTATAAATTGAAAATATATTGCCGACTATAGTTATAATTACTAAGGCCAGGAAAAAAAATGAAGCATTATATATATGTAAAATCATAAATTTGAGCACCTTTTATACACGTCGTTATCCAAATTTGTAAGTGCAGTACGGCAGTAAGTTTTACAGTTTCACCCTGCTCATGCAATTAGTTATAACTCATGCTATCCGCATTTTCATCAATAACTTTGATTTTCTTTTTTCTTTTTTGAGGTTAAGTTCTGGTAATTTTTTTTTTAATTGCCACATATACTTACTGATTTGTGGCGCTACTTTTTATGGTAAGAAAGAATACTCTTTTAGAAAACATTGTCATTTCCGACTAATTGACACTTCTAGGGGGTTTCTGTTATCCTTGCCTCTGTTTGTAACGTGTTCTGATTTAGGCTTTTTGTGCTGTATTTTCAGGCGTACTTATCTCTTCCGGAGGGCACTGCCTCTGTAGTTGGACTGGTAGCGATGATGACTGATCATTACTGTATACTGGTGGGTTAGGACTTCACTTACTAAGTTTTTCACATTTTAGTGCTCAGCTTGTCTGCATATAGTTAGTTTAACCAACCATTTGTGTGAATGGCCTGCGGGATTTGACATGCCAGGGTGTAAGTGACAGTGACCAAGAAAGCAGTGAGGCTGGAGGAGAATTTCGAGAGCCTCAAAAGCGCACACGAGGAAAGTTTCAGAATAGCACTTATAAAGGATCAGAAGGGCATTTGCCAGATTTTTCACAATCCAACTCAGTTGGAACGCGTGATGGATGCCTGTCATTGTTAAAGAAGAGGCGCTCTGGTGGGAAAAATATTCTCTTCTCTCTATCTCTTCTGTCTGTTTGTGATTTTTTTGCACGTCTTCATGTCTTTTTGTTTTTTTACTTTCCTCTTCCAAACCAACCCCCGCCAAAAACACATATCTGTGGGGGAAAGGGATAATGATTATTAGCAATTTTCTCTTTTCCTTGTGCTGCTTGGAATTTACTGTTTTTTGGTGCTACCTTTTAAGCCATTTCTAGTTATAGCATTTATACCTATAAAGTATTTAGTAAAGCTTCCAGCCAAGTGTGCAACAACTGTGTGCCAGAAAGTGAATTCTGTTTTTCCCCCTTATCCTAAATGTAGTCTCGTTCTCTTAAAAAAATTTGTTTGTTTTTATGTTTTATTTTTTGGAATGTATGGTTCTTGTGAGTCATAACTTAATTTTCTTTGTAGGTATTATTCCTCATGCCGTTCGAAAAAGGACTCCTCGTATCAATGTTCCATACGCAGATAAAGATAACAGTGAGAAATATCACTTAAAACTCAATATAGATGCTTCTAATGATGATGTTGCTCATGAGATAATGGCTCTGACAGAGGCCTCAAAAAGAAATGGTTCTCCCCAAGTTTCTCAGATGCCTAACAGGAAAGTAAAAGCTGCTACACTGTCACCACTTCGGGATGGTGGTAGGAGGGTAATATTCAATTTATTATACTGCTTTTTTCATTTTTCTTTAATGATATACCTAGATAATACTTAATTATTTATAATGCATTTTTGGCTTTTAGTGTGCTGCACCAGAAATGACCAGTGGAAAACTTTGTTCTACTGAATTTCATGATGGTGGTAGTGAATTAAGCTTACAGAGCACAGAAGTTGTTAATGGGGATTATGATAGAACAAAAAGTTATTTGATGGGGAGAGAAAGTGCTGCTACAGAGGATAGTCAAGAGAAAGGAGGAAAAAACTACCATGTAAAAAAGGTAGAAGTTGAAGATGGTGTAAATTATTGTTTGGATGACGTGAAAGAAGCCTATGTTGGAAGAGGGGAACGGAAACAAAATGCTGTCAAGCGAAGAATTCGAACTGAGGTTGTGAATGAAAGTCCAAGGTCCCTGTCAAAGGGTTCAGGGAAGAGAAGTAGAAAATCTCTTTTTGGAGGAGGTATGTGTCCAAGCTATTCCTTGCCGTGCACCACCCACCCACCCCCTTCCTCTTTTCTTTGTTTGTGTTTTCATTTCTGTAAGCAGGTCTTGTTTTGAATTTTCATTGACTTCCATTATTTATGGATTCTCTGGTCAGTTTTCCTCCAATGATTTTAAGCATATTTGGACCTTTCTTATTATTCATTTTGACTTTCTTTTCGTAGATGAGGACTCTCCTTTCGGTGCCCTGCAAGCCCTAGCAGATCTGTCTTTGATGATGCCAGAAGAAATTGCTGATACAGGTAAAACATCTATGTTTTGCAAATTTGCTTTTAGATGGTAATCACAAGCAATAGCTATTAATGGTTTTATTCGTAATCTTTTTATCCTTCTTTTGGAGAATGCTAATCTTTCTCTTTACTATGTTTGGTCATATTTATGAGTGAGAATTTGATTTAAATTCAAGTCTGACTCACTTACCCCCATCCCCCCCTCTCTCTTCTCTCTCTCTCTCTCTCTCAAAAGAGTCATCTGCGAAGGGTAGGAGAAATTTTTTTGACATTGTTAGTGGATCTAAACTCAAAAGAAACGATGCAGTTTCTGTTGTTGAAGATACTGCTTCCAGAGCATCTAAACTGGTAAAGGCCAAGGGGGATACCTGTGAGTCTAATGCTGGGATACAGAAAAGAAAGCAGAAGTTCTTGACATCGCAAGTAAGGACAATAACAACATTCGAGATTTTCTTTAGTTTTGTTCCTTAATAAGTCTGGACCTGTCTTTTTGTTTTAGGCATGACTGATTAACTTATGCAATTTGCTTATTAGTTGCAGATATATGAAAATGAACTTCAAGCTGATGCCCATCGGAGTGACAATCAGAAAATTGAGGTGTGTAACGCGACCATGAAGATTAAAAGTAGCATTATGTTTCAAACAAGTATTATTATACGATTTTTGTATTCTTGTAAATAAGACCTCACATAAACGGGGATCATATTTTGGCCCATCTACAATTTTTGCCACTGTAAAGAACTTGCTTTTCCCTTTTGTTCTAAATGATTTTTTCCTCGAGTTATGCTATTTAACTTTCATACGTGGACTTTACTTGTTGGGCATTGTAGTTTAGCTCCTATGATCGTTACAATGTTTCCTTCCTTGAGTCTATGATATGCCTATTGTTATTTGCAATATTTGGCAGCTATTAACTCGGCATTTGATTTCAGGCTACGGATGAGGCGAAAATGTTTGTGCGTAAAGGCAAACGCTCCTCTCATAATTCATCAAGCCTACAACAGAAATTGGTGAAGCCTTTAGATCTCACATCTTCAGATGCCATTTATAAAGGGAAAGTGAATGATTCAGTTTTATTAACAACAGAAGTTCCTCCTGTGAACCAGTTGAACATACCCACAAAATCCAGGAGCAGAAGGAAGACGGACAAACTGAAATCACTTATTACAAAAGATATGAAAAAGTTTGAGAAAGTTTTAGACGACCAACCTAATTTACGCATTCCTTTATTTCGTGACACAGGAGTAAATCTCAAGGTTAGATCTCTTCCCGTTATTTATCTGGCTGTTTGAATCTCTGAATTTTGCTCTATATTTACGTTTAGGTCTATGCTTACAGGAGGCACTATCTAATTGCCTATCTCAGTATCAAGTACGGAGATGGTGTGCTTTTGAGTGGTTTTATAGTGCTATTGATTACCCGTGGTTTGCTAAAAGTGAGTTCGTGGAGTACCTGAATCACGTTGGATTAGGTCATGTTTCAAGATTGACTCGTGTTGAATGGAGCGTGATTAGAAGGTTTTCTTTTTCTTTACAGGTGTTTGTGTTGTGGTCAATGCATTGTGCTTCTGGCATATTATTAACTGGCCTAAGACTGGTTCGTTTGCATATTTTGTTTATGCAGTTCCCTTGGCAGACCACGGAGGTTTTCGAAGAACTTTTTGAAGGAAGAAAAGGAGAAGCTTAATCAATACCGAGAGTCTGTTAGAACACGTTATGCTGAACTACGTGCTGGTACCAAGGAAGGACTTCCAACCGATTTAGCTCGACCTCTTTCAGTTCGACAACATGTTGTTGCAATTCATCCAAGGACAAGAGAGATTCAGGATGGAACTGTGCTAACTGTTGATGACAGTAGGTACCATGTTCAGTTTGATCGGCCTGATTTAGGAGTTGAATATGTCATGGTAATCCTTTTTTCACAATTGCATCAATATGCCATATTGATTATAAGAATAATGTAAGCCGAGAATTCATGTTTCATGTTTGTTTTCAACACAGGACATTGATTGCATGCCATTAAATCCAATGGAGAACATGCCGGCTTCTTTGACAAGCCACAATTTCGTAGTCAACAATCCTTTTGTGACTTTTAATGTGCTCAAAATCAATGAACATTTAAAAGAAGGAAAGACTGATGAGTACATCAAGGTTGCCTCGAGTGAGAACATAGATAATGCTGACAATCATTACCTTTTCCCATCAACTCATGACATCGGTGAAGAATTAAGGCACAAAGAGGTTAGTGGTTCCTAGAATTTGAGAACCAGAGTTTGGCTATTTCAGAAAGATGTGATAATTCGTTTAAGGGGAAAGAATTCTATTCCCCTAATTTTTACGCATATCTTTTTCTTTGTTTTACTGTATGGTGAATTTCGGAAAAGGACTATGTTAGTGAAAATCAATTCTTTGTTTTCAAAATGACATTACATGTTTTGCGTATGCTTTGTAGTTTTAGCTGTTGGTGGTTGTTTGTGTGTTGCAGTTTCACTATTCTTAATGATGGAGATTTCTTTTATGACCATATCTGTGTTTTCTGAGCAGCAGACTATTCTTTTCAAGTATACATGTCTTGGTGAAACTGGAAACAAACTGCTCAATTTTAACTCGAGAATGGAAAAACAAATATATATAAATATGTGTGTATGTATAATTCATTAATAATGCGTCTCGTGTTTCTTGGAGTATTGTTATCCTCGGTTAAGTGTACCTTATCTCAATCATATGGATTTGGCAGCTAGGATGCTTTTTCAGCTTTCGTTAATGGAACCTTGTTTTTTCTCCTTGATTTGTCTTTGCTGACAATCTACACTAGTTGTCACTGGAAACGTGAATGTTATATAGAAGTCTAATAAATCTTTTTTGGTCTAGGGTGATTCACTGCATTCTAGAGTACAAGCTAAATTTGGGCCCTGCGAAACTACTACACAAAGCAAAGCAAATCCACAGCCTTCGCTTCTTGCACGGATCCGGGCAAAAGAAGCTGACGTACAAGCTCTTACTGAGTTAACTCGAGCTCTTGACAAAAAGGTTGTATGACTTAACACTTGTTCATTTATTGGCTTAGAAGCTTATGCTTGTAAAATCCTTATATTTGGACTGCAAGTTTATAAAACAACAGTATTTTCCATGTCTTACTTCCTTTGGAAGTTAAGAGTTGACGCTGATGGATTAAATTAAAACATGTAGGAAGCTGTAGTGTTTGAGTTGAGGCACATGAATGACGAGGTCTTGGAAAACCAAAAGGATGGAGGCAGCTCTCTTAGGAATTCAGAATCTTTCAAAAAGCAATATGCTGCTGTACTATTGCAATTAAATGAAGTCAATGAGCAGGCAAGCATTTCACTGGACCTGCTTTGAGTTTCAATCCTTATCCTTTATCATGCGGCAATCTGTATTTTCAAGAGACATTACTTGGGCTGTTTTCCTGTCATACGCAGGTTTCTTCTGCTCTACTTTGCTTGAGAAAACGCAACACATATCAAGGAATCTCCCCAGCCACATTGTCTTATCCTCTGTCTACTTTGAATGATCCCGATGGTCGCTCAAGCTGTTTGAGATTTTCTGCTTACAATACCCAAGAATGTGGATCTCAGGTGGCTGAAATTGTGGAAAGTTCAAAAATTAAAGCCCGAAAAGTGGTTGGTGCAGCTATGCAGGTATGGGGAGGCTATCCAATGCTACTCTAGCCTGGTGATCTTATGAAATGTTTGATTCATGCAATGTAACTTTAATTTTCTTTTTCTTTCTTTAAACGATAGTTTGTCTAATTCAGTTGCTTTTACAAGGTTGTTGGGTCTTTTAACCATACACTTGGTTTATACAATTCATAGACGTGCTAACAATTTGTTAGAGCTGGGTCTTTGTCAAATAAATATCCACTTGTTTCCGTTCCATTTATTCTTTTCCCTTTTAAAACCTCAGAAATCTGCTCTGATAATTGCTAGCTACTTAAGACTCCCATAAACTTTTATTACTGTTTCAGGCAATGTCTTCTCTGGAGAAGATGGGGAACAAATTGGAGACGATCGAGGAGGCTATGGACTTTGTAAATGATCAGCTTTCGGAAGAGGATTTTGACATGCCAGCCGTGAGATCTTCTACCTATAGAGATAAAGTGAAGGCTAATTCAGAAGAGTTTCCTGGTGCATCAATACCATTGGCAACTTGTCGTACACCTGATTCTGAGTTGAATGGGCTACCCAACCAAAGTGAACTAAAAGCTCTTTCAGAACTCATTGCAGACTGTGTAGCTACGGCATTCATGATTCGGGTAAATATAGCCTATGTTGCATAAACTTCCATTGACTGCCTAATTTTTCTCTGGTAACAAAACGATCTCATGCTTTTATGGATGAGAAGAGAGAGTTTCGTTTGTAGCAAATTTCCATCAATGCAATGATTATTTTGACCCAATCGGCAAAGTGCAACTGCCAAGTCTTTTTCGTTGTAAAATTTTCTGACATTTTGTTGTGTGTTATACAAAGATATAAAAGCAACTTCTGATTTTGTTCTTCTTTGTAACGTAAATACAGAGCTGCACAGAGCGACAGTTTCCACCGGCTGAAGTTGCCCAGGTGCTAGATTCTGCTGTTACAAGTTTGCATCCGCTTTGTCCACAGAACCTTCCAGTTTATGAGGATTTACTGAAATTGATGGGTATTATTAGGACTCAGATATTGGCACTTATACCTGCATGAGTCATAAACTAAATCCCTCTATTTTTCTATCTGCATTTATACCAACATAATACATGATTCATAAGTTTATCCCCTGACATTTTTTAAAAAAAAAAAACGCAATAATGTACAGCACATAGTATACAGTTTTCTTTTAAGCATAAACATTATCGGCACATGACACTAGCGTCCACATTTTTTTTATGCTTTCAAGTTGTATCTTATTGTTTTTATCAACATCTAATACATACCACCTCTTCGATGATGAATTTAATCGAGATCTTCAGACTGAAATGAAATGAGTACTTTGAAATCAAGCTGCACAGATTGTTTGCAGAGGAATTACATGGATTGAAGAGTTTTAAATGACTGCATTTTGCTGAGATTTTACAACTATGGCATCAAGTATATAAGACCTCGATTCATTGTATTTTCTTGTCGTGGCAAGTGGCTTTTAGCCCTTCAAAGCTATATTTTTCTTCCGACTTGAACATAGTGCTTTATGGTGACCCATCTAAAGTAGCTGATCTTGATTGCATTCCCAGGTTCAAAATATAGCGAGACAATTAAGAACAGCGTATTTCATCCACATACTGATCATCAAAAACTTTAGAAACAATGCTATAATTAATGATATTTGTCAAAGTCGTCTCTTACTTTTACGCAAGATGTTTCAAAATCAAATCCTCAATTGACATGGTTGAGTGGTGGGTATTCAAAGAAAAAGAAACATAAATGAAATAAAAACACGTCCGGACCCGTATTATCTTTTGAAGCTACGAGTTGATTTTAGCCCCCAGAAACCAGTAAATCGTATGATCCCCACTCACAATTTCAACTTCTTCTTAGCCTTTTTCATTACTGCACACCCTTGGTCCACCAACTGGAGCAAAATGGACTTGTTACAAGAGAAGAGGCAAAACAAATTAAATAAACCAAGATAAACAATTAGTTTATCACCTTATCTTTCTTGTTTTTCTTCTTCTTCTTCTTCTTTTTCTTTTCCTTCTGCTTTCGTTTCTTTGGTTCAGGACTTGGTTCTTTTTCTTCTTCGGAACATTCCTGCATATTTGGTAACCATTTCAGAAAATGTCACACACAAACACACAAGTATAACAGCTACTTAGATTAGACTCCAAACAACAAAGATGAAGCAGCAAGTAAAACGCACCTCAGTGTCACCGAATGAATCTACATGCTTAATAATTCTTCCTGAGGTTGACGCACCACCTGATTTTGAAAATAGGAAAAACAGTTTTAACCTTTGAGCAAAATCGGTCCTCACTCCTTAAGAAGCATAATAAATCCATATAGAATATACATAATAAAGACTATTTCAAAGAAGGTCGCTTCTCCAATTCCTTAAAAGGAAACACAGAGTCATAACAATTCGTCTATTACTATAACGTTATCTAGATTATTATCTAAGATGGTATAATTTATGGGCATTACCAAAAGGTTTAATTCTATTCCCAGTCTCTAAAATCGGATACGAAAAATATCCAAAAATCCCAAATACAGATATTAGATTTATAACCCAATAAGAAGTAGAAAAAATAAATGAAAAAAAAAAAAAAAAAAAACTTACAAGCGTGAAGAGTGTCCTTGGCATTTTTGACGGCGAGTTCGAGAAGATCTGGATTAATGGAGGCTAAGCCATTTGGATCCTGAAGCTTTCTCTCCAGAAACTTTGCTAAGGCGGCTGCCTTATTCGTCGTCAATGGTCCCCCTGGGTGAGCCAACCTATTCATTTTTTTATTTTTATTTTTTTTGAATTTCAATACAAAACTCGCATAAATTGTAAAACCCTAGAAAGAAGAAGAAGAAGAACCTGGGTTGGGGACGAGGAGAAGAAGAAGGTAGGGATGGTGGTGGGAGAGGTGCGAATTTGCTGCCTCTCAGAGCTTTCTTCTCTTCTTCGCTCAACTCTTCTTCCTTCTTCTTCTTCTTCATGTTCATGTTCATGTTCGTCGCCACCGCCTGGGACTTGGGCGCTCCCAATTTTTGAAACTAGGGTCTTCTATATCCTCAGATTCAGGATTAAACGACGTCGGTTTTTTTTTTTTTTTTGCGTTGACCTTTCATCTGAGATGGTCTCATATTTGACCAACAAATAAATTCGACCCCAAATTTGAATGTTGTCTTTAATGCATTGTATTACCTTTTTGTTTTTATTATCTAGTAATTCATAAGTTGATTTTGTAATCCAACATTGAAACGTGTATAAATAATTGATGAGACATCGGAAAAATGTAGATTTTAGTGCTTTAAATTTATTATATACCTAATGATATATTTTAGACCAAGTATAGTATGTTATGTTTATCTATTACTATTATAAAAAAGAGGAATGTAACTAGGGAGAAGAGCTTTATTCCAGCTGCTTGCTAAATATTTTATTATTTTTATACTTTGTCAAATATTTTATAATTTTCTTGTTTTAGTCTTCAACCTGAAGTAAGAGTGCATTAAATTAAATAAATTTTTTTGCCTAAGTTCTTCTTTGTTCGGTAGTGATTATGAAAAGGCCCATGAATTTCTTTGTCTTCATTTGAATTGGAACACCGACCATTTAACATTTTTGGGCCAAGCCGATATTATAAATAGTGAGCTGCTAATACTCATTTTTGGTTATTTATTTTCTTTTCTCTAATTTTCACCTTATTTGTTATTTTTTCTAAAACTATTTTTTTTCTTATCAATATTGTTTATATATATATATATATATATATATATATATATATATATATATATATATATATTATGTTCGTTTTACATGTAATATTGTTTTAACTTTTGTATTGCTTATTTATTTTTTTATTTTTGGGAGGTTCCTTATGTATTTTTCATTCTTCTTCTTTTTAAATAGAGGTAAGTACTATAATATCATTATATTTTTTTCTCGCAATTTTTTACTTTTATTAACTAATAACTACTAAAATATTTTCCAAATAGTAATCTAAGTTTATCAACGGGTACGTGCAAGGCACGTACTATAAAAACTTTTATATATATATATATATATATTCTTCCTTTTTTTTGAAAACAAGATACGTAATTAAGATAAATGTTGAAGTACAATTGACGGAAGAGTTTCCCTCTAGCCAAATGAATTCATTATCTGTCCTAAGATCACAACGGGCAAGGCCATGGGCACGGGCCGCCTTATTAGCTATACGGTTTACATGATTTAATTGTATTCCTGGAAAAGTAGAAATAAAAAAAATAAAAAATAAATAAAAAAACACCAAATCTAACATCAGACCTTGGTCATAAGATCGTGATGAAGATAACTTACGAAAAGACAATAACATTAAGAGAATTATTTACAGAATAAATTTAGCACAAGAGAGTTTTTCACTCCATTTGAAGCCATATTTTGGAGGGAAAAACATTGCGAGAGAAAAGTCATGGAAAAAAAAAAATAAAAATACTTTTCTTAAAAGTTTATAGAATATTTTTTTACACTCTTAGTTATATTAATCAATATGTCAAAATTTTATATACTAAAAATTGACATCTAATCATACTCTCATTTTTTTTGAAAAAAATTTCTTTCATCTTTTGTTTTAATCAAACAAGAGAAAATGAATCCTTTTGAATTTTTTTCCTTTTTCTCAAAAAATTCAAATTCTAAACGGAGCCTTTTTGTATACGCTAAGTTATAGCATTAAAAGGATGAAATAATATTGCACTCTTAGTTGTTATTTATTAGACCATCTACAACATAAATGTTATTGCTAATATTATATTTGACCAAAAAATTTAGCCAGATTCACCAAATTTAAAATGCATACTCTAATGCACAATGCAATTTAAAATTTATTTTAATTTTTTATTTAATAATTAATAAGTTAATTTTGTAATTAGTTGAATATTAAAAAAGTATTTTGGATTAGCATTAAAAAGTGCATAAATAATTGATTGAGCATTGAAAAATGAAATATTACATATTTTATATTAATAAAATGGCACTTTCATATTTAAAAAGTCAAAGTTACATTAAATATTGCTATACTTAGTATTAATTATAAACCAAGTATACCATATGTCATGTTAAAAATTATAGCAAATTACAGCAAAAAAAAGAAAAGGACATTTATTAAATTTAGCACAACAAGTGATATTGCAGTGGGGTGATTCTTGTGCTATATACCAAAATTATAGCATTGAAGATGCTCTTAACTCTAATACAATGCTATTACATTGTGTTGTGGAGATGCTTTAATGAGACTACACGTATAAGTTAAATTGTAAACAACTAAATCTCTGAAAATTGGCTACTACGTTTCATAAGTTTAATGGCATGTTTACTTTGCCGTAATCGTAATCGGAATAAATGAAAGAGAAAATGAATGAAAGAAAAATAGAGGGGAATCGGAATCATCTTTTATATTACATTGTTTACTTTAAATTTATGAGAAAGGGAATCAAAACTATTAAAACACCATTTATATGTTTACTTAACACAAGAAACGTAATAGGAATGCTTTAATTAACTAAATTATAGATATTTTGGGGATAAAATTATATTTTAATATTTTAATTATAAATAGATAAATAAGAGTCTTTACAGGTAATGGTATTCCTTAGGATGTTAGGGGGGGAAGCATTCTAATTTTTTTCCCCAAATTTTATGTGGACCCCACACAGCTTTCCCATTCTTATATTTTGGTAAACAACTAAATGAGAATCATTACCACATATATGATTCCCATTACCTTTTAGTAAACATGCCATAAGTGAAAAGCCGTGGAAAATTATCGCTGCAATTTTTTTTCAAAATTCTCTTTTTATAACTCTTGCTTAGAGTTATATAGTGGTTAAAGTTAAGTTAGAATCTCTCTGGCCTGAATTTTTTTTAATTAAAATAATTTAATTATGTCAAAATCAGTAACACTTTCTGGACAAGAATTAACTACAAAAAAAAGCCTCAAGAATTTAAAAAAATCAAAAATCAAAAAGATTAATTGTTAAAAGTGATATTTCTGGGAAATAAGACCAGGAGAATAGACCTTAATTTTTCGAAATTTAAGGTTGTCAACACAAGTATTTTTTTTTCCGATGAGTGTTACTATAATCTTGACATAATTAGAATTGTCGGTAATTTTCCCTTCAAGATTAGTGAGAGTAATTGTGCCAAAAAGAAAAAGAAAAATCTCTCGTAGCTTGTATGAACAATTCTTTCACATTTGTGCATTTGTCTGAGCTCATTCGTTTAATAAGACTTGGTTACTGTCTATCCTCATCATTTTTATAAAATAACAAGGTCCAAGAGGCTCATGATGCACTTAGAGCCAGCGTAAAACTCTCTTGCAACATTTCAGAACCATAGAAATCCACATTGTTATACTAAACTCTGGAGGTGCACTTGATCCTTTTTCAAAATTTCATGCCATAGCTGAATTTGAAAAATAAAATAAAATGAAACCAAATGAAACAAATGAATCATACGAGATCCATTCTGTTTAGAACCTCGTTATTTTATTTTATTTCTAGTGGAAAAAAAAATCGAGTAAAATCAATGCATCTATGATCTAAGAGTCTCCAAAGTCTAAAACATTGGTCTCCATCTATAGCATTGTAGAGTCAGCTTTAGGTTTCTCACTTTGCCGACTTCTGCTCACTCGATGATGCTATTTTAGACAACTAAATTGTCTTCAAAAGGATTGAACTGCTAAAAGTGAAATATAACCAAAAGCCAATTACAGGTTAACAAGTGAGCATAACACAGAATAATTTTAATCGTTCAAGTTCTTCCTCCCCCAAACAATTTTGGCACATCTTTTCTCCTTAATGGTGACAAAAGAACTAATACAGGTCCCTGCTAGCCGGTAACATTTTCCATCTACATCAGCAGCACAAATGCGGTCAATAGAAATAAGGGGAAAGTGGGGGAAGAAGACCAACAAATTTTTGGAGGGAATGAAATCCTCTCAAATTTACAGGCCTCTCTTTCTTTAGCCTAATATCCTAAAAAAACAGGCGGCGAAGCAAAGAGGCCAATCCAATTGTATATTCCAATGAGAAATGAGATGATCAAAGTCACCGAGTGAAGTACTTGGATTCTCTAATGAACAGTTGGGTAGGTCATGATTGCTGAAAACCAAGTTTGGAGTCCAAAACCACTGCATAAACCCCCTTCTGACTTTCAGCCATTGTATTGACCTAACCAAGCAAGAACCTGAAGATGTCACTCAATGAAACAATGCCTTCAACCCGCTTACTTCCAGCCTCCACAATAACAAGCCGTCTAACACCTGAAACACAAAAGAGAAATGTTACCATAATTGAAAAACATAAAATCAATATTTGCCTGGATATATTCAGCAAGCTACACATACAGAGTGAGGACATTGGGAACCCTTCAACATTGCTAGACACTTAAGCAAATGGACTCCATTCCACATAAAACCTACAGGAAGTTTCGATTCTGGATAGTAGTTCAGGGTATCAAACTTCATGCCACTGTATTAATTGATCACCATGGCATAGTGTCCAGAATGCAGGAAAACGCCTGAAGGTTCCACGAAGTCTGGTATCCCATGCTCACAGAAAGAAAACTTATAACCATCTTTAAAACAACTCATTTTAATTTAGAAAAAGTGGAGGAATTGACTTGACGTTCTTGGGCAGCAAAATGAATCAGTATTGAAAACGCAGTACCCCAAGCAGAAGAGAGTAAAAAGTTCCAATAGCGTTCACAAAGAATACTGAAACCCCATGGGAAAATTTAAAAGAAAAAAATTTACTTTAGAGAAAAATAATAACGAAAAAAAAGGAAAATAAAACTACCTGGATTTGCCAATCGCTCCATCACTTTATGCAGTAAATCAGAGCGCAAGCACATCTGACATCTCTGACTTCTAGGTTCATAAGGAGAGTATGCATCTTGTCCCAATTGCAGTGCCTATAAAGCGTTGATTAGAGAAAATGTCATTCTTTAAGGTTCAGAGTGGAACATTGTAGTTTCAAAGTCACTACTGGAAAGACTTCATTTTTCGAGCAAAACTATTTCAGGGGGGGGAAAAATTACAGCAGTTACCTGATGAATAGTCATTTCGTTAAGATTAATATGCGTGTAAGCTCTATCCTTGGCCAAAGCTGTAATATCACTGTAAGAACATTTGAAACATATAAAAGACACAGTTAACATACCTCCAAGGAGCAAAAATGCCAATATCTCAGAGAATCGAGACATAATGCAATCAGTAATCAAAGAAACATAAATACATTAACAGTCATAACAACTGACCTCCGACAATATATATCGAGCAAAGAGTCATTGTCATCAACTACAGGTATTGAACTTACTTGTGCTGCAAAAAAAAAAAAAAAAAAAAAAGAGTAAAATAGAGTAACAGCTGTAGCAAAATATAAATATAGTGCCCAGATATTTCCAGAATTGTAAAATAGTCATTTTCCCACCAATATTATCTGCTTCTTTAGTATGAGCATGCAATTAACTTGCAACTACAAAAAAAAAAAAAAAAAAAAAACAATCTATCATCATCAAGGTATATATTCTATACATAAGAATTAACTTCAATTTGGCATCAATCCCGAATCCAGAAGTTCATCACACTAGTCTAAATCACAAAGTAATTCCAAAAGGAAGAAAAACCTCACTTCCATCTCTTCTTATCCTAAATGATGAAGCTAAATGGCACAGAGCTTGGTGAAATATTTCACAGCAACTAATAATTCAAAATAAATAAAAAACCACGGTTTTTCACGAGGAAACTGAATCTAAATAGGTAAAGCTAATGCAAACCTCAAGAAACAACACACACACACAAGGAAAAAAAAAAAGAAGAAGAAGAAGATTGAAGCACACCTTGAACTAACAAATTTAGTGCCGAACTAAGAGTAGAATTTGGTCTCAAAGTTGCTAGTGGCCGCCGATTTGATTCCCCAATTTTCGGAACCCATGTACCCACAGGAATCGCACCAATTGGTAGCTGGAGTATGGGCAATGAACTAGAACTATGCTTAAAATACCTGCAAATACCTGAAAACTAATACCGTTGGTAAGAACAATCTAGTGTTTTCTAAACTTTAGAGGAACTCTAAACAGCGTACATTTCATTATGCCAGAAAGTGAAGCAAGATGTAATAGCTGTGGAAAAGAACCATCTTCAGAGGATGAATGGATAATTGGAACTGTAGCCACCGCATTTTGCAAAATTTTCAAAGCAACATCCTTCAAATTATCATATGGCCCACCCTGCATAAAAAATAAAAAAATTGGTGAAAATTCTGTTGGGTTGATAAACTTTGCTTATGATTCTTTTATGAATATTCATAATATCTGGTTTTGACTTTTGATGTGCCAGTTTGAGAAACACAGCTTAGGTCCGGGGTTACCATGGCCACGATTATTTAACAATAAGAATTCAGTAATGGTTTCTCATGATAGTTTTCACGAACGAGAAAATTGAAATTTGCAACGATAACATTAATCAGTGACCTAGTTCTGGGCTCAGCAATGACTATCTATAACAAACACTGAACAAATATATCCAACTCGAGGCATGTATATGTGTGTCTGAATTTAAGGTATTTTACAGACACAACAAGAATATTTATAGTTAAGCCACTGGATCCACAGATCACAAAATTCAGGATGCAGAGTCCTCACATGGATAAGACGTCTCGACAATGCTCTCCCATGGCCGTCAATTTGTCCATTCAGATATGCTTTTCCCTCTTTCCAAGCAGATATAGTATGTGTTTCAAGCTCTTCCTCTGTCAGATTAGACCCATGATTCCCAAGCTAAAAGTAATAGGTGAGTTAGTATAAATATTAAATCATCAAAAAAATTTAATGCACAAGGTTTGTGTTTTGTTTGTTTGGTAAATATTGCATGAAACAAACATGTCACTACATTCAAGAACTAGTATTTCCCAGCATTATAACAATCAATTAAATAGACAAGGGAATCNCAAAAAAATAAAAAATAAAAACCCGGAGTGTAACATCAATTTCACATAATCCCCAATATCAAAAACCTCACTTAAGTTATTTGTTATACGACCATTAATAATAACAGAAAAGCTCATTTAAGCTTAGTAAGCTCGGAAAGGAATAAAAGACATTTTCAAATTTTCCATGAAATAAAAGCATAGTCAAGCTTCTAACTAAAATTTAATGGAAGCCAAAAATAGTTACAAAAGAAAATTTATAAGTGTTTCACAGTACATCAAGAGTATACTACACGAGATATAAGTATTGCGAGATATGAGTAATCTTATCTTACCAAGTCAAACTACCCAACAATAGTATGTGGGAACCTTCAAACTACTTCAGATTTTTGTTTGTTTTATTGGAGCAACAAGCTTTATCAAAGAACTCAACAACATAATAATTTATGCATCTAGGAGAGCTCATGAATGGCAAAAGAGCATAGTTCTTGACACAGACATACCTCTCTTAAAATCAAAATAAAATCCAAAGCACTAAGAACACCAACAAACTGTCCCCTGGAGAAGTCCCAAAGAGGTGCTAGAGGGATTCCCTGGAAATAACTTAAAACGTCAGCAAAATTCAAAGCCCAGCGCTTGATCAACAACAAATAATTACTCAAGAATGTTTATAAACAAGAGTAAGAAACTCCAACAGCAACACCAATGCTGGCTAAGTTTCTAGTTAAAAGTGGTGACAGACACAGGTAAAAAATCCCCCGGGCAAAAAAATAAATAAATCTCTCTTCATTTTTTTTTTCTAGATTCAGGACAACTGTGGTGACAAATACAGGTCAAATACCAAATATCATTTAACCAAAAAAACCTTGAATATTCCCATATCTATGTTATAGAAAACAAACCAAAGAATAAAAAAAACTAAACTTCTATCATATCATGACCTCAAATAGAAAAAAAAAAAAGATACCTGTTCATGCAATATATGGAATGCTTGCTTTACTGGCAAATTAACATCCAATGCAACAACCTGAAAGCTAGGTGGTTATTAAACAGTGGAACCTATTCACAGAAAATTAAATTGAAGGAGGCAACCAGAAACAGGTTGCATAAAAAAAAAAAGCTAATGGAATAGCATCCAAACCTTTCCTGACTCGGGGAGTAGCTCATATACTGTGTGTGTAGACAAAAATTGATTAATACGGTGCCGGGAGCCCTGCAAATCGGCCTCTGATATACTTGGCACTACTTCAGTCAAGGTTCCATCTGTAATACGGACCTGCATTGTATAAAACCAGATAAAAATAACAACAGCAAAATCAGGACTAGCCATTAACTACTTCCCAGATAAATGCACCTAGTGCTAGATACAACAAAAAATTGCCTGTTACTGCATACATTACTAACAAGGTACAAAATAAAACCAGAAATGGTCTACATCTACACACTCCTAATATTTAAAATATAATTTTGTATCTCTAGTAAAGAACACGTAAGAGTCTGAGCTTAAAATTATCAAGAGGTTAATAAAAATCCTATCAGCATCCTAGATCTTCAAATTAAACCTGAAACAAATGAAAAGAAAAACACCAAATTCTTACTTTCCATAAATTTTTTAGGAATAAAAAGTTTCAATCTAAGAACCACAATATTAGCTACTAAAGAATGACCAACTCTTACCAAATTCTGAAAGGCCTCATTATCCACATCCATATTAGGTCCAGATGTTATTCCTGGATTAGGCATGAAATTAGGGTCTGTAGCCAAGAGAATTGTGTTCACTATGCCATAATCGCCACTCACATAAGGTTGGTGCTCATCATGTCGCCATTCTCCATCAACAAAAAATTTATACTGCACGTTGGGTTTACCATACATATGAGAACATAAGCCTCTAAAAAACTCAATAAATACTATTGCAACGATATTTTCCATAATTCTGTAAGGTTGCTGAAGACAACAGGCTCCAATATTCTAAGTTGCATATCGAAACTAAAGTTCATAATCTTTAAATGGGATTCCGGAACTTGAACAGCGCATTGACCAAAAATAGCATGATATTTCAATATGGCATAACATAATACTTGAATAGGGGTGATAACTATGTCTGAATTCTGAATTTAGGGTGCATGTTATAAGTAGAACATGTTGATTATTACTGTCTGCCTATTCAAAACCCATTAAACTATCAACAAAAACATAGGCTTTCCTAAACCAATATCATCAACTAACCTGGTGGTATCCTGGTAATAGGCTGTAAATAGCCTGGAAAACAGTGGGGCAACCCTCAACTGGTGTCATAGGCACAAGCTCAGACCACCTTCACCAAGGAAGAAAACAAACCCATTTGTTTGTTCGGTATAAGAATCAGTAAACCAAAATGAATGACTGCATTGCATTGCATTTTATCAAATCAAAGTAGAATACTTCAATTCATTTCCATTACCGTGTGAAAGAACCACTAAGAAACACGCTTCTACCCCCATAAGGCCACACGAACCGCATTGGAATAAGCACTGTGCTAGCAACCCCGCCAACCTCCCTTGCTGAATCCATGTTTGCAGCAAACATTTGTTCCCCAGAAAAATATTCAAAATTCCCAAAAATTCACCACCATCCAAGAAACATAAAAAATTCTGCAACATCCAAGCTTCACTTATCTCCTCCCCCTGTTAAAATCAAATTCAACCAAATTACAATACAGTTCACAAAAAATTCTTCCCTTTAAAAAAAATCCCAATACCAACAAACCCAAATGACTAAAATTACTCCCATTTTTTTTCTACTCGAAACAAATCGACCCAACAAAGCAAAATATAAAATACCCAAATTTTTTTAAAAAAAAAAATCAAGTAAATCTCAAAATTAAACAAAAAACAACACCTGGGCAACTACTTACATAGTCATTACTCTGAAAAATCGTAAGGCAAAACCCTAACCCTAAAAACGAAAAAAAAAAATAAAAAAAGGTTCCAATTTCAGAAACCAACTGAGAATGCGAGTGAGTGAAACTGTAATCGAGACCCTAACGAACAAAATCGAATATGTGTAAATTATGGGGGGAAAATAAGAGAAAATTAAAAAGGTGGGTGAGGAAACCAAGAGGAGTTGCGATACGATCGAATCTAATTTCGAACCCTAAAAAGACAGAAGCTCCGATAGAGATGTTAAAAAAATAAAAAATAAATCACAAAAATCGATTATTCTATTTTTGTTTCCATTTTTATTTTATTTTTAATTTGTGGGGCTATTGTTTTAAATATGGAAAGTTTAGGGGGCTGGTGAATTTACCGCGACCTGGGGGGAAAATAACTGAGACAAAACACTTTTCAGATATTCGTACGAGAACCGGACGCACGTGCGGTTGGTTTTGTGGGAATTGGGGGAGACCCGGAGAAATCGAACCGGACTGAAAGGGACAATCCACAACTTACTATTTTGTATTAGGAGGAAAAAATATGGGCCGTTTGGTTCGCCTATTTGAATGTGTATATTTGAACAGAAATTGTGGAATGTGTTATAATTAGAATGAGAGACATTTAAATGGAAAAAAATAGTGGAATGTGTTATAATTAGAATAGGAGCATTGGAATGGACCATTCAAAAACACTTCCCCCCTCCATTCTCATTCAAAACACAAAAAAATCATTCCAACGGTTAACTTTTCGGATGGACCATTTGAATGGAAAAACTAAATTGTTGAAACAAACACACATTCTGAAATATAATTTGAATGGAAAAACTGAATTGTTGAAACAAACACACATTCAAATGGATTTTCCATTCCAATGGAATGGTTGAAACAAACGGGACAATATTCTCTTTTTTTTTGGTCAATAAGTTTTGGATTGATATATTTTATGGAAAAAAAATAGATATAATAAATGCTGGCTGGAATTTGTAATATTGAATTTTAGAGATTTTTATTTCACTAATTTATTTAGTAGAAGGATATACCTAGGGCTTGATTCTTATTCTGTAAAACTCATTTTCTATACATTGTTTTCAATAATATTTTTGAAAATTAAGTTTACTTCCATTGTTAGGTAACTTACATTTGTATACTTTTAATTTATTAAGAAGCGTCCTTTTTTACTAATTTTTTTCTAATTAAATATCATATAAAATATGGATATGTAGTGTATGTTTATATACCTCATAATTAAATAGATATCAATATATATGCATTTGACAAATGTTACACATTTTTACCTCATGACAAAACGTCATTTTTTAATGAATTTGTATGAGTTGTCTAGAAACTAAAGTGTATATTTGTAAGTTAACTTCTAAATACTAAAGACATGTCTTAAAAAATTGAATAGAATAAAATTTTATGAGAAATTTACACCAATTTGACAACTAATAACCATTTGGTGATTCCTTCAAAAAAAAAAAAGAGGGGGGGGGGGGAGAAGAAAGAAAAGAAACGTGTTAAGATGTTTGAAATTACCTAAATACTCATATTCGTTTATGATCTAATGCGTTCAAGCACGATACTATGAAAAATAGATCCATTCCTGATATTGTGTTGGACCACGGTATTGTATTTGACTTAGGTTTAATTGTCATTTTCTATCTCAAGTTAGTATGCATATTCAACTAGGGTAGAATAATGTCATTTTTTTTCTAATACATGGAAACGCATTATTTAAGAGGAACTTCATTAAAATAAAGATAACTTGCATTAAAGTGGCTAAAATTAATTAGGTAGTCTATAGTCTTGTGTTTTCAAACTTTATTGAACGAAAATGACATTTTAATAAGTGATTTACATTATTATCCTCCTCCAACTTCGTAGTTCATACTGAGTTTTATACTTTAGTAAACATTTTTTGCGATACAGTAAAATTTCTCTCCCATTTATTAAATATAAAGACATTGATCTCTTCTTTCAAGAAAAATATCGATCTCTGTACCTAATGTATAATGGTATGTATATCAATTGTCAGTTTGCCAGGTAGGACTAATATGCTTAATCCAATCCGTTTTGCCGTAATTACTTTTCTTTATCAATATATATTATGTATAAATTTTTTTGCTCGAACTATCAATATGTGTATTATTTTTATTGGAGGTAGACAAATTCAAATAGTTGTTTTTAGTTTTAATTTGGTTTCTATAATAAAAAAAATGGTTTGGTAAGCACATCAACAGTGTTAATAGTGTCCAATTCCAAAAGAACTAAAATACATATTAGAGCTTCAAAATAAGAGGTTAACATGTGTATTGTCAAGTAAACAAAGTGACTATACAATATAAACCACACGTCCGATTAGATGATCAAAACAAATAAAGTGACTATACAATATAAATCACACATCCGGTTAGATGGACGATGAGCTCATTTAGTTGAAAAAATCTAAAGAACTAAAATTCGTATTACAACTTCAAAACAAGGAGCTGACATGTGCATTGCCAAGCAAATAAAGCGATTATACAATATAAATCATATGTGCAGTTATATGGACGATGAGCTCATTTAGCTGAAAGAATCTCATCTTTTAATAGAATTTATTATTGTAAAAGACATAATTAATTTATAATAACGTACTTGTTTATTTTCCTGTGAAAAAAAAGGTTATGGTTACTCTTTATGTATTTTTCTTATAATATTCCTTTATACTTAACAATTTATCACTTGTACTTCTATTTGGTTTCATTATAGGAGTGTGCTCGGTGGGCCAATTTTATTTTTAATTTAGTATATCAAACCGCGAATATAATTTATGCCAGTTCTCAAATCATGCAGTTTGAAGTAATTATAAGAAAACAAACTAAGTGGTATGAGTAATATACTTTAGACTTGACCTTGATAAATTAATTATTTAATAAAAAAAAGCTAATCACATGCTAGTTATGAAAATATTGATGGTTTTTCTTGGATCTTAGATCTATTATTAATCATATTATAGATGAAAACTATTTACGTAAAACTGGAACCATGTCTTGCAAACCAATAATGCAGCGAAAAGAAGAAGTTTAAAAATTTTCTTGAAATTCACAAAATATCACAAGATCTTATAACATATCACATATCAATTCTAGAGATGTTGTATGCATGTAGATGTTAGAGGATTTTCTAGAAAACTTCGAATATTTAAGCCTTCTCTTATACTCTCTTTACCCATGATTGATTCGGTGATTGGCTTTGAGAAAACTTCAAGATCTCCAAGAAATACTATAATTTCTTTCTTCTTAAACTCGGTTGAAGAGAATAACTCCAAGAATGATCTAGATGGACACTCATCCATTCTCATTGGGTTGATTAGAAATATAACAAAATAAGATGAAATTTTGATTGAGACAAGCACTATAAATATCTCTATTTCTCTCTCTTTCTTACTGCAAGTGTGAACCCTAGGGCTCTTTCTCTCTATCTCACTCTCTTTCTTTTCACATTTAGGACAAGAGTATTGGGTGCTCAATTTAGTGACAATCACTTAACTAAAAAGAGCCTATTTTTTCACATGTAGGACTAGAGTATTGGGTGCTTAGTTTTGTGACAATCACTTAGCTATAAAGAGTCTTGGGTTCTCTTATTGGCTAACTTAACTATTTAAGTAATTACCCATTCAGATCATAGCCCAAATAGAATTAGGTCATTATTAATTAATCAATAATTAGGTTTTATTGAGCTAGACATGGAACTTAATGGATCCAAATAATCTAAGCTCCAATGGACCAATTATCAATAAAAGTATAATTAGTCATGTTTATTGATATTGTAGAACTCTACTAAAGGCCCACTATTGCACTCTTAAATTAAATATCATATTTTCTATATATATTAACAAATTAACCAATTTGATTTATTTATCATGTACTATACTACAAATGTACCCCCAATACAAACCATATTAGAAAGGTAAAATTATCGTAATACTCCTTTATATATATTTACCTCTAAGTTGTTATTTTTCATGTAATAGATAATTTCTTGACAATTATAATTTATGAATCTCATAAATATTATCAAATTCAGAGAGTGAATACCTAAATTTGGAATTTAAACTATTCCAAAACCTTGAAGAACTCAAAATAGTAATAAGGCATGGTGTCCCTATTCGTGAAGGATTCTCACCAATTCACAAATCTTATCTTCCAAAATACTGGGGCTCGAACCATAATGGAACTAATCTTTTAGTAAATCAGAAAGATATAATTTATGAAAACAAGTTTGACCAACATTAGGATTAAGGTCCATATGAATAGTGGTAAGTTAATAATAAATAGGAGATTGAGTTATGTCACTTAACCTCAATTTCTTTTATTACATAGTCTAGTTCAATATACTTATAACTTTTATAAGGCATTAATATTTCTATCAGAAGTTATACACTTTTATGATTTAAGACACATCATTCTCATTGAGATAGATAAATACTACAACTTATTATAAATAAAGTATTCTATTTTTATTTATAAATTATGAACATTTCATTTAGACAGAGCATAAAGAAATAAGTTTTCTCTATATAAACAACTTTATATGTTTATTTCTTTATTACAATTCAATATGTTATAAAAATTTTAGATATTCACACACAAATATATTCAACTATGCAGAGTATAAAGAACATAATAAAATAATAATATATTCAAGCGATAAATGAGTTTTAGTCACGAATTATATATCATTTAAGCTAGATATTTGATAGATTCTCGAGATTTTTATAGGTTTTATTTATTTTTGGCCTTTTGATTGTAGATTAGATAATCCTGGTGCATTTGGTAATGTTTGGAGCGAAAAAGATATGGTTTGTGGCGATATAAGCAGTGAAGGAAATGCCTTAGTGCTAGAATGCTTAAAAGGCTCGAAATAAGATAACGTTAGTGAGGACCGGAGGAAATGGTGCCTCAGCGCCATATAGGAAGTAATCTAGCGCTAGTTCGGGCAAAGAAAAAAAAATAACACCGAGAGTGGCACCCCGGCGCTATACAACCAGTGCCCCAGCGCTACTCTGGGACATTCTTAAGCAAAAAATTACTCAAAAAACAAGAGAAAAAAGGGAGAAGTAGAGGGTTAAAGACGGATTGAGTGATGATTCGGAGACGAAGCCCATTGATTTTCCTTCAAGTTTATTTCATTCTTCTTTTCTTTTATCTCCCATATTTAAAACTATAATTAGAGTTTGTTTTTCTTTTACCATGAACTAAATTCTATTTTTTTAGGGCTACGATGTAGCCGGGTTACGATATTTTGAATTATTTCAATTACAATTCAAGTTTATGTTTATTTCCTATTCTATGCTAATTGTGTTAATCTATATTTATTATTTGTGAGAGTTTGGCCAACTTGTATGAAATTAGAGATTTAAGCTAAGAACTGAGAAGAGAAGATTGAATTTGGTTAGATTATTATAATATGAGATTATCATAAGATATAGATATCTATGAAACTTGTGCAGCATTATGAATTTCCTGTACTTTATGAGTTTTGATAGATTCATAGTTTACACAGAGATGTTAGAACTTGTTTACTAATACATGCCTATTAATTATGAAATTAACACGTAAAAAATTAAAAGATATCTAACTTGAATAATTACAAGTTCTATGCTACATATAATTGTACTAAAATTTGATAAAACACTGGTGTATTACAAATCCTTAGCATTGTTTTCAAATAAAACCGCTTAAAAGATGCCAAGAATGAACAAATACTAAACTAAGTAATTCGTACTAAAATAACTTTTAAAAGTATTTTGAAAAATAACTTTTTTAGTGCGTCGAAAGAAAGTGACTTTTTCGGATAGAAATCACACAATTTGTGACCATTTACGATGACAAATAGTGTGACACTTTATACGTAAATACTGTGACATCGTTAGCAAAATTATTTCTCAAAATACTCTGTAAAAAGTCATTTAGTAATTTGCACAACTTATCCACTTTCTAGTTTTGAGTTTCTACTCAACCGCATTATCCGCATAACACGACGCCGTCTAATCCAAAACTTCGTTTCGTCATCTAACAAATGGATCACACGCTCTCCACATCACGCGCGAAGCAAGAAGTTTTGTTAAAACAAAATATAAGAAACTATTTATAAAAAAATAAAAAAAACAAGAGTAGAAGAAGAAAAAGCAAAGACCAAAACCCAAACCCAGCTCCTTCTCCGCTGTATTGGATTGAAAAAAAAAAAAAAAAAAAACAAACAAACAGAGAGAAAGTGAGAGGAATTCGATTCCTTACGAACTCGCTGTTCCAAACCCTTTTCGGCTCGGTCCGAGTCGTCGGTATTGATCGATTCTCCAAGGTCGGCACTCGAATTTCAGTGGACGATCGGAGAGGTTCAATCGATTTTTTTCACTCTGTTAAACTTGGGATTCGTTCAGGTTTTCAATGCGGGTTTTTGATTTTGTACAGCCAGAGTCGTTTTCAGGGGATTTGGTTTCTGGGTTTTGTTGGGTTTTGTGAAAGCTTTGGTGGGTTATAGAGGAATTTTTTTTGTTTTGGTTGGCGAATTGGAGTTATGTTGGACTTTAGGGAACCTGGGTTAGGTTTTTGGGATTAGAGGGAGACTAGGGTTAGGGCTTGATGGGGTTGGAGATGGAGGTGGAGGACAATAGTGAGCTTGAGGAAGGCGAGGCTTGTTATTACAAGGATGATGACGAAATTATTGACCCTGACATTGATCTCTCTTACATTGTAAGGGTGTTTTCTTTCCAATGAAGTTTGATTTTTTTCTATTGAAATTTAAAGTATAAACAAGATAAAAATTGAGTTGGATGACAAATTGACTTCCAAGGTTAACTATTTGGTTTGGTATAAATGTTGTCATTGTACTGCTTGGAAAGAAAAATTAACATGAACATTGTGTTGGGAGTTACCTTTTGTCCTCTAGCATTTTGAAAATCATGCTGAGAATGGTTTCTGAAGTTTAGTTTTTATTTTCTCACCTTGCTTGCCAGTAACCATTTATACGAACTCATTAACAAAAAATTGTAGAGAGTCTCTATTTGAATCCCATGAACTTAAAACTCAAATGTTATTTATGTTTTTTTTGAGTCGAGTTCTCATAAATATTTTATCTAAGTAGAAGAAACAGGAATTTTAGTCCAGAGCACAATTCTCATATATAATTGATGTTCATGTTTCACTTCATCCTAGATGATATTATAGTCTATACACACAGTAGCATAACTTGATTTTGGTTTTTGCTTTCCAAAGGATGAGAAGATTCAACATGTTCTGGGCCATTTCCAGAAAGATTTTGAGGGTGGAGTTTCTGCAGAAAATTTGGGTGAGCGACTTCTTGTAGCAGTTATAGATCCTCAAGAGAAGTGCAGTTGTACTAATACATTGAAAACTGATGGTATGCTAAAATTTTTCGTGTTAGGGGCAAAATTTGGTGGATATGGTTCATTTTTACCGACCTATGAGCGCTCTCCTTCTGTTTGGTCTCATCCAAAGACGCCACAGAAACACCAGAGCACATCCAGATCTCCTAACAATTTGCCAATGGAGGTATTGGAAAACTATCCTCCTTATCTCTTGGTCATTTGGTAGGAAGGAGATATATGTATTCCTGACATGTTGTCAGCTTGGGAAATTCTATTTTACTTGAGCACTGTGGGTTATGTTACCGTACAGGGTGCCTCCCAGGTTTTGAAAGCTTCTTCAAGTGCACACCCATCTGTGAGGCTTGGAACTGTTTCTTGCAGTGATCATCCATTACATAATTCAAAGCTTCCTTCAGAGGATGTTTCAGTAAAAAGAAATTCATGCTTGCCTTCTCTCCAAGTTGCTGATAAATGTTCCTCGAAGGATGAAACTTCAAATGGATCAGGCAGTCAAACTGATCAAAGAACATTGAAGTTTCGAATTAAGATGAGTTCTGATACCATGGCAAAGAAGAATGCACTCTATAGTGGTCTTGGCCTATACGTTTCTCCATCCTCGTCCTCGGGGAATAGCTCCGAGGAAAATGGGGAAATGGCTCCTATGTCTCGAGGGACGGTGGACGAGTCTCCCACCAACATTTTAAAGGTGAGTTCTGTACTATGTTTATACATATGTATTTACATTTTGTATTTGTCAGTAGATTCACCTAATTATCCGGTTTCGTTCTTCTATTTTTATGCATGGAATAGGTTTTGACCTCCTGCCATATTCCTGGAGATTCGATGATATCACCACTTCATGATAGTTTGCTTAGCTTGATTAGAAAGGAAAAAAATTTCAAAGCAAGTAAACTGGAGCATTCCCTTGAGAGTGTTCAAGAGCACTCGGGCATGCTAGTCGATGAGCCAGTTTCTATTCGGAGGGAGGGAAAAGAGTTTAAGGAGAAAAGGACAAAATTAGCAGGAAAAAGTAAGAGGCAGGATGGTATGAAGCACGGAAATGGTCCATATTTTGAGAATGACATTAAAATTCGAAACAATATGACATCAGAAAAGGAAATCACATTAGGCAAGGGGATTTTGTCTAAGAGTTCTAAATGCACACCTCTGCCTAACTCTATATGTGATGGTGGTGTCTTTCTGAAAGTGACTGGTCAGGAGTCTGAGGATTCTAGGGAGGCCAATAAAGATGATTTGAAAGGCAGATTATTTTCCTGTGAATTACCAAAAGAGGAGTTACTGGGATCTATATTTGGTCAGGACTGTGGGAAGAATGGGAAACAAAATTCTAGGGGTGGTTTTATTGAACAGTTTTCAGAACAAAGAGTATCAAATTCCTTCAAGGATGCTCCAGGTGATCTGAGGGATGACAACAGGAGCATGGGTAACAAGATTTCTGCCATCTTAGGTTCATACTCTGATGTATCAAAATTGGAAGAAGATCTGGACCCTCTAAAGCAGAGTGTTGGTCAGAAGAGTACATCTAATGAACTGGACAAAAAAAAATTGCCTCGTAAAAAAGAAAAGCAATCCTTTGAAGGCAATAATAAGTCAAAGAAGATATCTGGCAATAGTAAGCCAGCATCTGTTTCAACAAAGGAAAGTTTGAGGGTCGAAAAGGGTGCAGTTCGAAAAGATAAAATGAATACTAGCCAAGGTGTTGCCCCATGTAATAATAAAATGCTGAAGCTGAAATCGCATGATAATAGCAAGGTCAGATATAATAATTCAGATTTGTTACGTGGCAAAGATTTCGAAGCAGCAGATAATAGAGTGGATCCTAGAGAGAGACATATGGCTGATAGACCACATACTGCTGCTCTTTGTAATGTTGAAGTAGATAGGAAAACGTTTTTGGATAAACCAAAGGAAACATTAAGTTGTAAAAAGGCTGATGAGCAGTTAATGTTGGGGTTATCTCTGAAAGATGCTCCAAACAACTGTCCTCCTGTTGTGGAAAATGGACTCACTTCACATATGGCGACTGCTATGGTTGCACCTGTAGTTATCGAAGAAGATTGGGTTTGTTGTGACAGTTGTCAGCAGTGGCGACTTCTACCCTTTGGCATAAAGCCAGAGCAGCTCCCAGAGAAATGGTTGTGTAGCATGCTAAACTGGCTGTAAGTTCCCTACTCATTTACTGTTTGGTGCTCGGCAAAGTGTCGTTCAATTAAAACAATTAATGTCCATGGCTTAAATGTCAGCTGAATATTAAATACACTCTCCAATTCATACGTATATTATCGTGTGCCTGCTGACTTGGTATTGATATTATCTTGTAGGCCTGGAATGAATCGGTGTGACATCAGCGAAGAAGAGACAACAAAAAAGCTACGTGCATTATACCAACTACCAGTTTCAGAAAGTCAAAATAATCTAGAAAATCATGTAAGTTCAGCTAGCTTCCAACTTCTTGACCAAAATAACCCGAATTTCCCTTCCGGTGCTTTGTCTAATCAAGGAAAGAAGAGACATGGTTTGAAAGAAATATCAAATGTTGGTAGTGGTGACAGTCCTTCTCGGGTCTTGAATCCTACAAAAAGCCATCTGTTTGAGCCTGTGAAAAGCAGAAGTCTAAATGACATGAACCAGTCTCCTTTAGATAACCGAATTAAAAAATCCAGTTCTCAGCATATGAGTAAGCCAGGCAACTTGGAAAAGAACACATCTAAGCAGACAGAAAAGCAAGTCAATGGAGGTATCTAATATATTTTTGCATTCTTATTTCTGTGGTTGTCTGCCTTTCAAGGAAAAAATGAGTAATCCGTGGCCTTTATTTTTGTTCTTTTGTCTCCTCTTTCCGGTCATATTTTTTATGCAGGTAACACCAAGGAACTAAGGAATAAAAGCAAGAGGGACTCTGATCAATATGCATGTGAAACTTCGAAGAGACTCAAGACTGAAGATATGTTCAACACAGCTAAGCATCAGGGTTCTGATTTCGATTCAGGGAAGACAGACCTGAATTTAATTATGAAAGCAAAAGTGAAAGAGTTGAAGAATGATGAATATTGTTTACAAAAAGATGCCAATTGTGAGGCAGAGGACGCTCAGATTTCTGTCAAGAAATTGGAAGACAAAAGTCGGGTCTCACTATATGGAGGGTCTTCGGATACCAAAACATGCACCGTTAGGGATAGTTCTACGAAGAAAAGGAAAATGAAGCATTGGCAAGACAATCACGCACACATGGATGCTTTTGATAATTCTGTTCATGATGGCAAGATTCATAAGGACCAGACTAGTGAAAGTGGATTTAGAAAGGAAAAGAAGTTAAGGATTTCTAGAAACAATGGGAAGGAGCCAAGTACAAACTGTGGAAATGATAAGTTGAACAGTAAAGATAGAGTGACCCAGATAACTGTTTCAGGTGTTAAAAGACATCAAGTTGATGAAATGGAAAAAGATGGAGTTATTGATAATGACCATCAACGCAGGAAACAAGGTGGAAAAAAGGAATCTCAACAAGCTTTGGATGGTGTATTCTCATTGAAGAAAGATTTGGAGTCTGGGCATCTTTCTGCAGCTACCACTTCAAGTTCTTCAAAGATTTCTAGTTCCCATAAAATTAGAGGTAACTTTGGAGAAGTTAAAGGCTCACCTGTGGAATCTGTTTCCTCATCTCCTTTTAGGACCTCCAATTCAGACAAGCTTATGTCAGCTGCAGGGGATGTTTTCAGGAAAGATGATGCTGTCAATGGTGGTCTGCAATCTGTGAGAAATTCTAAAAGATCCTTGACCGGGACAAATGGTGAGACTAATGAACTTGGGACATTGAGGCAGGAGAAAATTTCTTCCAATGTGCCTTCTGAATCCAAAAAGTTATCAACTCTAGACTGCAAAAACAGGGATGCTAGTCATGATTTCAGTGCTGAAGGTAAGCGTTCTTCTGAAGTTTTGAAGAGCCATTTGTTATCTGGTAATGTTGATGCCGTAGATCAACATTGTGGATGCCCGAGTGATCAGCGTGCTGTGGAATATTACCATGATGAGGCTAGATTGAACAATAATCACCACAAAGTGGCTTGTGTTCAGCACAAATCTAGTAAGCTTGGTTCCACTTTGCAGTCCGAGGACGAAGAAAAAAAGTTGACCTCTGATTTAGATAGAGGTAAGATGAAAGTTGCTGATCCAGTGAGTGAGTACTCACAGAGGAACCAAAAATATGATTCAAAGGTTGATCCCAATCATCTTGCACCCGGTGCTGGAACAACTACTGATGTGAAGAACAGTTTTGTTAAGAAGCTTAGCATTAAATCTGCCAATGTGGATAAGACTCATAGTAGTAGAAAAGACCATGCAATTCATGGGTCGAGTGACAAAGGGATGGAAAGCCAAGTAAAACGAAGAGACAATGAGGGATCAGATTTGAAGTTGGGTGCTAAATATAGCGCCAATGGGAAAACTCAGGATTCCGAGGGTTTTCCTGTAAAGATTGAGTCAAAAAGCCATAAATCAAAATTGTTATCTCGTTTTGAAAGTGACGGTAAAAGCGAAGCGCCAATCCTTAGCTCTCAACCTGTACCAGGGTCTGATATGCATCCAGTTGCTAAGTCCGTCAATGATGATGGGCCAAAGATAAAACAGTCTGGGAGTGCAAGCAACCAGATCAGAGTTTATCACAGCACATTGCATCTTTCACCCGATCGAGAAGGAGCTACGGATGCTAATGCTTCCAGTCCTGTGAGAAACTCCTCTGACCTGACAGCTACAAAGACCCTGAAAGAAGCTAAAGATCTTAGAGACTATGCAGATCGTCTTAAGGTTCCTCTATTGCTCCGACTCAGTTTTTAGGTTTTGTTTATATGATTGGTATGTCGCTCTTTTTGTTGTTCTCTAATCAACATTATGTCTTCTATATATTTTACAGAGTTCTGGGTTTGCTTCTGAAAGTAGCGAGGCTTACTTCCAGGCTGCCTTAAAGTTTCTCCATGGAGCTGCACTTCTAGAAAGTTGCAGCAGTGAGGGTGGCAAATATGGAGGGATGCCTCCAACGGAAGTATACATTAGTACAGCTAAACTTTGCGAGTAAGCAAAAGTGTCAGAGTTTTGAGATTTTTTTATCTTTGACATTCTTTTTTCATTATACTCTCATCATACTTCATCCATGAGGGTTAGGTCGAGTGGTCATGCCCATTGTTTGCTCTCATGAATTTTGGGCTTTGATTCCCCACGAGGACCTACCTATAATATGCTAGAGTTTCCTACCACCTAAAGATTGTAGGGTTCAGCGGGAGAACAAGTATCCCAAAAAAAAAAAAAAAAAAACTTCCTTCATTGTACAAATCATTCGAACTTGTATGGTGGAAGAGCAAGTTTTTGAGAATGAGTAATTAGTTTCTTCAAAAAAAAGAAAAATTCATCTTGTACCATCATTTGGAGCTCTGAATTGCATATTATACATGACAATTATCTGAATTATCAAATTTAATTCATGATGACTAGTAGCTTTATTCACTGACATTTGCTTGAAGAGATGACCACTCTAACTCAAATATTGTTTCCCATGTTTCATATTATGCTGATATTTTGCAATCCACAGGCTCTGTGCCCATGATTATGAAAGACGCCGAGAAATGGCTGCAGCTGCCTTGGCCTATAAATGCATGGAGGTGTCATACATGAGGGTCGCGTATTGTAAAAATCCTAGTACGAACAGAGATCGGCATGAGTTGCAAGCAACTCTACATATGATTCCTCAAGGTAATAGGAGTAGGGCATCATATAGGTATAGTCATATCATGGTGGTTTGGTACTTTTATTTTGTAAACCATTCTTCTAACTTCCTTTCAAGTGTCTTTCTTTCATTTTTTTTTTCCCGATAATTGACTTCCTTTCAAGTTGCATATTAATAGTTGAGGTGATTTCTGTGGTTTTACCCGCTTGTAATAATTGTGGTTTAGGGCTTTTTTCTGTTTGTTTAGTATTTTATTGTGTTCTATTTTTCTTGGTTTGGGTGGGGGTTGGAGCTGGGAACAGTTTCTAAGAGGTTTTTTGTCAAGAAAGTTTGTTATTTATGTCGAAACATATTTTGCTACAGCCTTATTTCTGCTCTCTCTCTCTCTCTCTGCTTGTTTCAAATCTTGTTCACAATTTGAAATATGCTGTTGCTCTGTTAACTCTGTTGATCATCATTCTCTTTTCTGGTAAGCTTTTTCCAGTAGTGGATGTCTTTTTGCTTTTAAAATTGTATCAAGTGAAGTGTTTCCAATATCCTTGTCTTAAATCAATTCTGCAGGTGAGTCTCCATCTTCTTCTGCCTCAGATGTTGATAATTTAAACACCCAAGTGACTGTTGAAAAGGCTACATTATCGAGGGGTGCTTCTCATGTCACTGGAAACCATGTTATTGTTGCTCGAAATCGTTCCAGTTTTGTTCGGGTGCTTGACTTTGTAAGTGTATTCATTCTTGTGTGGTCTCCTTGTTTAGATTAAGACTTGTTTGGTAACTGCTTTACTAAGGTCTTTCAGCTTAAGAACATGTTTAGGTACTATCATTAAAATGCAGATAACTTTTGGACGTTTTATAGCTTTATGAGGATCAGGAGTCATTAGATGGAACTTTGTGGGAATGTAGAGGTGATGAAAATTGATACTTTCAAGTTAAGGATCTTGAGCCCCTGGACATGCAGTGCATGCCATCTTAGGACTGTAAAGGGAGGTTCAGCAATGTAAAAATGGCCCGTCATTTACATCACAGGCCTGGGAGTAGGCTTGTCTGATTTGAGGAACATCTGGTGATTCATGATGGTGCTACAGTTGTTATTAAGTTGTATGCACTTTCTATTTTCTAACTACCAACAGAGTGCAGTTGATGTGACTTGGTTGTTGATAGGCTTACAAGTAAGAAAGCTTAATTTGGTGGGATTTTTTGGGCATGGATGTCTCAGTAGGGGAGTTGGGATATTAGCTCTCATGAGATTTGCATACTTTCAGTCCCATATCTGTTATGGCTATATGCTTGTTTGTCGATTTTTCAGGAGGGTTAAAGGTTCGTTAAAGGTTCGTATGTGATTGTTTTGCAGACACAGTATGTAATTTTTGCTATGGAGGCCTCAAGAAAGTCCTTAGATGCTTTCATGGCTGCCAATGCAACCCTGGAAGAGGCACAAAATAAAGATTGTATTGCTTCTATTAGAAGGGTTGTCCAGCTCAGCTTCCAAGATATAGAGGAGCTCATACATTTGGTTCGGCTAGCAAGGGAGTCCATTAGTCGTTCTGGTTTTTGTGGTGCTAGAGACTAAGTCAACCCTGTATATATAGCATGTTTATCAGATTTTCTCCTAGTAAACAGGCATCCGGAAAAGAAGGGAAAGAGATGCCTACCTTGACCTGCACTTGAAAATCTGCAGTGGCAGGTCACTGACATTTCAAAACCCCTCTGTACATGTGTACAAAGTGAGATTGATTAGCAAATTTTTGTAATGTATTTTTTTCTTTCTTGTTTATTTTTTTATTGACGTGGATAAGGGCACATTGCACAACACCATCAGCCTTAAGTTTGATGGATTGGGAAAAGAGGAATTGGATACTTGTTAGGGAGCACGACTCAGAGTATTGTAACAGTGCATTTTTTTGCTCCAGTTATTGGAGCTTGAGGGAAAAAAATATAGAGATTTTAAATTCTTAGGCAACCAATATGAGGAGGTTGAATACTAATACTGGTGATTTAATGTTACATTAATGACTTTTTGATTATTACCACATCAAAATTTTAAATGAATTGAAATTCCAAGTTCTTGGTGTACTATGACCCCCGTGCAAGTGAAAATGGCAGTTTAAGGTTTGGTTTTGATTAGTTACACCAGCTTTGCAAGGGAGAGATTCCAATCTTCAGGTATGTAATATTGCAAATTCATTTTTATCGCATTTTTGGAGTAGTTCTTTTGACTGCATTCTTTTCAAATTTATGAGTTAATAATGTTAATTTTTATGTGACATAGCTTGTACTTAGACACCTCCTTGGTTGGAGCAGTTATCACTAGGGCCAGCATATGAGAAATTTCAACGGTTTGTGATGTTCTATGTCATTAACATTTTAGGAGATTCCGCCGCAAGTCATTTGGTTAAAGTTAATAAAAGTTTCTGTTCACTGGCAACAGTTTACACCTTTTAAGTCTTTATATTGGAAATAAGTTTTTTGTTTGTCATAAATGACAGGGGGACTTTGGTTTATCCCGATGATTCAACGGGGGTATTTTGAAATTTTTTGTCACGGCTTGTGCAGCAGGGAATCCCAGAGGTAAAGTTCAATTTCAGTATCTTCAATTATTTTTTCGGTGGTGTCTGAGGGGAAGTAGTGGTTTATCTGGGTGATAGTCCCTTTCCTCAGTTCCAAATAAAATATCTTAATATTAGATGAAATCGATATTGCCTTTGTTTATTTTGGACCTTTGTAAATGCAGAAAGTCCATGTTTCCATGTTTTTTTTTTTTTCCTGCTGAAAATGCAGATAAGTAATTTGACAGCAAGAATTTATGCCTTATCTTTTCTGGGAGCTTCTGCATATAATATTTTGGATCTATTCTTTACTACCTTTATAAAGATATATATGTATATATATATATGTGTGTGTGTGTGTGCGTGTGTGTGTGTGTATTATAAACATTAAAGGGAGTAAACAATATTAAATATGATTGCCGTGCAATTCTCTTGAACAAATTTGGCTGTCCTACTAAAATCTGATTGTTGTTTACACAACTCTTTACTGAAACCACTCAAACCATGATTGTAACAGCTTTAATGAAACTTGAATGATTGCAATGCTGGGCACATATGAATATGCATATTGTATTGGTTTCTTGGTTAGAGGTATACCAAGGAAAATACGTGACTGAACCCCCGAGTTCTGGCAAAGGAGGAACTAACACTTATGTTAGAAGAAATTGTATCTTCTTTTTTTTTTTTTTTTTCAATTTTGTTTTGTTATTTAAGAAGTAACACTTGTGTATTTCTTTATTAGTTGTGATGTAGTAAAGACACTCCTCCCTTATTGTATTCTTTACTCTTGTTACATCATAAAAAAAATAAAAGAGAACATTTATGTCCGAAGGACATTAATTATTTTGGCAGCCTACATTTGAATTTCTTATGATCTTCCTCCCTATGAATGCTATGTGCTCGTTTTGGTGGAGTTGGTGTTCGTGGTCCATGTCTTGTTCGTTATTGCTGTATTTTTGGGCTCAGAAGGGGCAGTCCTTTGCCATACTTTTTTACTTCTTGTCTATGGGAACTATCTTGTAAATTACTTTTGCTTGTAAGGGTACGATTTTATGTTAATTATTCTAAATGTTAATCAAGCAAAAGTAGGCCAATCAGAGTGCTTAGAATGAGTTGGAAAGGGTCCACAGTGGAGCACCTGTGTACACGTGCCACGTGGATGGTCATGGTTCACCCTTGATTATCCCTTCTTAATACTAAATTGACGCTAGCCAATAGAGACCGTTGATTAGCATGACCTTATATGGGTTTCAAGTAAATCTAACGTGAATCAAGCTTGGAATTGGTTTTTCTCCTTTGGCAATGCCAATCTTTAGTATGCTTATAACCAGTTGCTCTTACAAAACCAAAAAGAACAAATAAAAATAAAAGAAGCAAGCTTTAGTATACCACTATCGTTTTATCATTTAAATGTTTAAGCAAGGAATCTATACCCTAAATCTGGTGGGTCTAATAGCAAACCAAGTAAAAAAAATGAAATGAAAAGAAAATAATAGTGGAAAACAAGGTGAAATATTATTATTTTAAGATTTATTTGATCAAATTGGATGAAGTATCTGCTTGCATGGAAATGGTATTAGTTTGGACCCACATTGTTTGTACATTTTGTATGTCATTTGTTCTGTCCGTCTAATTTCTCTACACGTCATCTTCAAAAGAAACTCACAAATAGATATCATCAATTTATTTGTCAGTTTCCAAAAAAAAAAAAAAAAATCATCAATTTATATTTTCTTTTCAAATCATGACTACTTAATTGTATGGCGAAATATAATTTGAGTATATATGGAATAAGACTGAAAATAGAGACACGATTTAATATGAATCAGACGACTTGTAATACGGATGAACATAATTCCTACCTTTTATGGAAAATATTTTTTAAAAAAAATTGGCATAAAAATACGCGGATGCTAAGTTTATTTATACGTGTATTGTACAATTAATTTTGAAAAATATGTGTATACGAATAGGATAATAAAGGTTGTAAATTTTCTATAATAAAAGCATATTTGTCACCTGGTTTACTTTGATTGATCATAAAATACTACATATTAATAACCGATTGAAAATTAATAATTTGACATAAAATCAGTATTGTATGATAAATAATATAAAAAAAAATCTATCAGTATTATATGATAAATAATAATAATAAAACTCTATTGGGTTGGTGAAAAGTATTTTATACGAATGAAATTTACAAGTGTATAATACGTTTTCCACGAAAAGCACGTATTTTGAAGTATGTTTGACATAGCTAACGTAATTTGGATATATAATTCAAAATATAGATATAATAAAAGTGTTATACGTAAACTTGCTAACTATATACAAAACTTCTATTGAATTATTGAATGCAGCTTCCAAAAATTGATTTTAGAGTTAAATATAGTAATTATCCTTGAATTATATTTATTGTATCACTTTGTTTCCCGAATTTACAACTTATATAATAATAGCATCTAAATTATGCAATTGTTACAGTAATGACATCTTTGTCACAAACTGTTAATTTTTTTAACAGAAAATAGTGTCACAAATAAAGCGCATTGTTGGGTATTATTTTCTTTTATGAGTCAAAATCTCGTTTTTAGCCATAATTACTAAACTATGCGCTTTGCACACAACTTATTTCTGTTAAAAAATTTAACAGTTTGTTAAAAAAAATAGTCATTGCTGCAATAATTGCACATCTTAATAGTCTACTGCATAAATTAAAATTTAGAATCTCATTCTTGACTATAATTACTAAACTGTGTGCTCTGTAAATGACTTATTTTTGTTAAATATTTAACAGTTTGTAACAAAAGATCATTGTTGTAATAATTACACAATTCATGGACTATTACTATATGAATTGAAAATTCAGGGGATAAAATAGTACTACAGATATAATTCATGACTATAATATCATTAACCCTTGATTTTATTGATTGCAAAACCTTGATTTTATTGATTACAAAACCTTGTGGGGTATGATTTGTCAAAATCAAATATGCTTCAAGTTGACCAGCTTTTCTTTTGTAACCATTATTCGTTAAAAGAAAAAAAAAAAAAGAATTTACCATTACCATTTTTATACTAACATTAAAATTACAGTATTACACCTTAATGCATGCAAAATTGCAAAATTATCTAAATCTATTTCCAATCCGGTGGGCATGGATTTATTATACGAAAACTCAATTAGAGATAGGAGTAGTTCCTTTCAGTCGTTATCTCCTTTGTTGAAAAGAAAATAATAAAGTTATTATTGTAATTGTCTGTCTTATTAGAGAATAATAGAAAAATAAATTTCCTCATTTGGGTTTCTTGGGGATTTTCAACTATATGTTTTCTGGTGTTTTTCATTTGTTCTTGTTCACCCACAAAAAGACAGCCACACATATTTCAGAGCCACCAAATGCATATAACAATTGAAATGTATCTATTTCCAACCAAATAATAGTAACAGAAATTAGAAAATTTGAAAATGAAAAAAGGAAAAAAAATGTATCTACGTGTCCAAAGTCAAAATGGGGTAACCGCCAGAGGCCCAGATTGCACAACATTTGCTTTTTTTATATTGTTTTCTGAAAAAAAAAAAAAAAAAGAAGAAGAAGCAAATAATAATAATAAGGGCACGTCTACAGTAGGAGCGCCCCTACGTAGGGCCTGTCTATTTACCGTTGGATGGGAATCTGTATATAAATAAATTCTCCACAGATTCTCGTTATTCCTCACAGATTCCCATCCAACGATAATTAAGGCATAACCCTACGTAGGGACGCCCCTACCGTAGTCATCCCTAATAATAATAATAATAATAAAAAAGGCAATAAAATTTTAAGAAAAAGTCAGGCAATCAGAGTGCTCAGTATGGGATGGAAGAAAGGGTCGGTAGCAGAGCATCCATTTCCACGTGTATACGTGCCGCGTGGGATTGACATGACTCAATCCACTGCTTAATTTTCAAACCGCTCTTCAACGCTTTTTCAATATTTATTTTATTTCTATATACGAGTGCATGAGGGGGAAAAAAAAAACTAAAGTAATAAAATAAAATTAACCGAATAATGATGCACTAATGTTGAAGAGTGTTGTTTAATTGATTTGTTTTCATATTTCGAGATTGATTATTAATTGACGTTGTTAAGTAATTAATGATTGTAAAATAGTTTTTTTTTTAAAAATAAATTTTATAAACAAGTTCGGTTTTAATGACTCCTTCCTCTTTTGTAAAGTTTTTTAACGCACTTTTTTTTCCCTTCCGAAAATACATATTTATTCCGATTTAATAAAACTAATACTAACGCGAATAAAAGTAGTAATATAGTCCGATCAAGGATAAGATTTGTGTTGAATATGTGTCAAATTCGTTAAACATAATTGACCCTAGCATTTTTTTTTTAGATTGTCATTTATACTACTATGTAAGTATACGTATAATATACGGCATTTAACATTTATAATTCACTTTTAGTACCATTCGTACATGCATAACGATGCTATTCGGATTATTTTGGTTAGACATTTTTCTTTCTATAATAAATTTTATACACAATACTGTATCTATTGGATAGCACACAATCACAAAGATATAACCAATGGTTAATAAAGAACTAGATAATACATGTATCTAATTCTTCAATACGTTATTCATTTGCTTGTTTACTAAATAGAGGCGTGCTATACGATGCTTTAGCAGATGTTTCTCAACAAGCACCTATAGATTATCAATATGCCCCAAACAATGGTCTAACAACTTTCATAAGTACTGATCTTCGTAGATAGAGACACGTTATAATTAGCACAAATGACAAATCTACGTAAAAAATACTTGTTTTTTTTTTCCCCCTCATTTCTTTCCTCTTCACTCCTCAAAAAAAAAAAAAAAAAAAAAAAAAAAATTGTCAAAAAAAAAGCGCTTGAAGTTGATGTAGTATGACAACTAAATTGCATACCCGTGAGATTTGAAACTGTTATCTAATTACCTTTCAATACTTTAACATATATAAGATAAGAAATTTGGTTGATCGATGCAGTTCATAGAATGTACAAGATCAAAGGTTATAAATTACATACTAACAAAGACTTTCCATTTAGCAAGAAAATCATTATGAAGTATATAATATAGTAACAAATCCATATCTTATACACGCAACAAATCAGGTCTTGGCAAAAATGAGTCATATTGAACAAACGTCATTAACCTAACCAAACTGAATGTTCAAGAGGCTGCGGCTCAGTTAGCCACGACCACAATAAGAGACTCAGTTAAACAAAGCCAAATCTTCACGTGGATGGCAAGCTTTAGTTTTCTTAATTAGAAATTTTTACAAAAACAATTAAGAAAAAAGACTTCCAAAACATTATTAAATTATTTTCACCGAATATTTTTTTTTCCATTATAAAATAAATAAAGCTCAGAACCAAATCCGAAGGTTAGTCTGGTCATTTAAACAAATTAAATCCAATCTCAAACTGTCTTATTCCTACGCGCGTGTGGAAAACACACGACAACACTTCCCTCCGGCCGCTTTGTATTGTACTGCATCTCTTTAACAAATCTTCCCTACATCCTCACTTCCCGAAACTCACTACAAACATTGTCGTTTTCAACACTTTGTATGAACAAAACGACAAAATCCCTTTCCCGTATACACACGTGGCAAAACACTACTGGGTTGTAACATGGACATAAAATAGGCAAGCAGGTAGATGATCTCGTGTAAAGAAGGAATCTTAAATCCACGTGTCAATATTTGAACATGTCGTGTTATCACGCTCCAGAGCGCGAGTTGAGTTATCATACCATAAAACGGACCAAAGCAGAGCCCATCGCTCTCTCTCTCTGTAAGACGTATATTATATTTTCTCTCTCAACACAACACAACACAACCTCTCTCTCTCTCTCTCTAAGCACAGAACGACTTTGCTTTCTCATTTTTTTTTTTTGGGTTTATTTTTGGCTTAAGTCGTCCTCGAATTCAACCTTCGTAGCCATGAAAGCTCAGCTTCCGTAAAAACCCAGGTACGGCCTCAGTATTTCTCTTATATATGTATTTTACTATTCTCTCTTGTGTAAGAGAGACTATAATATACATATATATATGTCTGTTCTTGTATGTTTTTTCTTTTCACGTTTTGTTTATTTTTAATCTCTTAAGTTGTTAATCGGTGCTTAACTTTGAAGACCCATTTCCTCAGGTTCGAGCTTTCACGTGGGTTTGGGCTCGTTTTTGGTTTTTTTCGTCCAAAGAGGTATAGATACATGAAAATATATATACACTTTTAAAAACTATCTTTTTTTGTGTATTTTTTTTTTCTCTTTCTGTGGTTACCGTTTTCTGCTTTTCGTACGATTCTGTATACTTGTCTGTCTGCGTGTTTAAACGGTTCCATGAGGAGTAAATAAGTTGAATTTGATGGATCATATTGGAAATTCTCACTGTTGGAAACGGTGGTTTTTGTTTGTTTGGGTTCTTCTATGATGTATTTTCTTTTATGGGTTTATTTATTTATTTATTTATTTGAGTTTTAAGCTTGGAATGTATTGCTTTTTGGTTAAAGATTATATTTTGTTTGATTGTTGAGATAAATGTACATAATGGGTTTTGGTGTTTTCGTGTTAAAAGTTTTCGCTTTTCGAACTAGTGTTCTTCGATTCTAGTTTGGGCTTAGAAATGAATCTGGGATTTATTGTCTTCTTTGGGCTGTTATAAGTGTTGCTTACTTTGTCTAATATACCAAGAATTTTTATGTCTTTACAATATTTGAAAGAAGCAGAAAATTTTTAGTTGACTTGATTTTTGGGATATCACTTTTCTTCCCCAAATTTTGCCATAAGATTTTACATAAAGCAGATTTTATTTTTAATCAAGTTGACTGAAATAAATTTTTTTAAAAACATAAAAACCGAAATTGGTTTTTTATAAGTTGAAAAAATTTCTCTGTTTTGTGCTGTAACTAGCTGTTGACTTGAACTCTCTTAATTTAGTTTGTCAGTTCCTTGTTAATTCGACAGATTATATTTGAATTTTTTTTTTTCGGTATGAGTAAAATAGGCCCACATGTTAATGGCTCAGATTCTTGTAAACAAACCATTTTTTAATATACTACAAACAGGGAAGAGCGAAGCCATCATCTCTATTGTTTGTTCCATCTGATCCCAGATTCCGGGCCTGAAAAGCTTTTAGATTGATTAAATTGAGAAAAATTGGCTGTTTGAGTCTACAAAAAAGATAGGCAGCAAAAAGCTTGAAGTTTTGAATTGGTTGCTTAGATGGGGATTGCATTTTCTTTTTGTGAAGCAAACTACTTGTCTTTGTTTTACTCTTCCGCTTAGTGTGCCAGATCATTCATGTAATTTTTTCTCTACTTTCATTTTGCATTCATCGTGATATTGAGAAATCATCAGAATAAATCGTCAAATGTTTATAGAATCGACCAATTTAAGGGATAGCGTAACATACAAATTTGTGAAGTTCAAATTGCTGCATTCCCACTTCCCCTCCCTCCAAATGTTTTAAAAAAAAAAAAGTGGGGTAATATTTGCCTCTAATTTTGTCTCGCAAAAACAAATAACACTATAGCCAACAAATAACACCATAGCCATTTTTCTCTGGCAGATGGATTCTGTTGAAGTAAATGATCATATGGATTCAGGCATGGGTGCATCTGCTGAGAACTCTGTTTCTCCAGAAGTTTCTGATACCTATGATGTCTTTGGAGACCCAGAGATACTTCCTAGAGTTGGAGATGAATACCAGGTTGTAATTCCCTCTCTAATTACAGTCTCTGACTATCTAAGGCTTTCAAAAAGCCTGGATGATGCAGAAATAGCTGCTGGTCGTCCCAATAATATTCTTGTTGGTTTGCCTATACCAATAATGTGGATAAGTGAGGAAACTGAGAACAAAAAGAATGGAGAACAGAAGGCTTTTGATGGTATTGTTGTGAACGATAAAAATGAGTCCTTAGAGATTGAATGCATCAGTGAGGACAGAATAGTTCTAGGACGGAATGATTTGAAAGCTAAACTTCAGCCCATAGATATTACATCAGGTGATGGCACAAATGTAGGTGAACCAGAAAACTTAGTTTTGGAAAAAGATATAATGGCTGAACTGCAACCAGAACACGGAGGAAAGTGCCACCGTCTAGTCCCTGGGTGCTTGGGTGACGTCTGGAATAATATAGAGGAGGCTGGTTTTCTTCTTGGGTTATATATATTTGGGAAGAACCTCGTTTTGGTGAAGAAATTCACTGGGAGTAAGCAGATGGGAGACATATTGTCGTACTACTATGGGAGATTTTACCGGTCTGAAAGATACAGTAGATGGTCGGACTGCCGGAAAATGAAAAGCAGAAGGTGTATATATGGACAAAGAATCTTCACAGGATTGAGGCATCAGGAATTGTTGTCTCGTCTGATTCCCCAAGTGTCAGAGGATTGCCAAAACATTGTACTGGAGGTAACTACATCTTGTTTAGTCTTTATGCTAAAATGTTCTTATGAGGTTTTACGGATAAAAGCTGTCAAAGTGTTTGTTAAACTAATTTTTGTAGTGGCTATTTGACTAAAATTTTCTCATACCACAGTTCTTTTAGCCTGAGAAATGTTTATCTATGGTTTATATAGTCAAATGGTTGGTTCCTTTTTTAAGAAGTTCTTTACTCATGTCCTAAATTGAATGCTATATATCTTGAACTGTTATATGGACGTGGTTGATTTTTCAACTTTGGATGCATATGCTTATTATACTGACCGATTATCCATATAACTTGAGCAAATATAGAAATGCCTCTCTAGGATAAAGAAAGGGGAAAGGTTCCCCAGTATTGTCGAGTGTATCTTCAAGAATACCTAAAAATGTAAAGACTTTGAGGCCGTGAAAATAGAAAGGGGATTTCAACATGGTTGTATTTCAATCTAAGTTGGTTTGTGCTAGATTAACATTTAGAAGAGACAAAAATATCGCGGAAGCCATCATGTCAGCTCAACTTCCCCTACAACTCCTGTATTTACAATTACTAGGGAAGACTAGTGCAAAGACATAATTCTTGACTTTCCTTGCCACTTTCCAGCTTCATTCTCAGTGATGCTGCCTCTATACTCTCTTCTTTTCTAACTTCTATTGGTTTCTTGAGCTTACCGCTTTATTACCAGTTACTACTACCAGCTACGCATTACGTTGACTGCCTCCTAGTTTCTATCGTGACAAAACTACGCTATAAACATGAAAAGCACTCCCACTCCTGCACTTTTTTTTTTTTTTGATGGAGAAGTAGATATATAAACTGACAGGCTTATAGCTTGTGTAATATTTGAAGCTATCGAATAAATTTAGGTACGTATTGCTCCTTTACGAGCCCTACCCAAAACCCAGAAAAGAAAAAAAAAAAAAAAAGGCTATTAGAAGATTATCATACTGAAAAGCCAGTACTCTGGAATACGTAAGCCAGTTGCGAAATGAAATGTGTTACCATTGCTTCTATTGTCAAAGGCATGTTATTATTTTTCCCTTATTCTACTGAGATTTATGGATGATAGTCTAGAGAGTTTACTTTGCATTTCTTCTCAAGGATGTTCTTATCTTTTCCTTTTGGTCCTCGGATTATGGTCATTAAAATTACATGTTCTCTTAAAAGTAACATGTAAATTTTTTTTAAAAAAACTATTTGCTTTGACCAATTTGACAGGCCTCTAAGACATTCGGGGAGGGGAAAATTTTGCTAGAGGAATATGTGTTCACCTTAAAGGCTATATTTGGCTTAAATGCTCTAGTGGAGGCCGTGGGAATTGGAAAAGGGAAGCAGGACCTTACAGGAATGGCCATGGATACTCCAAGATCCAATCAAGCTGCTCATGTCCGTCCGGAAATACCGATTGGCAAAGCATGCTCAACACTTACCACACCGGAGATTGTCAACTTTTTAACTGGCGACTTCCGGCTTAGTAAAGCTCGATCAAGTGATCTATTTTGGGAAGCAGTTTGGCCTCGTCTGCTTGCAAGAGGTTGGCACTCTGAGCAGCCTAATAATCATGGTGTTGCTGCTGGTTCCAAGCACCCTTTGGTTTTTCTTATACCTGGCATTAAGAAGTTCTCAAGAAGGAAACTGGTGAAGGGAGACCACTATTTTGATTCTGTAAGTGATGTCCTGAGTAAAGTCGCCTCAGATCCTGGACTTCTTGAGATTGAAAGTTACAGAACCAAGGAAGAAAATGGGTGGACTGACGAAACAAAACTGGACCAAGAAGGTTTTCCTGATCAGCAACGCCACTGTTATCTCAAGCCACGCACTCCCAATCGTGCTACTGATGTCATGAAGTTTACTGTTGTGGATACGAGTCTGGCAAATGGGAAAGCACGTAAGGTGAGGGAACTTAGAAGCTTGCCTGTTGAAATAATGAACAATTATACCTCCCCAAGTGACTCCGAAGAGGATGATGGAGACAGTTCTGACGAGTCATCTGGTAAATCTAGTTTTGCTGATACCTTATGTTCAGATAAGGATGAGACTAATGATCTTAAAGCTACCATGATTGATTCGCATATTACATTACCTTTTGGTGGCAAGGATTTTGAATATGATGCTTTGGGACGAAGTGTTACAGTGGGTTTGACTACAGTGCCTGTGAAAATTCCTGAGGATAAAGAGACTGATATACTCAACGACGTACAGTCGAAACAGGCTGCAAAGTCCAAATTGATCCAGAAAATCGTGTCTGAAAATAAAAACCATTTAGCCCCTGTTGTAAAACGACGCCGTAGATTACCTCCTAGTCGCAAGGAGACTAGCCACAGCACAACCTACAGCAGGGTTGATTCCAGATTGCAACAAGAAGCCGGTAGCTGTCTAGACAATTCTGATTTTAGCGAGAACATCCTCTCTCAGGTGGATCCATCACAAGAGAAGTTGTCGTCTACCAGTTCATCTAGAGGAGACAGCCCTATCACTAGCGCTGAAGGCATTGCCACTAGGAACCATATGGGTGCCGAACTTCCTCATGAGAGACTTCCAACCCGTACGTTAATTGACTTGAATGTACCTGTCTCACCTGGTGCTGAAATTGATGAATCTCTCACGATAGATAGAACCGAAGGGAGAGATCATCAAATGAGCAATCTCGATGCGGTGAAATCCCCAGAATTTGTGGCTAATTCCGAGCAGGAAGCTAAGGTGGGCTCCCGTAGACAGAGCACAAGAAATCGGCCACTGACTACCAAGGTACTGGAAGCTTTTGCTTGTGGATTTTTGGACACAAAGCAGAAGCGGAAGACAAAAGATGCATTTCCTGGGGAGAACTTGAAGTTGAGACCCTCACGACGTGCTCGTGCTAGGGTGACAACGCCTCCAGAGAGTTTGAATTCTATAACTATGGACTTCACTATGGAGGATAGAGGAAATGCTATCCAAAATACCAACGGTGATGTATTCAACAAGCTTGGCATCAGCACTCAAACTGGTTAGGAGGCGATTTGCTTGACTTACAAACTAGAGAATGGTGCTTCTCGATTCTCTATTCTCATAGTGCTTGAGAAGAGAATCTCCTTTCTTTTGGCTTTTGGCTACTAGACTGCTACAATAACCCATCACTCTAACTCATGCAGCATTTGACGTGAGATAGGATTATCATAAATGGTATCAGTGGCAATATTGTTCATGGATGAAGCCTATTTCCCCCTCAAAGCAACCGGGCTATGAGGTACCGAGACTCCAAAAACCAAGATGGTAGTTGAAGTTGCTGTCCCTTGAGAACCCTGTTCAACAACCTTTTTGACAAATTTGTACTTTTGTAGAGCTCATTTTACGCAGGCAGGTCCTAATTATTAGTTGTCATACAAATACTTCAAATGTCAACCAAAAATCGGGTGCCTGTTTCGCTGCCAGCATTCTGAACCAAGTTTCTGCACCAATGCTGCACTTGAGACCATTGTAATTACATTCACATTGGTAAACTATATTTTTATTTTGTTTGCTATAAGAGAAATTTGTATTATGATCCGTTATTTGCCAAGGCAACTGAGTAAAAGAAAACATAAATTTGAACCTAGTTGGATCATGATTTTACATTGGCATATTATATGGGTGTATCAACATTGGTGGTTTATTGCTGATGGATAATGGCTTCTCAGTTGTACTAGGTTTTTGGTTTATTCTATTCTATGCACGGTTTTCTTTTTTTCCCAAAGAAATTCAATGTTCAAAGTCCAAAACACTTTGGTCTGGACGGTGATATGTAGCCTCTGTCCTATCTGTAGCTGCTTTTTAAACTTTGTACACCTTGCATCTTCAGAAGCAAATTATGCGGTAAAAATATGATTCTTCTGGAGTTAGGTTATTAAATTTGTTATTTTCGAGAATAATTAGTTCCTATTTTTGTTTTTGAGAAAAGGACATGGATGGAACTAATTTGGGCCAAAATGATTTTTTTTTGTGCATTTTTAAAAAAATGACATTTCTAGGAGTGTCAAGGACGTCTTGACTATAAAAAAAAGTTTTAAATAATAGTTTCTTCATGATCAAGAAGTTACTATGATCAAAAAGTCTTTTAGACTCCTAAAAATATCATTTTTAAAAAAAATGCACAAAAAAGTCATTTTGGCCCAAGTTAGTCCTATCATGTCATTTTCTCTTTTGTTTTGTTTCTAGACGTGTAAGTAACGACATTTTCTTGGAAAATATCTCTACTTTTCAACAAGCAAAGAAGCAAAGTATCCATAAGACTTCTACCGTTTGCGAGAGGCTGGTCTTGAAAATTTTCCTTAGTAATTGCAATCTTTCAGAGACAAAATTCATAAAGAAAAGAAACATGATAGTATTACCAAAAATCCCCGCAAATGCAGAAGCCATTTTTAAAATGATGAAATCTATTAACATCTCTAACAACGAAGTCTCTTTCCACAATCTCACTAATAAGCTTGAAAGCCTCGTGGCAATCCGTACACATTCTAAGGTTCTTCATTATTCTAATGGTGACTCCTTCGGGTGTATTTATCAACCCAAAAGCCAAAGCCAATCTCTCACTATGCAAACCCACTATTTCCTCCTTGGCTTCCTCCTCCACGTCAACAAACACCAACCCATTACTGCCTCCAACATATCCTCTTTCTTTCATTCTACTTTCCAATTCCCTCAACAGATTTACCATCTCAGTCCCCTGTGCGCATGATGATACATCTCCTGCATAGAATACATAGCTTGAATCCTTTATCTCAATCCAACTGCAGCCAGGTTCTTTACGAACCTGATTCCGCTTCATTTCGGACCGAAGATTATGAGCTTTGTCCCACTCCCCTGCCAATATATAAGTGTTTGACAAAGCAACATAAGCACCTGCAACTTGCTGATTGGAGTCTATTAGTTGTTTACTGGCTTCAACTGCAATGTCTACCCTTCCGTGAAGCCGACTAGCTGAAAGAAGCGTGCCCCACAATAAAGCCCTGGAATTTTGGTCAGCCTGGATAGATTTGGCTAGTTGGTAGGCTTCGTCGAGTCGGCCAGTTCGACCAAGCATATCAACAACACATGTATAATGCTTTGTACTAGGCAATATCCCATGTTTGTCAAACATAGATTTCAAGTGTTCTAGGCCTTCGTCAACTAGTCCTGAATGGCTGCATGCATGCAAGACTCCAACGAAGGTGACATCGTTGGGCTTTATTCCTCTGTCAATCATTTCTGAAACGAGCTCAAGGGACAATTTCCCGAGTCCAAACTTGGCTGCACCGACGATCATTGAGGTGTAGGGGACTACAGACGGGTACCTGATTCTCCTGAAGATCTTATCAGAGTAATCCAGACACCCACATTTGGCATACATGTCAACAAGTGCACTTGCAACCACGTCGCTTAAATCATGGCCACCACGAATTACCGCTCCGTGTGCGACTTTCCCAGAAACTAATCTTCCCAAGCTTGAACAAGCACTGACTATACTAGTTAACATGAAATGGTTCGGACGATCCGACATCAAATGACTGAATTCTCTAAAAAGTTGAAGAGCTTCATCGCCTCTTGCATTCTGGGCATAAGCAGTGATCATTGAAGTCCAAGAAACGACATTTCTACAACCCATCAAGTCGAAAACCCGTCGAGCGCCATCGACATCGTTGCACTTCCCGTACATATCAACAAGAGAAGAGCAAACAACAAGGTTAATTCGAAAGCCGAAAACTTCAAGACGGGCATGGATTTCTTTGCCGGTTCTGAGGTCGGAAAAGATGGAACACGCCTTTATCACAGTTGCGAAAGTGAACTCATTCGGCATGACCGAACACCCGGGCATTTTCCCAAACATACGGAGAGCAATTCCAGGTCGACCCACGTCGACATAGCCGGAGATGAGCGAAGTCCATGACACAATATTTGGTTCAGAGATTTCGTCGAACAGGTTGCGTGCATGGTCGATTCTTCGCGATCTGACATAGCAATTTAGAAGATGGTTGGCCGTGAAAGTGTGAGCAAGCAACCCAGACTTGAGAACGTTCGAATGTAACGAAGCTGCCGAGACGAAGTCGCTGCAATTTCGAAGCCGCTGGATGTGGCTATGGGCTTCGGTTTGGACGAACGACAGATGAGTTTGGCGCGAAAGGGCAGAAACGAGATTTCGGTTCAACGGCTGCCTCATCTATCACGGGCTGTCGTTTCGGGTTTGAGCATTGTCAAGTCTTTATCATACGTAAGACGAGGACATTTTGGTCATAACAACCAACCAAACTCTTTTTCTGTTTTTGTTTTTGTTTTTTTCAAAAAACAATAAATAAGAGAAAGCACTTGGAGCAGTGTCTCAATTGGTTGTCACCTTATAATCTAGCAAATTTATATGCCTAGTCTAATCCTAATCGTCCATCATGGTAGACCACATAGCGAGGTCCACAACAATGGAGAGCAGGCCAAGATTGCACAGCCTATCAATGTTTTAGCATCATTTTTTTTCTTGTCACACCAATTTTAATTTTGTATTAAAAAAGGTGGACTAGCTTCGTATTCATCCTATTATGAGACTCTTTTTGTAAGGACTTTATCTATATGTATAACTGAGTTACAAGAATTTAAAAAGAGTAATGATTGAGATACCAAAATTTTACACCAAAAACTTACACCATATGATGTGGCATCCATTTCAACTACTATCTTATTTAAAGTGGGACCACACCATTTAAGATTTAATGGTTGAATTGGATGACACATCATGTGGTGTAAGTTTATGGTGTAAATTTTTGGTATCCCTAACATTACTCATTTAGAAAAGTAGTAATTCAGACTCATGTGGATTATATTACGAGACACTGTTTATATGGATGGTTGAGATTTATCAAAAAGTAACACAATTTTCAATTTCTTTGTAAATAAAGAAAGCTTTTTTTCCCTTTCTTTTCATATGTATATATATATTTTTCATAAGCTAATTAGTAGAGGAAAAAAGAATTAATGATTGAATGAACTTGCATATTAGGTCTATAAGTTCTCTCTCATAGTCGATTGAGTCATAAATTGACTCGTTTTGACATCAGTAAGTGATCAAGTTATTCTAGGTCATAAATCAGTAACTGTCTTTCTTTTTTCAAGTTAAAAAGGAAAAAAGAAAAAGGAAAACCATCTTTTTTGCATGTAGGTTATAGTCAGCTATGGTGTCTAACAACCCAAAAATAATAAAATAAATAAATAAATGTATTATAAAATCAGGCAACTGGGTTTTGAGGGGGGCCTGTGACGGAAGGTTAGTGTGGACAGAGTCATGATTATAACAACACTAGAAATGGTCTGTGGAAGTGTGGACATGTATGTAGCAATTAGGAATGGCCCCCCTACCAATGCCACTCATATAAGTCTGCCACATGAGACAATTGAAATCTACCAAGTACCATTATTGTTAGATTCCATTTTACCATATTGCTAGTTACAACTTACAACTTACAAAATTGCTCACAAGTATTATTGACGTGATTGTTTAAGACTCACATCGATTAATAACTAAGAATGAATAGATTATATACTAATTACTATGACAAAGATGTAAGACTCACATTGATCAACAAATTATATTTGAAAAAAAAAAAGTCGTGAAACTCGTGCTATTTATTAGTAATCATTAGTCAGTATGAATGTTCTATAATAAGACTCGTGTGATCTTGTTGGGAACACAAAAGCATTAGCTTTTAATGTAATAAAAATATTTTCTTTGAAATTAATAAAACCACTATTTGGTACTTTAAATGAGTTAGTTATTTATTCATCGAGATATAAATGAAATTGGATGCTTGTTAGTGTCTAGACGATGAACTTTATTGATTAGTTTGTATTAATTATATAAGCGGTGGATTGAAAAAAAAAAAAAAAAAGGAAAGTTATAAGCTCATTTTGTTCAAGTGAGACGAGGCTCAGTGTTCTGTTTCTTCTACCAAATAAACTTTTGCTTGTCTCTATATATCCAGTTTTTTCAGATTCGTAAAGTAGAATTTAAATCAAGTACCACCCGGCCATAAAATTCTTTATGTTAGTTACCGATTATGATAAATGATAAGATTATCAAAGTGGCCGAATTTTGGACACATTTTAAATAAATGTTCATTTTCTAAATACTTTAGCAAAATATCTGGTATATCAATGGATATAGAGAGTAAGATTTACTCAGTAGTATATAAACGAAAATTACTATATCAGTGATTACCAAATGTAAAATCAAATGGTCATTTAGCAATTATAAAAAAAAGGATATTTACTAAAATAAAGTTTAAAAAAAAGGGAAAGAATAGATACATATATAAAATTGATAATTTAATTTTTTAGTTACAAAAATAAGAGATTGCAATTGGAAAAATATATTTAAATTTGGAATAAATTATCAGAAGATATTAAGTAATCTATCAAATTTTCATTTATTTCAATCAGTGAACAAATAAGGCACAGGCCCTAGACGATGAGACATGGTACTAATAGACAGTGGAGCAACCAAGCCTTGAAAAAGAATTGTAGAGAAAGCTAATTGTGATCAAGATGACATTCGAACTATCATCCTCGACATTAGCTTGGTTAATAGTTTTAATAGCTAGATTCGACCAACCATCGTATTATAATTAATATTTATATATAACGGGTGGTTAATAAGCATTATATATGTTATATACTGTTTCTCAATCAATACTACTCTTTTCGAAATTTGCTACTATCTCACACTATCTAACGTTAAGAAAGAACCATAAGAACAACCGTGTGTGCACAACGACTGCATTGAAAAACCACATAATGGTTCCACATAGATGATGATATCATGCACCCCAATATGCACATATACATATACATATATATATATATAAATCAGTTAACGCATGTTCCTTTATCACGCAACCCAACCTTTCTATATGGATTGAAAAATTATCAGTTAATTAGTGTTTTTTTAGATCATTATTCCTTTATCATATGTTTAATTCTTTTTATTTTCATTTTTCTAAAATTTTGTTAAGTTAACTAGTTAATATATATCAAGATTCTATCGATGGAGAAAAAGAAGGAAAAAAAAAAAGAAGAAAAAAAGCCTATTAAAAACTCCTAAATATATATATGAGCACCAATCTAGTGGGTATTTTTTTTATTTATTTATGAGTATTATTTTCCTCAATTAAAATTCATCATCCATCTCTTTTCATAGTAAAAACCGGAGAGAGAAAATATTAAACAATGAGTTTTTTTTTTTTCTTAACTATTCAAATGATGGTAGCCGTTAGATAATAATCTAATGGCTAAAAAGAAATAGCTAAAAAAAATAGCTAGTAAAAAAAAACTTATCGAATATATATAAGTATATATATATATTTACACACACTATAAATTTAGAAAGGATTCCATCCGTAAGTTTGTATGTCATGCTAAAAACTCAATAAAAGTGCCTCATTTGTATGATCAATTAACCAGCCTCTCGGTTCCATCAATTTAGAAAGTGCATCATGTGGGTCCCTAAATCTAACACAATATGATAAAGGAAAAATAATAAAGAAAAAGACTAACAAAAAAGAGAGAAAAGAAACCAGCTTTGTTAAAAGACCTAGTGCTTGTTCATGTCATATATCATGTATGCTTCTGGTGCCTATAAATACAGACTTTCCCAAGACTACCAGAGGTACCAAATCGAAACTAGTAAACCTTTATTTCTTAGTATTACAGTCTCATTATAATTTCAGTTTCCATGGCCCCAGTTGCCATTTCTCCCATCAAAGTTGGGAAAATAGATGATGTCCAAGAACTGAGAAAGGCCAACTCCAAAATTCCTGAAAGATTTGTAAGAGACATAACTGAGAGACCAAAACTAGCCACTGCTGCACTATCATCATCATCATCATCATCATTATCCAGTGACATTCCCATTATAGATTTCTCCAAGCTTTCAAAAGGGAACAAAGATGAAGTTCTAAGTGAGCTTTTGAAGCTTACAGCTGCCTGTGAGGAGTGGGGCTTTTTTCAGGTACTTATTGCGTAATATTCATTTGTTACTTGGTATATATACATATAATTGTGGAAACTTAAATCCTTGTGACAATTTTTCAGGTAATAAATCATGGAATTGACCAAAGTTTGCTAGAGCAAATAGAGAAGGTATCCAATGATTTTTTCATGCTACCTTTGGCAGAGAAGCAGAAGTATCCTATGGCTCCCGGGGGAGTTCAGGGATATGGACAGGCTTTTGTGTTCTCAGAGGACCAAAAACTAGACTGGTGCAACATGTTTGCACTTGGGGTTGAGCCAAAGTTTATAAGGAACCCAAAACTATGGCCAACAAAGCCCGGTCAGTTCAGGTAAATGGTGATGACACTCTGCTTTTTTCTTTTGCAGTTAGTCAAAGTCTTTTTTGGTAATATACTTCTTTCTTTTTAATTTCTGCAGTGAAACTGTGGAGGTCTATTCAAGTAAAGTAAGGAAATTATGCAAAAGTCTCTTGAAATATATGGCTATGACCCTTGGCTTGAAAAAAGATGTCTTTAAGGAGATGTTTGGTGTAGCTGTCCAAGCTATAAGGATGAACTACTACCCACCATGTCCTAGACCTGACCTTGTTTTGGGTCTAAGCCCACACTCAGATGGAAGTGCCCTTACAGTTCTACAAGAAAGGAAGGGTAGCTCAGTGGGACTTCAAATATTAAAAGACAACAAATGGGTGTCAGTTCAGCCCATCCCAAATGCTCTTGTGATAAACATTGGGGACACTATAGAAGTGAGACATCTAAAATCTTGGTTTTATTGCTTCTTTTCAAAAAAATAAATAAAAAAAATGGACACATGGTTTTTTTTTTTTTTTTGGGTCTAATTTTGAGTATGCAGGTTCTTACTAATGGGAAATACAAGAGTGTGGAACACAGAGCTGTCACTCACAGGCAGAAAGACCGCCTTTCAATAGTCACCTTTTACGCTCCTAGCTATGAAATAGAGCTTGGCCCTTTACCTGAACTGGTGGATGAAAACAACCCATGCAAGTATAGAAGATACAATCATGGAGAGTACAGTAAGCACTATGTGACAAACAAGTTGCAAGGAAAGAGGACACTTGATTTTGCCAAGATTCAAACCAACAACTCAAACCAAAACCCCACTTAGTCTCCCCATATGTTGATATACCCATCATTAGAAATAGTTCAAAAATATCTGGGAAACTAGAATGCTTTAGTTGTTCCCTCAATCTTGTAAGTATGAAAAAAAGAAATAGAGGGTTGAGGGGTTGCTTATGTCAAAGTGAGTTTAAATTATTGATGGACAACAGTGTACGGATGTAACTATGTTCTATAAACCTACCAATTAATGAAGCTTTTGTCGGGTCTTATGCTTATAAACTTTTCTTGTCAAATTGTGTTTTGTCTTCAAATGACTTTAAAATCAACTAACAGTTGTAAGCATCCGAAAGACCAGAATAAAACAGAAGTACCTTGTCACTTTATACTGTTTTTCCTCTATTAGATTCCTAATTTGGAAAGAAGAGAACAATGAAAATCTTATTAGGGAATCTAACAATACCCACCATCACTATATGTCTGAATAAAATTAAGGGTTTGTGGTATATTTTCCCCCTTCAATATATCTTGAATTTGCAAAATATTCCCCAAAAATAATTTTTTGCAATTAGGTGCTTGATTTTATAAATATTGGCAATTAATCCCAAACCGTTAATGGGAGTTAATGGATTATGGACAATTCATTTTGAGGGGGCAAATGCACCAATTTATGATAAGTTTGTAGATTATATTGCAAATCTAAAATAAATTCAATGATGAATGTGTCAATAACTCGTTACAAGGTTAATGGTGATTAATGATGCAGGGTTTATTGCCATTGTTTGTAAATTTAGGGATCTAATTGCCAGAACTCTTTTTAAGGACCGCTTTGCAAATTCAGGAAAACTCAAGGAGCAAACAAACATACCAAAGACCCTAAAACTAAAACTAAGAAGGGGAAAAAAAAAAAAAAAGACATAAAATTATGGGTGCTCCATTGTTCAAGGGAAAGAAGAGCTTTTTCTCAATGGTGGGAGTGAGGAGAGGCCCCCATTACATCATGTGTGTTTGTTTTTTCTTTTAGTTGTTCTTGTTCATATATTTGGAGTCAAGGGAAGCACCAAATGAAGAAAAAGCAACCAGTGAAGGGGTGTTTTGCTGATTCTAAGCTGAGGTGATGTTTTGAGTGCTAACAACAAGTAGAGCACAAAGCAGAGAGCTCAAACATTGATGAAATGAGATGTGAGGCAAATAGAAGAAGGGAACCAAGAGTGACCCACCACAAAAATCATTGCAAAATAACTTAAAATAATTATGTAATTAAGAACAAATTAGTAAAGTAACCCAACTGAGCAATTGGAATTATGAAATGTGGGGAGGAAATATAATGCTTAACCATCAAACATAACCTCTGCAATTTAAATATTTTATAAGTAGCTAAATGAAAGATGATGCAATTACTTCAGTGGAAATAAAGAAGTAACAAAAGGACTAATTTACCATGTTAATCAATGACATTTTTTTTTTCAAAAAAAAAAAATTACGTAAACTTCCACCAACCCATCAAGCCCAAACGTGGGCAGAAGAATCAGTTTCCACATTCCACCATTGTTTTCCTATACTGTAATTATTATATAAGAATCAGCACCATAATTACTTAACTAGATGACATAATCAAACAATACATAAGAATGTTAATTTATTACAATGTTTATATTTTTCTTTAAGCACTGGTATATGGCACGATTGTGACTGAATTACTATCACACGTCAAATTTTCACTATTGCCAACTAATTTCAGATGACGGTCTACCGTTAATAAATTTTGACAGTTCTATTTGAATTTAAAGTGATTTTTCGTTTGTTGTTAGTTTGCTCTCTTCTGTTTCCCATAAGGTTCCTTGGCGTGTTAGATCAGTTTGAATGAATTCTTTACGTCTCTTTTAGAATAAGAATTTCTCTCTTTATTTCTCATGGCTAATAGTGGTACTTGGCTAAATATAGGCGTTGGTGGCATTCTTCCCCTAGCTTAAATTTTCTCTTTTGTTTACAAGGATGACCTTAGTCTTCGTTACTACAGGTTTCGTTGATGTTGTTGTATTGCCTTGAAATTTTTCCAGGGCAATATTTTCTTCCATTTGTAAAGGTATTCTATTCGGAAAAAATAAAATTGTAATTGACGCTCAGAGTCATAGATTTTTTTTTGGGATAAAAAAGGGCTCACATATCATTACTCGAAACAAAAAAACTTCAGTTACATTACAAGCATAAGGATTACAATTTCAAACTCCTCAAAAGAAAAAAAAAAAAAAAAAAAGACGAAAAGATTTTTGGGTTACCATAATTATCTAATAGAAAAAAGATAATAAAGACCACCAACAAACTATTGTCTTAACACCTGCTCCTAGATTGCGTTCTTAGTAGGGTAGACTATATGATTCCAATACGAATTGAGATCCAAGCCCGTTGAAAAGAAAAACAACTCATCCGCCTAGAAAATATAAATCAAAGAAGAAAATTTCAGATTCAAGATCTAGTAAACGCACTTTAAAATCTACACAAAAAGTGGTACTACAAACCAGATCTAGATCTGTATTTATTAAAAAGTTAAAAAAATTTCTCACTCTCGCGAGAGGTCAGGGAAAGAGATCAGGAAAGAGGAGAAGGAAGGGAGGCCGGAGAAGGAGAAGGAGAAGGAGAAGGAGAAGGAGACGCTCCCTCTCCGGCCTCTGTGAGAGTCTCACAGTGGCGGACCTTCTTTTTTGAAAGAGAAAACAAGTAGAGAGAGAGAGAGAGAGAGAGGGAAAGAGAGAGAGAGAGAGAAGAAGAATTGTGCTTGGAGTCATGATTTATCAAGCTCGAGTTGCAAAGCATTTTTCTGTTAATGTATGAGGTAAACCCAGTTCATACTCCCACAATGTCAACATTATACATGAATATAAAGTTGGACATTAAGAATCTTGTTATTGACTTACTGACTTATTCGGAGATTTTTGAGAGTGAAAAACTAGTGTCATGCAAAACAAAACAAAAACAAAATAAAAATGAAAAAAAATTCTGATCCCCTATAGATATGCATGTGTTAGGGAAAAAAAAAAGAAAAATATTTTACTTTTGTTGACTCATTCATGACTTGCTTGACATTTGAGTATCCACTAAACAAAAGCAGAGTGGTCACGCAAGTGCTAGCTGTTAGGAACTTTCTTGCTCTGATCATCATAGTTCATAATTGTTGCAACTTCACCAAATTATGCCCAACCCCATCACTTTCAACAACACCCTTTTGCTTCTTATGCTTAGGACTTTGAGGAAGGTGATCTAAGCAAAGTGGGTCCCAGAATCCAAGTCTGACGAGCTTTATAAGTTGCAAAAACCAAACGTGATTAATATAATAATAACAAATTTAAGGTGTTAAGGCTTGACAATGAGAGAAGTTGAGTATTTATAATTATAAAGTAAATGTAATGACTAATGCCCATTAGAAGAGAGCTTAAAGCAATTGCTTGGTCTTTTCTAGTATTCTTTACGAGTTGGGAAATTGAAGAGAGCCGTTAATTTTGCTTCGTTCACTTCTTTCTCTTTGCACCATTTTGCAATTTGGCATGTTCTTAATCATTTAAAGCAAACCCCTTTTTCTGAATTAATAATTAATCATGAAAATCTGATCTTCTTTTTGTATTTTTTTTTTAAATCGAGAATTTGGTCACGAATACTAGTGGAAATTTAACTGACGCAGGAATATGTGCTCACTGAATTCCCCTTGCTACCTTCATGTATGTTAACTAATTTGAACCCACGTGGCTTTTAGTCGACGCTGTCACTCCTGTGATTTGAAGCATGTGATATTGTGTGCAATGTTCATAATTTGGCATTTTCTGCCTCAAATGGAGTTGGAGCGCTAGTTTATTGAAGACAAAGATGGTTAAGATAGTTTTACATACTGGTTTTTCCATATCGAGAATTTGATGCGTGTCAAAATGGTTAAAGAAATCACTCGACTTGCAAATCTTACAAAGCTACTTCCATCTCCATTCTTTGCCTTGGGAAAATATGAGAATATCTTCTAAGAAGGGATATTGGTATGTCTTTCTGTAAGCCGACCTCAAATTTGTCAAGAGCACCAATGGTACTTAGCTGATGTAAAACTCACACGTAAACTAGTGGGTCCCACAACAATGTTATGGTGCGGTGACAAGTTCCCTAGATTTTTTCCAATGGCCACTTGAGAAAAAAAAACGGAAAAAAAAAGGACGTTCTAGAAAATTAAAAATTGAAACTAGAGTACTAGACAAAATCTCATAAAAATCTTCTCACAATCTGCAATGCAATGGACTAATATTGAATATAATGAAATAGAATATAGGATGACAAATATTCAAGTCCCATATGAGTGTCCAATGAGTGCATAAGCGTCTTTAGGTAGCTGATTACCGTGTTTGTCGGGTCAAGCAAAAAACAATGAACAGTCGTCATAGAACGATGACAATACACAAAATACATCCACGGGTTGGCATTCAAATACAAACCATTCCAATAGATTTTAATCGACAATTTGTGGAATACTATAAACATTTCCTTTCAGTGGGGCAAAGAGAAAAAAAAATTAACAAACAAAGCACAAGATTAAGTCATGATACGGGACAGGTCCCACTGAAGCACCAGACCACATTATGGAATCAATTACAATTTTCTCCACCATGGCTGCTCCACAATTTATAATTGTTGCCCCCATACCTGGCTCCAAAAGGGAAAAATGTACAAGCATTTTCTGATCCTGCTTCTAAGGAATCACTAAAGGGGCACTTGTATATTGGGAGTACGAATATGAGTGCAACTTCCACAATGAAGTGAACCTTTTTGTGCTTACTACGGAAGCAATAGCCACCACTTCATTTGGCAAAAGGGAAATTACCAAGGCCACATCACGCCAAGTACCTGAACATGTTAGGGTTATCTTTGTCTCTTTCCAGATAATCTCGGGTGATTAGATCTTCGATACGCTTCTTAATCGCCTTGAAATCAGGCTGCCAAAAAAATATATATATTAAATCAACGCCAAAAATTCTAAACAAAGAAAAACAAACGAACAAAATTGTTAATTATAGGGAAAAGAGGTAATATAAGCTATCCGAACCTTGAACATGCGACCCAACTGTTCAACACACTCCAGAACTAATTGTTGATGACCTAAAACTTTACGGCTCTTCATAATGCGCACAATTGATGCATCAATGGCATATCGTCTGTCCTTGTCAACATCCTCGATTACTTTCTTTTTCTCATCCACAGGTGGGAGAGGAATCTACATGTAAAACAAATTCGCATAATAAAGGAAAATCAACGAAAGAAATCAGATGTGGAAAAAAGGAATCCACCTACCTTGATCCTCCTCATTTTGTCTGTGAACTTCGAGTTAAACTCAAAGTGATCGGTAGGAGAGATAGTTTTAGTACTCGGCTCTTTGTTCAAGATCTTATACTTGGCGCATGACAGGGAATGGAGTAGTCTAACGACATCATCATCACTCAAGTTTAACTGAGTCATGATTTCAGAATAACTCAATCTATCTGAGGAGTTGAATAGTAGCAATGCAGAAGCCTAAAAGGAGAAAAGAAAAGTGTCATACAATATAGTAATCATCCCCAAACAATTGAAAGAGAAAAACGCATCAAGAGCAAGCGTTTAGAATTCACCTGATAAGTCGTTACAATCAGTTCCATGGTTTTTGGTTCAAATTTCCCACTAATATTACAAATTCCTAGGGAGTATATCCATGTAAGTTTCCTGTGTTTTGTTTTCGTCTGATAAAATTCCTTGAAAACTTCAACACACTTAACCTAAAAAAGAAATACACAAAGGCTAAGTAACCCTCCAAGAAAATTAAGTTGTTAATAGAGAGAAGAAATTGGCACTTCACAAGTACCATCTCAGCTGGAAGATTGAGGTCGAATGACTTGTAACTTGGCCAAAAGCCAGTGGTCAAAACAGTAACCGTCAGATCAATCCCCGGATTTGCATGAGGGTTAGCATTTAGATACTCCTCAAAACTAGTTTGATTTTCCTTGGCTAAAGTCAAGTCCGTCACCTATAAGAAAAAAATAGCACTTTTGAGATTCCAATCTAAAGATAATTCTATCCGAAAACTTGAAGGACTATGTAAAGCTACCAACCATGCCCTCCATTTTTGAAGTGAACTGTCCACCACATTGCTGCTTCAGTTTTGTCAAGATACATCTCTCATGGTCATCATTTGCACTCTTGTCAAATAGAAGGCGTCGAGCAAGCTTTTTCCTGCCAACCATGAATGTAGATTAATAACCTAATAACTTCTATAATTCTACTTTAAGGTAAAATCATCACACAATTATCATCATCTACAAGTATAGTCCACACACCCTCCCCCACCCAAAAAGAACTAAAAGAAAATGTGACTGCAATCAAATACCTATAGAACTCGGCAAACAGGTCTTTGTCACTAATATACGCCAGCAGCTTCACTACCTGCAGATTGGTTATTAAAGGAATAAAACGAAAAGTCAATTGCAAAACTCTACAAGACTAATACAAGTTAAATACATCACATAACATATCAACAGTACAACACACCTTTTCCAGTGTCTCCTCGATTGCTTCATCACTCAGTTTCTCACTTCCACCTTTCTTCAGAATGTTATCACAAAAAGTGGCAAGTAGTTCTGCACTTGAGCTTCCAGCGACACCCTTGTTGCAGAAGACCTCAAAAGCCTCCTTAAGGGCCTGCACAACAAAAATAAATAAACAAAGAAAATGAGAATATATGCAGATTGCAGTGAGTGGTTAGCAGTGATGACTGATGAGGACAATCCTCAAACCAATTTAACAAACAAACCTTGTGAAAAAGAGTATGGTTCTGAAAGCAGTCATTCACATATGCAAGATATTTGTCATGCAGCTCAATGACTTTTCTAACAAAAACCTGAATGCCAGAACTCATATTAGTTTTTACTTAAAACAGTTGGTACATCAAAATTTAGAAATACAATATCTACAAAATTACCTGTTCTTGCAAACCAACGACATCCTTCTTCTCTGCCTGTGGAGATATAAATTATTGGCATTCAACAGTAATTAATTGATTAGGACCACTGGATTAACAATAAATCAATACAAACTTAAGCAAGGACAACAATCAATTTACAGGGCAAAGTCCAGTCAATTAGCTTATGCTTAAAACAACATTTTACTCGGTTATGATATAAAATGTTTCACTTTTTGGCAGGTTAACAACCATGAATTGAGATTTTTTTTTTTTTTTTTAAGTTCCACAATGATTCGCTAGAGGGGAAAAAATCCTTTTCCACACAATAACGTGTAAAATAGTTAAAGAAAAGATAATTAAGACACTAACCTTCTTGTTACTTGCAGCATCTTCAGCCTGTTTGACTAGCGTCATTCCTTCGGCGGTAACATGCTGCATCAAGGATGATGTTATACCATATGCTATCTTATAACTAGTTAGAAAAATCAAATATGCTTCACACCAGATCCATTTTGACCAGGGGAAAACAAAGATAAGAAAGGCCATAATGAAGGATAAAAACCTGTTTAAATATATTTGAAACAGGATCCAAGCCTCGAGGTATCTTAGAAAAGAGCCTGAACATTCTAGACAGATCCTCCACCTTAAATAGCCCAAGAAAAATAAAAAATGTGTTAAGAAAGATCTGACATCATTTGATTTAATGATTTCTCCATAAGTAACAGGGATTAGATGTTCAAACAATGAGTAGGAACCTTATCGTCTCTAAGTAAAGCATGGCATCCAGAGTGCTCTTTCTCAAGCAGTTGAGTCGCATATACAGACAACAACTCATGTTGAACTTTCTACAAAAAAGTCGAAATAGAAAAAATTAGTCAGATTATCCAAACATACTCCATTCATGGTACTAACTTCACCCAAAAGAACTAATTATGTGATTAAAATTTACAAACCTCTAACAGCTTCGGCTCACTACTGGAGTGCAAGTAGTGAGAAACCCTATCTTTTTCCCGTCTTAGACATTCCTCTGCCTGATTTCCAATAAAATGCTTCAGAAATTATTTGATAGGGAGAAAACATGACATTTGGTGCAGAATTAATACAAACAAAAAAAGCTTACTTTCAGCATATAATCTGGACAAGAATCTTCTAAGATCCAGTTTGAAGCTTTTCGAGAATAGTAGGCTGCAGTGTCTTTAAGCATGGCTTCTTCAAAGTCATTCTCATAGTGATCCATTTGCCCCATCCCGATCTCAACAAATATATCTAAAACATTCTTTAGCAGAGCTCGGTCAATCTGCTCTCCTTCACGTTCTTGATCAATCTAATTCAAAAATCTTTGTCAGGCCTCATTTGAAACATGCCAAACCAAACTAAATAATTTAAGCAAAAAGGTCATACCAGAGAAATCACAGCGTCCCTAACTTTTGCATTTAATTCTTTGTAGACCTGAAAACCAGATTAGATGCACTTGTACTATTAGGTATCTCTAGCAAAGAGGTAAATTACGCAATGGACCTCACATGGATTTAACATTGACTAGTCAAAAAGATAATTAAATAAACGGGATAATATAAAAAAAAAAAACACCAATGACTCTTAGTCTTTTATCAAAAAAACCCATGCCTTTTCACTAATATCAAATAAAACATTCTATTTGTGTTTTTCTATCAAATCTCACCGAATCCGCATTTAAAATTGTTGAAATTGAAGTTAAAATTGTTGAAACCGAGTGTTTTTAACTTTTAAAACCAGATAACGTAATTCAAAAAAAAAAAAAAAGAATTTTTGTGTGTTTGCTGTTACTATTGTATTCCTAAGAGATTATAGATTATTTTTTGGTCTAGATGGTGGCCCTCCAACTATTTCTGTGGATGAAAATAGATAATTTTAAAGAATAAAGACATTTCTACAATAATTTTGAACTCCAATTTTGATTGTATACGTGAATCCGGTGAGATTTGATTTAAAAAAAAAAAAAAAACACAAAACTAGAAGGTTTTATTTGATATTAATAAAAAGGCATTGTTTTTTTTTTTTTTTTGGGTAAAAGGTTAAAAGTGGTAGGTTTTTGATGACATTATTCCTTAAATAAACAAACAAACTTCTTATATGAAACGTGGACGCAAATTTAGAAGATAGGGGTCATTTTAAAGTCATGGCTAAGCAATTATAAGAAGGAACATAATATAATTGAGGATAGCATCTTTAAGATAGGTGCTTAGGGCTGAGTATTACTTACCAGATCACGGAAACAAGTGAGGCCAACCTCATTAAGGGGAGGAAGTGACCTCCGTGCTATAAAGTAGCGGTCCAGGTAATAGAAGAAACGAGAGAGCCACCTAACCATAATTTTATGGTTTGCCCATCTTTTCACAAGCTCCCTCAACATAAACTCATCATGCTTCTCCCTTAAAGAGGGCAAAACCTGAGTTAAAAGAACAAAAAATCAAAAAATAAAATTTTAAAAAAAATGATAAGAGTAGTCAAAAGTAGCCTATGAGACCAATATTGGAAATAAAGTAAGTACTACCATATAGAAAAAACACAAAAGGCCAAGTATTTTTATCGGCATTTCAAATAATAGTCAGCTTAATAAGTAAATGTGCGGCTATATAGGGTTATAAGTCACAAATAGTTAGTGAAAATTAGAGTGTGTCTTTTTCTACACTTCGTTATAATAAAAGTCCAACTTTGTCTTCTTATAGCTAAATGGTCGAGTACATCACTTATATACCGGCTTTAGTTTATGTACTAAGTAGTGGGTAGGAACGTATAGTCATTTTGCTACATCATTTGAAAAACATACATTTTCTTAGAATGGACCTAAAACTCAGTCATTTTGCTATAATATCCGTTAGTTAGTTAGTTGGCTACAAACAAGCTGATTTTGAAGCTTCTAAGTTCTAAAGTATGAAGTTCGGACTTCAAGTCAAGACAACAAATCAAAGTTGATTGTAACAAAATGTGCAAATTAAAAACTAAAGGAAGCAAACATTACTCACTGTAGAAGTAATGTACTCTTCGAATGATTCACGGTACTTGTCATACAGCTGCTGGGAATAGTCATGTGGAGGCTTCTGCGTGCACATGTTGTAAATCGTTCTGTGGATAATATTAAGGACAACGAAAGAGTAATCACCCACATACACATAAACTTTGTAAGTAATGAACTTGGGAACTAAACAACCGAATATGATTAAGAATCAAACTAAAAATAGAAACAACACAGGAATGGAATGGATACGTATAAAGCATCATGTAGTCCTCGGAGCTGAACTGCGGCTCCGGCAGTCCTTCTAGAATGTTCTTCAGCTTGGTGATTCCCTTCTGCATAAACTCCCATCCTTGTTCTAAATCAATGGTCTTACGCTCGTTCATCGTCATCTTGCTACCTTCCAGTCAACAATTATCAATCCCAGAACCAAATCTACATCTGCATAAGGATTTTACATCAATCCCAAACAACTGTCTAACTTAATAGCTAATGTGAACAGAACACTCCAGCCAAAAAAAAAAAAAAATCCCCTTTAAAGACAGAAAACCATAAACCCTGCTTGGCAGCCGAGAAAACAAAATGGAACAATTCAAAAAACACTACAACAGCAAAACCTACAAGATCCCAAAACCAAAATCACCACAAAATAAAAACCGAATTAACGGAAACAAGAAGTACCAAACCGTAACGCTAATCAAACAATCACAAATTCAAGCTCCAGCACAACAAAATGAAGAAAACCGACGATCGAGAGTTACAGAATAAATATAATTTAAAATAAAATTAAAAATTTTTTTTTAAAAAAAAAAAACAGAAAAGAAAAAAAAGACCTGATTATGAAAGACGAAAAAGGGTGCGCAGAAAACCTAGGAGCGAGTGAAAACGGAGGTAGATGAGCTCGGACAGAGCATTGATTGGAAAATTGGGGAAATTTTAGCGGAGAAAAGGGGAGAGGGGAGAGAGGGGTTTCTTCTCTTCTCTCGTCTTCGGGTGAGATCAGATGTGGACTCTTTCGGCTTTCGGTCCTCCCTTTGCTTCTATTATTTCATTTCTTAATTACTATTATCTCGTATCATAATTACATTTTTTTTTTTTTTTTTGCTTCTTACTATATATACTTTTTTTTCCTTTTTCTTTTCTTTCATTTTTACCTTTTCCCCCTTCTAGGCCTTTTCCACTTTGGGGAAATAATTTATTTTTTGGGAGCTATGGCATTTTTTTTTTCTTTAGTGGTTTAAGTTATTTGCTTGAATTTCATTCAAAAAAAAAATTATTTGCTTGCTTATATAAAAAAAAAAAAAAAAAAAGAATGAAGTTATGTGCTAGTAAATTGCTGTAACTAGAAATTTCTTCTACGTAAATTATTTTGGAAATAAAACTAGAACAAGACTTGGGTAATGTATGGAATTAAATTGTTTTGTTTATTTATTTGTTTGTTTGTTTTGCAGTTAAGGCTTTCTATATATGAATATGATTAAAAGTTTTACGTTAAAAAATAAAAAGTGATTAGAGGTTTTTTTTTTTTTTTTTAAGGATTAAAGCTTATTTTTCGGTTAAGGATTATTAATCGTAAGTGTACGAGATGTAAGTATATATTATATAAATTAAATAGAAGTGTATACGCTATAGTTTGTATATTTGTAATATCTTATAAAGTTTATACATGTAATTATCATCGCCTTAAAAAATATCACTATCATTTAATTTAAAATCATAATTGAATAATTCACAATCTATTTCATATTAATACTATCTTATTAGAAGTCAAATTTCACAATCCAAATTTTGTATATAAAATAAATAGCACAAACTTAAAAATTTAAACCAATAAATGACTTGTCTTCTAAAACCAAAAGCAAAATAAATAAGTTACAATACAATAAAATACATAATTGCATTTATAAGTTACAAAACTATAGAAGATACAGAAAAAAAGATAACACATATAAAATTTCCGTTGGTCTAGTTTGGCCGTTGGATAGTTTCGCACCAAAGCCTATTAAATAAACACCTGCAAAATATGTATTTCAAACTGACCAATCAACCAACTTTCTAGAAAAATCAAGCGGTTTGATTTGAATTGGTTGATTTAAGCAATCTTCTAAGTTTATTTTTTATTTTTTATAATCTCCCGTAAAATTAATTTGTTACTAAGAGGCCGGAACTAGACAGACCATAGAATAGCTAGATAGATTCATATAGATTTTGAAATTTAAATCCTTAGGGCAACTCTAACGCATCTCCATTTTTGGAGAAGAATGGCATATTGGCGCGTTGGCTCGGTTCCAATCTAGCGCCACTCCAACGCCAAATTAGAGCTAAGTTACATATCGTGCTATTAGTAGTGTGACACTATAAAGATAACACATGCTATTTTTTATTTATTTATTTTTTTTTATTATTTTTGTTAATTTCCAAAAAATGCCCCACTTAAAATGAGCTTTTCTATAGAGATTTGGGGTATAAGGGAATTTGGAATAAAAGATAAAGAGAATATTCTTAAAGTCCGTTTGGGATAATTGTTACTTATTGAAGTAAAAGTTCCAAAAAATCTTCTTGATAAAACTAATAGGTCTATACTTCATTAAAAATATCTTTTAATTAAAAAAAAAGATCTTTAAACAATTCATCAAAACACTCTTAGAAGTAACTTTTGAGTCCCAAAAGATCTTTGAAGCCTTGCCAAACAGGTCTTTAGTATAGTATTTGGAGTAATAGGATAGAGATGTGAAAAAAAAATATAAAGCAATGTTGTTCTATTTTGGAGTTTTATTTGCTCTAAAATAGAGTTTTAGGTTGAGTATAGCATTAAACCTTAGTCATAAAAATCGTGTTTTCTTATCCTTATAAAAAGAAATTCTATTCTTTTTCTAGGAAAGAAAAAATGGTATTTCTGATCACATTAATTTGTTTAACAAAATCTGTATATTTTTTCTAATTGTTTACATTTTTTTTTGAAAGAAACTATTTACATTTTTTCAGGTAATGTTTACTTATATTTTATCAGATTCTTAAATGAAGCAGAAATGACGGGGCCGTTTGGTTCGCCCATTCCATTCCATTGGAATGGAAAATCCATTTGAATGGGTGTTTGTTTCAACAACTTTAAATTTTTCATTCAAATGGTCTTTTGGAATGAGTGTTTGTTTCAACAATTTAGTTTTTCCATTCAAATGGTTCATTAGTCACATCAACTATTTGAATGGATTTTTGTGTCTTGGAAGAGGTGTTTTTGAATGGTCCATTCCAATACTCCCATTCTAATTATAACCCATTCCACTATTTTTTCCATTCAAATATCTTCCATTCCAATTATAACCCATTCCACAATTTCTATTCAAATATACACATTCAAATAGGCGAAACAAACGGGGCCGACATATATTATTAACCATTATTCTAAGTGGTCTCCACAATCCAGACTCTCTCGACGACCCTAGTCTCAAAGATTTTCAATGGGCTTTCGACTTTTGGTCAGAAAACGACAACCAGTGGGACCTTTCCAATGCTGATGGGCTTTTTATTGTGCTACTGAGTGATCTACGGCCGCTGTAGGTCAATTGACCCCCAAAGCCCAAGTATGGTGGTCAACCTCATACATACATTTGGGCCCTTGTTTCGGAAGGTGGGGAGCTTCGAAAAATACCCCATTTTATCCCATGAGAATGGATTCTACACGGAGGATTTTTTTTTTTTTTGGTCATGTTTTCAATGTTCCCATACTTTTCAATCTTTTGGTTCGCAAAAACTCATAGTGATATTAAGTATAACATCGAGTGAAAATATGAAAAAATTTGGTGTAAAATTCATCCATTATTGCATGTTTGATACACAGTATTAGGCACCATATTATATATACTATTTTGATATAGTATTAGTATGTTTGGAGGTGATTTTACATTGTATAACTTAATATAACCTGATGAAATTAATACAATAAATGGTGTAGTAGCTAATACACAAAAAGTTGAGTGTCTGTATAATACTATATTTGTGTTACATTATTCTCAATTCACATTTTCTTTTAACTTTTGTCTCTCCTGTCATATAAATTTTGCACTCCAAGATTACCATGATTCATGTATTGCATTATGGTATAACCAATACAGTGCAATGCATTATACTGCACAGGTATGTTTGATACGCTACATTGCACACCATATGTTATGATTAATAGAATTATATAATGGGTGAGTTTTCAATGAGTATTATTGTTTTTGCTCCATAGATGGGTAAGTTTGACTAATTTGGAAATAAACCTACAATAACAAGTCTTCTCATTTAATATATTAATTTCTAATTCTTTTTTATTTATTTCGTTTTTGAAAATTTAATTTAAAATTTATTTTTTTAATTATCTTTAATTCAAAACTATATGTACTATTGTATCTTCAATATTTTATAAACTTTCTTTTTTACTATACGAAAGGTAAAATTCAAAGTAGCATAATTTTCATATTATGAATAAGTTGTTTTCTTAAATAACAAAAAATGAATAAAGCAACTACATTGAAAAAAAATTTGTTTAAAAAAAAATATGCGTGAAACAGCTTAAAATTTGTATATCTTTCGTTGTTTTTTTCGAACGAATAAGATAGTTGAGAGTGATTAGAATTATTAAGTATTTTTCAGTAGTTTCATTTTCTTATAAAATAAAAAAAAAAAATTGACTAACTCATCAGGTTACCCATATTTTTTGTTTTAAATAATTTTCTATATTTATATATGTATTAATTATAATAATTTTTTTAGTAAATCTACTAATATTATTTTAGCCATTAGATTAAAGTCCAATGGCTCAAATTAGAGTACCATCCATAAAATAAAAATAAAAATCTCCATTGAAACATCACCCTTATATAATTATATAATTATATTTGGTGATGATCTCTAGTGTATATTATATAACTCAATATAACACTTTGAAGTAATACGCTAAATGGTGCATTACTCGCTAATACTCCAAAAAATTAGGTCGATTTTTGGTATGAAAAACGGTCTTATTTTTGTTTTTTTTTTTGTTTTTTTTTTTTGTTTTCTGTAGAACGATGGGACATGTGATTCGCGACTATTCGAAGGTGGACTTTCCATAATCTATTGACATGGATACTCTCTGCAATTTAGAGATTGAATAAGAGGCTCCTCATTTGACAAACTTTTCTTAAAACCAACCTCGCTAGTTCGTCGTGAGAGTCAAATCTCTATTCATAAGACTTTAAGAGAGAAAAGAATCGGTGATGAATGAGGTACGTTTACATGAGTTTTGAAGGGGTTAGTTTTCGACGAGGAGAAGAGGGTAACGGTCAACGTAGATCCACGACCAACTTTGCCAGCTGGCGAAAAAGAGTGGATTTTTGAATTTGGAAAATCTAGTAATTCGGTTTCAAAATAGGATGGGAATGAGAAGCGTGATTCGGGGTAGACTATCAGGAAGAATGTGAGTAATATTCCTAAGGAGTTATAAGGTCGTCTTTCTCCTGATCTGGGCTCTTCAAATGGTTCATTGAAGTAGACCCTATAAAAGATTACTAGATCTTCCTCGAATGGGCACATTTCTTACGAGAAGCCCAACAAAATTGTACAGGTAACTACCATAATTGTTTTTATAGGGAATGATATTGGAATTTTGCCAGAGCCTTTTAATTTTTCCCCAGATGTCTCAACCAGAAATAGAAAAGAAGGAGGTCATGGTAGGAATATTAAGAAGTTGACACGATCAAAGAATAGAACTGTTAGAACTGAGGGTGGTGATTTAAAGGTTCTGGCCATAAAGAGAAAGAATGAGGAGGAACATGTGTCATTGATTATGGATGGACCAAAACATTTTGCTATGAGAGATATAACAAATACCCCTGGATCGGCAGAGGCTGCCTACAACCCTGCCGGGCACAATGAATCTTCTAGTGTGGAATACCTGGGTTTGGGGAACCCCAAGACATTAGTTAGGCCCCTAAGTTTAATCTGTAGATATTTCTCTCAATACTTCTCTTCATTTCTGAAATGAAATTATATGGGAGAAGTGCAAAAATGCTCAAGCAGAAAGCTAGTTTTCATAATGGCTTTGTTGTTGATAGCATTGGCAAGAGTAAAAGTTTAGCCCCATTTATAGAGAGAGGATATTGATGTCAACATTAAGAACTTTTCTAAATACCATGTGGATACTATTATCTCAAGTTGTAACAAAAGACAATGGCATTTTATGGGGATATATGACAGCTCTTTTCAGGGGGCAAAAGATAACTCGTAGAATTTGTTAAGACGACTTGGTACTCTTTTTAATGTTCCTTAGGTTTGCCGGAGAGATTTCAATGAAGTCTTAAGTTGGAATAAGAAAATGGGTTAGAATTATTGTCCTAAAATGGATATATTCTTCTTTTGGGAAGTGCTAGAGGAACATCATTTAGATAATCTTGGTTTTTCTGGATTGAAACTTACTTGGGACAACCTTAGATAGAATGATGGTAACATTCAAGAACACTTGGACAGGTTTATAGTTGATAAGTGGTGGCATAACCATTTTCCCAACTTCGAGTCTTTAATCTTGATTTTGGGGAAGTCATCATTGTGTAGTCCAACTGGTTCTTAATCATAAGCTTGTGGAAGAGAATATTAAGGGAATGATTGATCGCCCGTTTTGTTTCAAATCACTTTGGACCAAAGATAGCGACTGTTTTGAGATAATTCAATATGTGTAGAATCAATTTACTATTTTTGGAATTCTAGATTCCTTCATAGAGTTATTGGGACCCTATGTAGGCAAGTTAAACCAATAGAGCAAAATCATTTTTGGTAATATACTGCGTCGAATGAAAAAAATTTGTCAGAAGCTTAAGAAAGCTTATATGAGTTTTCGTGACAGACTCATGTTATTGTCCTGGGATAATATCAGGAATTTGAAAAAAGAACATAAAAGACTCATTTGGCTTGAAGAAGATTATTAGCGATAACACTCCAGAGTAGACTAGTTAATTAGAGGTGATAAAAATACTGGCTTTTTTCACGCTAAAGCCTCCCAAATGCGTAATAAAAATGCTATTGTGGGTTTAGAAGACAAAAAGAGCACTTAGCAAACAGACAAAGAAGATATTATTCATATTATTGAACATTATTTCTCTAGAATTTTCGGCAGCAGCAATCCGAGCCATGAGGTAATGAATCGGGTTATTGTCCGGGTGAATAGTAAAGTTTCTAAGGAAATGAATATGATGCTCCTAGCACCCTATATCGAAGAGGAGATAAAAGAGACATGCCTAATAAAGCTCCGGGGCGAGATGGTTTCTATGCTTTTTTCTACAAAAAATACTGGAACATTGTTGGAACTATTGTAGTATGGATTTGTCGAAGAATGCTAAGTGGAGAAAATTCTGTAGCCCCTCTCAACAAAACAAATTTGGTTCTGATTCCGAAAGTTAAAAATCTAAAAAAAGTCTTTAATTATCGACTTATTAGTCTATGCAATGTCATTTATAAGATAATCACCAAATGTGTTGTTAACAGACTAAAGCTTGTGCTTCTATCTCTTATTGACGAAACCGAAAGTATTTTTGTCCCAGGCCATTTAATTATAGACACTAGTGTTATAGCTTTTGAGGCTACACACTCTATGAGGAAAAAGACAGAGGGGGACAAAGGATAGAAAAGGATAGTCAGCCTTGAAACTCGACATGAGTAAGTGACTGATTCAAATTAATGAAGTCTTTTTCCAACTGCAGGAATGTCAAAGTAATAAATTACTCAGTAAAACCGAGGTCGATCCACATAAAGGTTAGTGAATAATACAAGACCATAATATATATATTACAAGAATAAAAATGATGGAAGAAAGTATGTTGTAGGATGATTATGACAATATGAAATAAAGTGACAAAAACATAACGATATAAAGTTGCAGAATTAAACAAAAACTAAGATTAAGGGATCCACTCTTGGGTACATCAAATAAGTATAACTTAAACTCATTTATTAATCAATTAGAATTCACACACAACGGAGGTTCCAATCGGAAGATTTAGCATTAAAGGTTCTTTAAGTTACACATGTGATTGCATTAGTTTTCTTAATTACCTTCTTTGGATAACGCCAATACTTATAAATGTGGTCAAGTACTCATAGTGGCACCTTATGTCTACAACAAATCAAGATTCCATCCTAGCACAGCCGGTTAGCCGAACATACGGCCCAAATAGAATCAAGTATTTGTTATGCCAAAGGTTATATATAATGAATCAAGACACACCACTTAACAAGGAGAGTATTAGATTAATTAAGAAAGTAAAGACAAGACACATATATTACAATAATGATTAAAAGATGTAAACAATTAATTCTATGTAAAGTTTTAGATTATACTTATTCTTCTCCCAAGAGATTCATCCTTTTACCTTAGCAAGATGGAAATTAACTAGACATGATAATGAAGAAAAACAGAGATGAACATGATATAAACATAAAAGTGAATAGAAATATTTTACTACTTTACATGCAAAATGACATTACAACAATATAGAAAATAAGAGAGAAAATAAGAGAATGATCTTAATATATGAAAACAAGATGCCCCTTAAGCCTAGATTAAGCATCTATTTATAGGAAAAACTTAGAGATACAAAGTCAATATTTGTAGACTAAGGATAAGTGCAAGGTGGCACTTTATTTTGGCAGATTCAGTCCCTCCTAAAGATGTATCCGAAACTCCATAAATTTGGATAAAAAATATCTTGATTAAAGAAGAGAACTTGAAGCCTTATCTGTTACGAGTCGTATGCCACCAGAATTGCATCAATTAGATATGTATTTCTTGACTTAAAGTAAAAATGGTGAAGATAGGTTCTACTGAGTCAAAATTAGTTGCTGATCTTATCATCTGGAAAAATCTGATATTTTCACCCAGATTTAGGCTTCTTTTGAATTTTCTCAAAGAACAAATCATCTAAATCTTTTTGTTTATGTATCCATAGCATTAAGAATCACTCCATTTGAGACTGTAATGAGGTCAGAATTGGCCAATCATTGAAGGATATCGGACTGAATGTGAATGCAGTCCAATTTATAATGTTGTCCATTTGAACCTATTTTGAAATAATCTGGGCAGATCTTGTAAATTGAATTTAGTGAATAATTGAGTCCAGAATCCATGTGTTAAAGAATTGGATCAAGATCCCATGCAGTTTAAAATCTGTACCTATTTTACGAAACTTGCGCAGAAACGAACATTTAGCATAAATTAGGGGTAATTCTTGCTTTTATGCCTATGTCTATAAAAGTACTTTAAATTAGGAAATTTAATAAAACTCTAAGTATCTATTGATGATATAATTTCATAATAAATATACACAATTAAATATTCATCAGTAAGCCTTATGACAAAGTAGAATGGTACTTCCTAAAGACTATGATGCTCAAACTGGGTTTAAGGAGGAAAAGATTTTGGTGGTTCTTGATTGTGTTTCCTCCTCAGTTTTCTCCTTTTTGGTAAATGGTAAACCTAATGAACATGTTATCCCTTATAGAGGGCCACTTATACCGTGATCATTTTCAAACTTCCCAAGTCCATATGTGATGAGTTACACTCTTTAGTAGCTAGCTTTTGGTGGAGTAGTACACAAGCGAGAAAAAATTGATGCATTAATGGAGATGAGAGAAACTTTGCTCGGAGAAAATAAAAGACGGGAGGATGGGATTTCGTGATTTAGTTGGCTTTAATCAAGCCCCTTTAGCAAAACAGGCTTGATGGCTCGTAACTAATCCTAATTCTCTTTCTAATTGCATCCTTAAAGACAAATATTTCAAAAATAATTTGTTTCTTGAAGCTTCTAACAAAGAAAATGGAAGTGCCTTTTGGCAAGCTCACATGGGACAGAGAGGCCTCTGTTGGAAGATTGGCAATGGTCTGTCTACCCGTGTCTTAAGGATTCTTGGATCCGCTGCTTGAGCTTATTTCATCCCATCACTAGACCGAATGAAACAAGCCAAGATCTTTTGGTTTCAAATTGGAATGTGGAATATCAAAGCCTTTAAGGAGAACCTCTAGGATGTTGGTAGTTGAAGCTATTATAGTGATCCCTTTGAGTCTTGGTGGTATGGATGACATTCTGGTATGACATTTTGATGACAATAGAAAGTACTCTATTAAGTCAGATTATAAAGTGATAATGGCAAGTAGGGAGAAACTGAGTTCATTTAATGGTGACTTTCAGACTTCTTGGTAGAAAACTTTATGGTTTTTAAAAATCCCTGCTAAAATTAAGATTTTCATTTGGAGGGCTTTCCATGATATTATCTCTTTAAATGGAAATCCAGCCCGAAGGAGTATCCCATGCTGCGTTGTCTGTCCTCTTTGTGGAGAAAAAGAAGAATCCACTCTACATGCTCTAATTACTTGCAACTTATCAGAATTGGTTCGGCATCGAAGTATTTTTTGGGAGAGTATGAATAAACACCACAAGCTTACTTTTGCTGGTTTGGACTTTAAGATAAGAAAGCAATTATCCAAATTCAATTTAGAAACTTGGTGTGTCATTTGCTGGATGTTATGGGGAGAGCAAAACAAGGTCATTCATAGACTTCATGCCCAGGACACTTCCAGTCTTCTCGAAGATATTGAATCATGGATGCATGAATTCAAGAGTTTTAATGGTTCAGTGAAGGAAAAGAAATTTCGTTAATACTAAATGTAGCAAGTGGTTACCACCAGAACTGGGTTGCCTCAAGCTCAATATGGACACTGCCACTGGTAATGGTTGTCAATAGTTCAGAGTGGGAATTGTTATCAAGGACTTTGTTGGGCATTATGGGAGCTGTAGCAAAATATATACAAGGTAAAACAAGTGCTCACCTGGCTGAATGCATAGCTTTTCGAGAAGGTTTAGGGTATATATGGTATAGGATTCGAATCCTATTCTTCAAATCTAGAAATAGCTTTCATGTAGAAAGTTGGAAGGATAAAAAATTTATACTTCCAACTTTCTATAAAAAAGCTGTTTCTGAATTTAAAGAATAGGATTCGAATCCTGTATCAGATACACTCTTAAGTTTTGCTATTTCCCACAATTTCTGAATTGATATAATGGAGAGTGATGCGAAGAATGTGTTCGTGGATCCTGTCTTTTAGTCCTCTAGCTACAGAGAGTTCCATTATTTTAGATGTTCTTTATTATATTTCTTTGTTGGGTAATGTTGTTTGTAATTTTTTTCCTAGAGATAGGAACCAAATTGCTCATAACCTAACTGTTGTTAGTCTAAATTCTAGTTCTAGTTTGAGTTCGATGAACGAAACACCTCAGTGTGCTTATGAATCTGTAATGTTTTGATTCAGCATTTTAATAGAAGTTCATTTGTTTTCCCAAAAAAAAAAAGAAAGGGAAAATTAATTAAGATATGTGCGAGAGTTGTTCAAACCAGGAAAGAAATTAAAGATGTAATGTTAATTTTTCAGCTTGAGCCTTAATGGATTTTAGTTTTTCTTCTTATTATAAATGGCTACTCTGTCAAATATTTGAAAATCATAGAAACAGTGCTTACAAGTACTTTGCATGCTCAAGAATATTATTTGCATACATAAAATCTACTAAAAAACTTAAGCTTCTAATTAAGTTTCAAGCATTAGTGACCAACTAAAGGGGTATCTTACGCGCAGCTACAAGCTGTAACTGATGGCAGAACAGATCGGAGGTCGAACGTGTACACTGGACAATCAAATAATTTCATCATCACATTATATACGTGTATATATATATATATAGATGTACTCTAAGCTAGAGATCAGCTGGACTTCCATTGATCAGTACTTCATATATATATATATATATATAATAGGTCGTTTCACCAAACTTGAGTATCAGAAACTAATTTATAATACTACTTATAATTGCCAGATCGAATTTATACTATTATCAATTAATAACAATAATAGTAGTATAGTAATGTTTAACATGTATATTACATGTATATACGTTAATCAATTGGCAGAAGATGATAACGTCTTCTAATGTATATATATGGGTCTTGATGAGTTAAACACTGGGTAGCTATTACCCAGTACTGTTTATGAAGGAACTATAAAACCCTAATAATTTCAGAAACCCTAGATAACTATCTTTTGAAGAACTTAAAAGATCTCTCATCTCCCAAAAAGAAAAAAACAGAAAAGAAAAGAAAAGAAAACTCTAGAAAGTAGAAACCTAAGCCAGCTTTTTCTCGTTCTTTGTCTTATTGCTAAAGAAAGATGACTTGATACAATGAACATTAACGTACCCAAGTAATTGGGTAGCGTGGTCATCTCTTAGCCAATAAATATATTGGTGGTCCCCAACACCCAAATTAAGGTTAAAAGAAACCCTAATTAATTAATTAGCACTTAAATATTAATATTTATAATATGTGTATGTTTATGCTTCAATGTAGTCAACATCCATGAACACAATAATACACTACATTGGTTGCTCATAATAAAACATTTTATAAAGAGTGACTTTAGACCGGGTATGTTTGGTGTCGGCGATGCTAATGGGAGACATAGAACGATTCGCCAACAATATTGGTGAAGATGAAACCGAAATCTAATTTTATGCACTACTTATACACAATTGGTCAAACTAAAAAAAATGTTGCATTACTAATAAAGCACTTGATTAATTAACTATGGAACGGACAAGGTAATTGAGCGTGATTGTAAAGAGTACACAATAACATTATATATGATGATCATTGTTCAACCATGCAAATTAAACTAATTGGAATGACTTACCAGCAAAACGAAATTCTCCATCGCGACATTTTGTGATGATTGATGATTATGCATTACCTCCTATCTTCGTCCAGAAAGATTAATTTGATCATAAAATCCCTAAATACATATAAATAAACATATAGTTCCATTCCTTTATATATATATATATATATAGCTTTATTAGTTCACAAGCATAATTAAAAAATTAGCTTGAAAAACATATTTGTCAATTAAGTGCAATATATAATCAAAAAATCACTCATTAATTAAGATTGACAAAAGAACTAGATCAGGGAGATAATTGTGATCATGAGATCCATATGAAAAGTTAAAGCAAAGTCATAATATTTCACTAGAAATTTCTCATGAATGAAATCATGAGTTTGCAATTTGCAGCTTCCATATTATACAAGTACTCTATATATAATCTCATATCGTCAAAAATTGTCACATAATTATATATGATACCTTCAGAGACGCAGGGATTGATCCGAGTGCTTAAAACTTAAGCCACTTTATTCATGACAAGAATAAAAGAATTGAAGTATCGTGGGGGTTAGGAGTAGTCTCTTCTCTTCTATCCTTCTTTTGGAAAGTAGTAGTACTAGTATTAATTAGTACCACTAGATGACTTCCGTTCCATCGTTGACATCATCGATGGAACGGCGAAGGTGATGGTCATCCTCGTTCAGCCTCAAGTTATGATTCGCTTGAGCGCTGGATCTAGCCTTTTCTTGAATTGCCCTATCTATCTCTAGCTCTCTGTACCTATGGAGGTACCTCTTCATGGGGCCCGCGTAGTCGTCGAAGCCCAAGGCCGCCAACGCCCAGCAGACGTCGTCGCCGTTGACCGTCTTGCGCCTCTCCTTGCGGCACTTGTCCGACGCCTCGCCCGTGACGAAGCTCACGAACTCCGACACGCATTCTTGCATGGTTTCCTTGGCTTCCTTGGAGATCTTGGCGTTCGGAGGCAAGATTTGCTTCATGATCCGCCCCACGTTGGCTATTGGCAGCAACCGTTGTTCTTGATCTAGTGATTTGATGACACCTTCTGATCCGTTGATCTTCGAAGAGCCGGCAGCCCCAGTGATGTTGTTGTTGTTATCCACCATGTTTGTCCTCCAAATGAGATATTGTAGGGAGAAAAAGTAACTACAGTACATAGTACTACTTGAGCTGCAAATTGTGTATATATACATATATAGTAACGCTTATGTTGGATGGATCTAGGTCAAACGAAACCCTGGCCCCAATTTTATATTTACGTATAACTTTCTAGCTACTGTATTTGTACTAAAAATATACAGTATAGTACATACGTAAGTATATACATATAATCCTACATAATTTTTAAAAAAATATATATATTGACTAAGCATGTTCAAACAATGTATTTTCACACAGCGAACCCCGCATTCTAATTTATAAATAGGTTTAACACATAATTATATCAATGTGTGTGGTATTAAACACTCGTAAAACTGATCCGTTAAGCATTGATAATATATATAAACTCTACTTAATTAACACTACTTATGTCTTCTATATTCTTGAAACTATATATAAATAACATGTGAGGAAGCCGACCAGGTCGGCATCAGTGCTGAATTGCTAATACATAGGACCACACCTGCATATATATTACATTAATACTTAATATTCTCTTTGGCTACTGACCGAGTCCATGATCTTGTTGACGCCCAAATGCAAGCTTCCAATTACTTTATGATATTCATATTTAGTACTTCTTTCATGCAATTAACTACATTTAATTTTTACAACAAATTAATTTTAAATAATTAATATTAATATATAGATGCTGCTAATTGAAGCCTTTATTTGTGTTCACATTTATATATATATATATATTTATATACATGCGTTATACAGAGATTACACATTAGGAGAAAACCTTAAAAACTTTAAACATTTTCGTACCTGTCATATTCGAAGTAGTGTAAACAGCCTCGTACGTCCATTTGAATTTTGAAAAGTAGATGTCCAATAATCAGCTTATCAGGATTAAGCTAGCTAGCATTTGTTTGAACTAATAACATAATTTAATTGACTAATAGTATGTTTTAGCTAGTTCAGAGTGTACATATATATATGGTTGACAATCCAATAGGTTTTTTTCTTTTTACCTATGTGTAGGTATTTTTTTTTAGCTTTTGGATCATCATCTAATGGTGACTCAACGGTTATAATGAAGTGCATAAAAAGACGTGCATTATTAATATTTTTTATCTCTCTTACTTTTTAATATAAATTTGCTAAAATGATACCTATATATAGGTAAAAAAAATACCTACTAGGATGGTGCCCTCTATATATATATAGAGTAATGTTTTAATGAAAATTTTTGTTTTTATTCCATGGATGGTTACTCTAATATAGGTCATTAGATTTTGATCTAATGGTTATAGTAATATTCATAATTCTACTAAAAATATTTATCTAATTAATACATATTTAAATATAAAAAACTATTTATGACTTAAAAATAGGCAACCTATTTGTGACCTATGACTTTAATAGTTTAGTTTTTATTTATTTTATCCTATTCCATTAATATACTCTTAATATTCTAATTATCATTACTTTTTTCTTAAAGATAATTCTCATTAATTTTAATTCTCTATAAAGTTTACTCATAGTAAAGATATAAAAGTAGCAAACTTTATTTTTTTTAACATTAAGAGAAAAAAAAATAAAACTCAAGATAGTATACTAAAGTTATAAAAAAAAAATTAAATTCATGTTAAAATAAATTAAGGTAAAAAAATCAATGCATATTTAAGAAAATTTGATAAATAAATCACGAAAAAAATTAAAAATTCAAATTATAGGTAATAATTTTCTTTAAAAAATATTAAAAGTGAATCACGGTCTAAACTTATATTTATGAAGTACAGTAAATTAAATTCTAAAAGGTATTTCATTTTATGTTAAAAAAATTAAAACTAAAATAAAATAAGAAAAGTAAGATTAGAATTATATATAAATTCAAATGGAGTAGTTTATTTCATTACACAAATATAAAGAAATATTCCTAAAACTTATTATGGATATGAATTTAAAAAATAGAAGTAAATTAATTTTATTTTTAAATTAGAATTAGAATATAAATTAGAAAAATTAACATATTATTTTAGGTCACTTTCAAATCAGATAAAATACTCATTGATAGAGCTAAAACAAAAATCTCCATTGAAAACTCTCCTATATATATAGTGATTAATTTATAGTTATACAATATATCCCGTGGAATCAGCAAAATCTTACCTTTCTTTTCTGAGATAAAACTTATGTATTAAATATAATAAATTAATCACTGCAGTTTACGTCATTCAATACGACATCATCAACACATTTCATTTTGATCAATTTTTTATTGTAAATGGGTACGATCTAAAGTAAATATTTTATGGCAAGTGAGTTTGCATAATATTTCTTAGCTATGATATCAACTTTAGTAATTGGCTTTTGTATCATTAATTAAATCATTAACTTTACTAGCGCAGCTGAAGTGGAGCACTGAAATTTTGTATCCAATAATCAGATAATTGCTATGAAGAGTTTGGATATATATATATATCGTCTTAATTAATTCACACCCCAGTGGGTATTACTAATAGAAAGGCTTGGAAAATAAGGAAATTAAATTAAATAATTATAATTAAAGTTTCCAGATGCACTATAGACTTTTCATTTGACAGAAATTAATAAAAGAAAAGTCCATGCCACTCTACTCTCTCTGCTTAATTTAGGACTCAACACAATAGCAAAAAAAAGTACCTATATGGTGACATGCATTTGTGAATATTTTTACGTTTTTTTTTTCTTGATCATTTTACCAGATTGACCAAACCCAATTAAGGGTACACAATTATCTAATTTGTATATTTTAAGACGTTCTTGTTAGCATATTCATTGTCGGCTATAAGGACAAACACAAAATTCAGCTGAAGCCCCCTAAAATAAATTAAGCTTGGACATGGACTGCTAATCAGCAAGTTCTAAAAATAATCCTACATATTCGTTAAAGTCCATTGAGAATCTTAAGAATATCCCATAGTGTACCCTTATTCAAAATGTATCGTAAAAAGAAGATTCCCTTTCAGCCTAATATTTCACCTAGTATTACCACATTCACTATATAAATTAGCTTCCAAATAATTGTGTTTGGCCCACTAGAGCATTTGTTAATTTGTGTCTATAGATTATTTATATATACAGAAGAGAGTTTCACGAAAACCTATCCATTCCAACAAAGTATGTTGGGATTCAAATGATAACCTAATATATAACAAATTGACGATCATTAGTGCTAATTACGTACAGTACTAATCTTATAAGTGGGGTCTTTCAGGCATGTGTGGAAGTGGATCTTCGTGATATATATACTTAACTACAATAGAGAATTTGATTCCTATGGCCGGAGGCTCGGAGCTGCATCTATCATTTATTTTTTTTTAAAAAAAAAAAAAAAAAAAAACTAATTAACATGCACGCATGGCAATATTAATCATTATTGCTATAACATTAATATTGTATTGTATATGTCTATCTTTTTCTGTAAATTAATTTATTGAAAAACTTATTTGGTATTAATTACAATTATTTTTGTTTTTAAGGGTCACATTTGTGATAACTTTTACTTATACTTTTATGAGTAGAATAAGAGAAATTAAAATTATACTAATATATTTGTTTACACTCCCCAAAATTTAAAAAAAATACTTTAGATGATATATTTGAAATTTTGATTTGAGGATCTAAATAACTTTTTTTTTTGTCATTTATTAAAATAAGACTAAATATGGAAATGTAAATTTTCATAAAAAACTCAAAAAAAATTCATAATTTTTTTGAAGCTCTGGCTAAAGAAGTCACATGAGTCTGGTTTTTTTGTAGGAGCTTTCAAAGCCCAAAAACTGTTCTGATAGTGGCAAAATGGGCGCCCGGCCCGCCCAAAACGGGCTTAGGAAGGAAAACGGGCCGGGCCAGCCCGTCAAAGAAAGCGGGCCGGCCCGGCCCGACCCGAGATTTCAAAAATTGAGCCCGGCCCGGCCCGGCCCGTAAGCCCGGACGGGCTTGTAGGCGGGCCGATGCGGGCCGGGCCCGAAACGGGCCGGCCCGTTTTTAGCCTAAATTTGTAAAAAAATTTAAAAATAAGTTTATTATTTNAATAATAAAAAATAATTAAGAGAACATCTTCAACCTTCCTTCTACTTTGATAAAACAAAAAAAGATAAAAATAATTCCAAGGCAATCTCTTATTATTATTATTACCTCCATGCATTAGTAATGTCGGGGAAAAAGAAAAATCATTCCCCAATCATTTGCGGAGCAGAATACTTGAGGATGAATAATGTTGGATGTAGTGAGAGAGCATCAATGGTATACACTACTCATACCAAATTTGTATAAGTAGTACCCTTCGCTATGTATAGGGTTTTGTACGTGTAATTTGCTGAATATGAACTACATATAGAAACTTATTGAGTTCTAAGCTTATTATTATATTTTTTACATATAATAAAAAAAAAGTTATCCATCACTTGTAAATGTTTACATATATTTATACGCATAATATTAAGATAACATAGATGTGTACTAAAAGGCATATTTCAAATAAGATATTGTTCGATCAACTTGGGAAATCCACGGATGGGTAAACGTTGAATATATGAGAATTAATTAAACAATGTTCATGACCAGAATATATTTCACGCCGATATGGGGGAAAAGTTAGTGGAGTCCTTTGGAGGGGATCTAGTATTCGTACGATAATGGTATGTATGGTGATCATTTTTCGCTGAAGCCTGAAAGATATGTATGATTGGTTGAGTGCTACTATAGTACTTCTAGAAAGCTATATTATTATATGTTTATATTTGCTGATTTTTCTAATTAAGATGACGCAATTGTGGGGTTATAAGATGATCATGTTGTGAAGGAGATTGATGATGCATTATATAGTGGGAAAGCATGAATAACGTGTTATATAATTAACTAGATTTACAACTATATTCATCGAATGGTACATATAAGCCGTATGATTAATAAATTTAAAAAACAAGTTACATTTTATCATTGTTAGTGTAGTTTATTTTATTTTCTTTATGAAAGTCAAAGAGAGATTGGACATTTTACTAAAAATTGGTAGAATTTGCCATAGTACCTCCGGAAATACAATTTGGATAATCTTCCGACTAATATTAATCCCGCTATGAATCTAAAGGTCACAATTTGACAAAAGATCAATGAGCAACCATATTCCCAAATTCCCAAACCTAAGAAAGAAAACACAATAGCAATAAATTCTTCATATTAGCTACAATAATATTATAGCCTCTTCAAAACCAGCAAATTATAACATCTCAGAGTTGATCACCTTAATAGGATTAGAAGCATCATATTTGGCAATCTTAGGCCATCTCCAACCAGAAATTCTATTTTGCAACAACTAAAACTTTAAAATGCAGCAACTTTACTCTATATTTTTTTTCCATCTCCAACCTATTATTCCAAATACTACACCAAAAAAGATATTTTTTATCAAAAAAGAATATTCTCTACAATAAAAAATAATATTCTTTTTATCTTTTACCTAAATCTCCTTTTTACCTCTTATCTTGATATTTTATTTAAACAATTACTTCACTAATATACCTATATAAATCATATTAATTATTTCTAAATATGTAACATTTTTTATAATCAAATTGAAAATATTAAATTAATTAATCTTCATATAAATTAACTTAGCAATTAATATAAAATTATTTATAATAATTAACATATTTTAAATGTAACAATTTTGATCATGGATATATGTGGAATTAAACATTTAAAAGGGGACATTTTTGGAAGTTGAACAAAAAGAAACATAAAAAGAAAAAAAAAGGCAAAATGGTGTTATGCTACAATGTCACACCATTAATAGCGCGGCACTGTAGCTGAGCTGCATTTTGCCCCAGAATTTGCAGCTGGGTTGGAGAGCCCAGCCTACTCTATTTCTAGCAAAAATGGGGCATTTTGCCGTATTGTTGGAGATGCTCTTAATATAAAGGCTACTCTCATAGGAAAACCTGAGTCTTTTACACAAAGCTAATAACTCTGCAACGTAAAGGACAAAACATAGCTTCAAGGAGGCGTAACCAAAAACAGTATCATAATAATCACATAAAGAACAAAACACCATTGTAGTTTCACCTTAGTTGGAATTTTGAGGTTCTAAAGTACCTTCCACCAACACCTTCCACCAACGATTGTAAGCTGGACAAGACGAGGGTCCTTCTCCCCATATTCGACTCTGTCCATATTTATAACAGAATAAACGCCATAAGAATTATTATAATACCAAAGCAATACTTATTAGTAATAAGATAGAAAATCTTATTAATGAAACCAAATTCCACTTTCCATCTTTAATATTGATATGTGTTAGCCACAACCTACACTACAACAAAAAGGAAAAAGTCGCCGCTAAAAAGGCAAGGGTCTATAGTGGCGATGCTGTAAAGTCGTTGCTATAGGTCCGCCGGTATAGGTCCTTACAGCGATGATAATTTCTGCCGACGCATTTGTTGACCCTATATGGACGACTATTGTCGTCGTTGAAAATAGGACAAAAATAGAATTTAGCAAACCTATAGTGGCGACTTTTTTTAATTTATCGCTGCTATAGGATTATTTATAGCGGCGACAAGTTTTTTTAATTCAACAAAGATAAAATAGCAAAAACATAAAACCTTAAAAAAATAAATAATAAAATTATATCCCATAACACGTTAAAATCATATGTATATTCTATTTCATATTAAATGTAACTAACTTATAAAACAAAATTACAACATTTAAATAAATACATATTCTAAAATCACCCATACAACAAAATTAACACATTCTTCTACAAATTTCACAAAATCTAAAAAAAATAAATAATACCATATTTCAAAATTTAACATAATTCACAATTTATATCAAAAATATAATTAAAACCCCCTAAAAAAAATCCTAACCTCAATCCAAGCTTATGTCCTCCAAATAATCCAACAACAATTGCTCCAAATATTTTCTGAAAAATAAACAAACATAAAACCACAATATTATTAAAACATATAATCAAATATAAAATAAATTAGTAACTAAAATTTAATAAATAAATAACTAAAATTAAACTAACATATGGTGGTCGTGGTGGTGTGGCTTTAGTGGTGGAGGTCGTGGTGGAGGCCTCGGTGGATGGTGGTGAGAGTGATGAGAAAGAAAGAGAGAGGGAAAGAGAGTAAGAGAATGAGAATGAGAAAGGATGAGAGAAAGAGAGAGAGAGAGAGTGAAAAATGAGGAAGAAGAAGTCTTTCGGTTGAGTTTAAGGTGGCAAGGTTTAAAGCGGCGACTTTTATTGCCGCCATAGGTCCAAAAGTCGCTGCTCTAACTTAGACACATCGTTTCATTTTTGGAAAAAATGATTTTGGTGGTCAGTTTGATCCCCCAAAATTTTCACTCAAGCTTTGATGCGGCGACAATTTGTTGCCGGTTTATGGTATTAATAAAAAATAAAATAGTAATTATATTTATTATTATTAAATAAGTTTTAAATTTAATATTATTAATTTAAAACTCTAAAGTTACGATAATTCTCACCCCTATAAATAAGATATTCTCAGTTCACCTAAAGCGGTGACTATAACCTAAACATACCATTTAACTTGTGGGGAAAATAATTTTAGCAGTTAGTTTGAGCGCCAAAATTTTCACTCAAACTTTAATGCGGCGACAATTTAGGGTATTAATAAAAAATAAAATATAATTATATTATTATTACTAAATAAGTTATAAATTTAAATATTTTTTAATTAAAAATTCTAAAGCAGTGACAATTAATTTCACATTTTTTAATTAAAAATTTTAAAGCGGCGACAATTGTCACTGCTATAAATAAGATAGTTTTTTAGTCCACTTTATCGCCGCTATAAATAAGATATTTTTCTTGATCACCACTGTAGTTTTTTTGGAGGGAATTATGATGCCAATTTACAGCATAAAAACTTAAAGCGGCGACTTCAAAAAAGTTACCACTAATTAGTACCCTAAAGTGGTAACTTTAGTGTCTAACAATACTCCATGACACTATAACGATGACTTTCTGATTGTCGCCGCTTTAGGTTGACTAATAGTAACGACTTTTTATCGTCAATATAGGCGTCGTCACTCTATTTTCTTTTTGTTGTAGTGCTAATCCCTAAAGATCTCAACAACTGAAGTAATAGGCATAAAAGTATAAGACCTACACAACTATTGACCATAATACATGCTGATTTTGTCCCCACCCTCCAGTATGAACACTCTTTTTAAGTAGGCTGAAGTCCTAAAAATATTGTGTCATGCATATGAATTATGAAGCTCTAGGATCTCTTTGAAAACATAACCAACCAAGGCATAGGGGTGATTTATAATTCTCCAACTCTGCTTTGCGACCAAATCTTTATTAAAGTTGTAAGTCCCTAAAACCCAAACCCCTTTCTATCTCCATTTTTTTATAATTTTCTCCATCTCATATGGTGAATCCTCCTATCCTTTTCAACGCCATCCCACCAAAATTTGGAAATTAAAGACTTTAATTAATCATTGCATAACATAAGAGAAAGTTTGAAAATACTCATTGTGTAAGATGGATAGCTTGTGCAACTTCTTTAATCAAAGCTACACAACCGTTGCACTGGGAAAAATCTTACTCCTCCATAACTGAAGTTTTTCCATACTTTTTTCTTAATCCAATTTAAAGTAAAACACTTATTGTACCCTACCAAAGTAGGAAGACCTAAATACTTGTCATAGAAGCTGCTAGCTGCAAGACTCAATAACACAATTGGACGTCATTTCTTAAGTTAATCTTGGCATTAATTGGGACCATGAGTGATTGCAGACTTTATAAAGTATTTTGGGATGTGACAAACTATTTATAATTAGTCACTAGCTAAAATATTAATCACTCACTAAAATATTAAATCATAAAGTAATGTCACATATGGATCAATTAAGAAAATGTGACTTGTCAAGATTATATAATTAGTAAACAAATAAGGAATTTGATATTCTAAGACAAGTGTTACAACTCAATTGGAGACCATGCAATATTAGAAGAAGACACGTGTCAAGAATTAATTGGAGGCATATATATTGACATATTATTGGACACATCATTACAAGTGCCACGTGTCAATATGAATTTGGAGGACTCATGCTAATACTCCTCAAACAAGTGTCATCGTAGTATTTTTTGCCACTTCCTGCTTGAAGTTTGGACATAGCGTCAAAACCCATAACGAGCTGCAAATAACAAATGCAAAGTTCATGCAAGAGGTGGTTAATTCTCGTCTTTTCTATACCTATAGGCTTCGTTTGGTATGCAGGATAGGATATAATATGATTGGACTATTTTAAAGGATTGGATTGGATTGGATAGGATATGATAAGATGGAATTATAGTCCAATCCTATCCTATATTTGGTGTGCTACTTTTAGTTAGGATAGGTGTGTTTCATAGTTTTAGGTAAATAACGAATTCTGAGGTTTGATTATTTAGAAAAATATCACTTTTAAAAATTAATTTAGAAATGTACCATTTTTAGAAATCAATTTTATAAAAATATCATTTTTAAAAACTTATTTCCAAAAATATCACTTTTTAAAAAAATATTTTGAAAAATACAACTTTTAGAAAAATATTTTGAAAATTACCACTTTTAAAATATTTTCGCAAAATGACTTTTTTTTAAAATTATTTAGAAAAATACGACTTTAAAAAAATATTTTGAAAAATACCATTTCTGGTTTTATCACTTTTAAAAGTTAATTTCGAAAGTACCATTTATTACTACTTCAAGGCCGCGTTGGAATGCAGGATAAAGATGGGATTGGATTGGATTAAATTAATTCCATGTTTGGTGCATGTATATGAGAGAGATTGGATTGGATTAAAATAATCCACTCCAAAAATAATCCCCTTAGAATGGGATAATCTTATCCTCTTGAGAATTTGGGATTGGAAGGGATTATGAATTTGATCAAAAATAATAGAATGTTTTTGAAGTAGTAATAAATGGTACTTTCGAAATTTTACTTTTAAAAGTGGTAAAACCAGAAATGGTATTTTTCAAAATATTTTTTAGAAGTGGCATTTTGCAAATAATTTTACAAAAAAAATGTCATTTTCCAAAAAATAAGTTTTAAAAGTGGTAATTTTCAAAATATTTTTTAAAAGTTGTATTTTTCAAAATATTTTTTAAAAAAGTGGTATTTTTGAAAATAAGTTTTTTAAAATGATATTTTTACAAAATTGATTTCTAAAAATGGTACATTTCTAAATTAATTTTTAAAAGTGATATTTTTCTAAATAATCAAACCTCAAAAT
>JXTC01000107.1:410508-434035 GCA_002914845.1 Trema orientale
TTAATGCTGACCAAAAAAATTTAATGCTATCACTACTTTTTTAAGTACCCATCCATGGTCACAAAAAAATTGTAACCATTGAGAAGTCTTCCATACATATATATATATATAGAGCACCAATCCAGTAGGTATTTTTTTTTTACCAATACATAGGTATCATTTTGGCCAATGAAAATTTATCATGCATATTTTTTTATTGTAAAAAGTAAGAGAGAGAAATAGCAATAATGATGCACGTCTTTTCATATACCTCATTATAACTATTAGATTACCATTAGATGATGATCCAACGGTCCAAAAAAAAATATCTACCCATAGGTAAAAAAAATACCTATTGGATTGGCAATTATATATATATATATCTATATCTATATCTATATCTATATTCATCATCATCATCATCATCATCATTGTTATTATTATTATGTTCAAGTTTTGAGATACTAACTGCTCCTCGAACCATTTTCTAACGTTCCATTATTTTTGTGGTACTCTTTAACTGCTAACTATATTATTACTTGTGATCTACAGGACATTTTATTCAACATTGTGCTCAACCACCTGTCTTAAATATATGTCATTTATATTTGTGTTTTTTTTCTGACATCATGAAAGGTCCTACCTCTTTTGTTAGAAATCCGATTATCTAATACCTTAGTCCTGTATTGGCACCTTTATTTTTAACACTTTCATTTTTCTTTTATCTTTTGACAAAATGGCTAGAATCACCTATGTCAAAGATCTAACTTTGCAATTATTATTTTTTAATACTTTTTATTTATATTTTTAACTGAATTATTAGAATCACCTGTGTCAAAAAATTAACCATCTTTTTGTTTATTTCTGACCAAGTGGTTAATATCATCTGTGTCAGAAATACTGACTATCTAACACGTAGTAATAGTCATCGAAATTACCCACATATGTTTATTTACAAGTCACACTATCAAAGATGCCCATTTCTATTACTATGTTACTTATCTTTAATTAATCATTTTAGCGCTTAATTAACTTTTCTATAATTAAATCACAAAAAGACATCCCGAAATACAAAGTTTACTATTTGACAAAAGCACATTTATTATTGAAAACACTCCAGGATTTGTCATTTGCAACGAAGAGATGACTAACTTTAGGATCGCAACAAGTACAAGCCAAAACTTTCATTCTATTTTCATCGCAGGCTTTTTGAATCCAAGTAGAAAAACCCTCAGTTCAAGCAAAAAAGAGACAAGGTGAGAGAGGATCACAACCTTGCCTTAAACTCTGTTTATTATGTGTATATTTATATGATAAAATTGCAACTCATGAGGCTAATTCTAGTTCTTACATATTTGCAAAATGTCTTCATTGGTCTTCAATAATGCCTGCCACATAAGTGTCGATGCGTCATTAATCACATAAAGTACCATATATATTTTGAGGTAGAATGTACCGGACCGATTTAGTCAACACACAATATATTTGTCCAACATATGTTCATGGTATATTGAGCAAATGTATTTATATATTGGCTACATCACTGGACTAGTTCTAGAGCAAGACTAAATCTAAAGCCTATATATATATATATATAGATTGCTCTTTCTTTGCATATTATAGGACAATACTTCGATGTGGTGGAAAAATGAACCGAAATGAGGTTGGGATCAGCATGCAAGCTGATGGGGGCGCTGGCCTTAATTTCGGGGTTTGAACAAAAATACCCCACTTTTGGGGATGTTTTTCAGTAAATGTCCTTTTTTAACCTAATGAACAAAAATATCCCCTTTTATTATTTGTATTTTCTTAATGCCAAATTTACCCTTTAAACTCTAGCACAGATCTCGCTCATCGTCTCTGGCTCTTCGTCTACTTCCTCAGCGATGAGCCGCTCGTCCCCCTCGACTGCACCATCGATGACTATCCACCGTCGAACCCTGAATCGGGTTTCCACGAGCCCTAATCGGTCTGATCTTGCTCCAGATCCGAGAGACAATTTATCTAGGACAGGTCTCCTTCACAAGAGGGTGATTCAGCCGATGATGTCGCCGAGGCTCCGGTCACTTCCGACCAGAGAGAATCTGATCGAGAAGCTCATGGAAATCAGAATTGGTTATGAGCAGATCCGATTAGACGGCCTGATCCGCCTCTGCTGCGCTGGCGGCGAAGAGGCCGAGGCTAACGGATGAGGATGCCAGGAAGTTACTTGGAGTTACGCAGTTGGAGGCGGCGGAATCAAGGCTGATAGAGGTTCGGAAGAGCTGGATGTCATACCAGGGGTTTATTCGGATATGTGAGGAGGGAAGTTGTTCGAAGAACAGGCCCGAGAGTTTGCCATATTCATCTATTTATATAAATTAACTAACTAATTCTATACCATGTATTACCTTTTTTCCTTTTAAATCAATAACAAACAGATTAGTTACTAATTAATATACCATGTATAACATATTTAATACTTAATACCACGTATTAGTAACTAATATACCACGTAAATTAAAAAAAAAAAACACTAATATACCACGTATTCAATATACCATATATTAACAAACAGATGTATACCCTTAAAAAAAATGTACATATCAATAATATACACCAGTAAATTTATATACATCTAAGTATATACACAGATGTATAAATTATATACACGATAAATCAATCTTATATACCAGTAAATTAATTATATATCCTGGTAAATTTACTAATATACATAATTGATTTATCGAGTTATATAAATAATTTATTGGTGTAGAAGACTGAATTACCGTGATGGTAAATAAATTATATACCTTAGTAAATTAATTATATATTATAGTAAATGAATTATATACACCAATAAATGAATTATATACTATGATAAAGAATAATGCTATGAGGCATCAGTGGTGTCCAGCACCACAATGATGTATCAGTCTGTCACTGGCTAATCATAATTATAATTCAGGTGGGACTCATGTGGGACCCAGTTTATTAATTAAATCATCCAGTGACAGACAGACATGTCATTGTGGTGTTGGGCACCACTGGTGCCCTATAGCATTGCTCTATGATAAATGATTATATATACTGATAAATGAATTATATACTATGATAAATGAATTATATATACTGGTAAATGAATTGTGTATGTTGATAAATTAATTGTATACGTGAATATGTCAAATTAACTTATATAAGGTATAATGGTAAAATATAATCATTAAAATTTAAAAAAAAATATTGAAGTAAATAAAATGAAAAAGAAATATTCATTAACACACGTAGCTTAAAAAAATGGAGTTTCCTCCTTAATTAATCACTTAGCCAAGACCTTGTTTCTCGGGACAAGAACAAGATAGCACATTACTTCAGCTATAAATGCGGCCCAACCCACCATGCCGGCATCCCCACAATCCCGTGGGCCCGGTCAGTCCGTCTTCTATTTGGGTCAAACGATACCAGACTGTTTATGCATGTGTATGTATAATATATAATCGACCGATGGAATAAAAATTATAAAAATAACTGTCATCTCAAGCACAACCTCCGTCATCATATTTCTAACATTAATTATGAATTAACATTTAGAAAATAAAAATTGTGAAGACAGTCAAGGTTGGCAAGAGATTTTGGAACATTTTTTTGTTTAATTTTCTTTTTATTTATTTATTAAATTTCCTGATACAAATATCATAAATTTTTTCAAGTCATAAAAATATCATGTATTACAGTTTATGGCTAACATATAAAATCTGGACCAAACTCGTACCTTTATTTCTCCTACTAACTATTTCAAAACTTTTCTATAAAACAAACATTTTTTAAAAAGAAAAATCGGAGAATATAAGCAAAAGGGAAACTGATCTGAAATGGATAAACTAGATTATCGGTGATTATATTTATATGGTTCTCAACCTAAAATGTATTTTTTTTAAATTTATCGATTGGTATCTTTTTTAGCCGTTTGATCATGATTTAACAGTTATCATAAAGTTGGGAAAAAAATAATAAAATAAATACACATTATTTGATATTTTTCCTCTCTCCACTTTTTACCGCGAAAAGGCATGCGTAACCAATTTTAGTAGAACAAAACAATACATATAGATAAATAAAAAAAATACATACTAAATTGGTGCCAAAGATATATATATCTATATGGGCACCAATTCAGTATGTATTTTTTTTTTATCTATACATAAGTATCATTTTGATCAATTAAAATTTATGATGCACATTTTTTTATATTAAAAAGTAAGAGAGAGAAATATCATTAATGATGCACGTTTTTTCATGCACATCATTATAGCTGTTGGATCACCATTAGATGATGAACCAACGATTAAAAAAAAATACTTATGTAAAAAAAATACCTACTGGATTGGCAATCTATATAAATATATAGGGAGAGAGGCACACACTAATAGAAAAATGAGCTGATAAAACCAATATTTAAAATCACGACTGCTTTTTTTTTCATGAATAAGTGGGGAAATGTAATACTAATGACATACTTTAACAGTTCTTGACTTATTATAAAACAAAAAACAGAGAGAGAGAGAGAGAGAGAGAGAGATGAATAGCAATACCTTTTAGGATATTTACACCTAAGAAGTCTATGGCCATCTTGATAAAAAATGACTCATTCATAAATATTTTCAAAACTTATATTCGTTGTCATATCATATATATACAATTACTTGAATATCTTAATTTCTAAATAAATCTTAAAATATATTATTCTCCAATAACCCCAAACTATTTCTACCATCACTGTTTGCAGTACCTCGCCACCACTGTTGATCCCAATCTCAGCTGCATCTCTGTTCGTCTGGATTCAAAAAATCGACCTTGGTCAAACTTGTACGATGCCTATCCCTACTATTTGGACCAATTTTTGACCGGTGACTCAACCTTAGTCAAACAATCTCAACTAGGTTGAAAAACTTAGATCGCCATCGAAAATTTTCAACCTAGATCGAATATGGTTGATCGCTTTCTCGGTGCCACCTCATTCAATTTTGCTTTATTGACATAGTCGAAAAAATTCAACTGAGGTCAAGTTGGTGGTAATTTTAGAATTTCAAAATTTTCATTAAATGAAAGTCCTAATTTTATAATAATTTATATTTTGTCCATTTTTTCACAACGCGCTTTAAAAAAAAAAAGTCAAAATTGATAATAGCACTACTTTTTGAATACCCTAAGCTTATCATTTCAATGTTTAAGCAAGGAATCTATCCCCATAATTCAGTGGTTCTAAGCAAAACGAGTTCGTACATAATAAAAATTAAAAAAAAAAAAATCTTTTGACTCCATTAGCATTATGGATCTCAAGTAAAAAGCTAAAAATAGACGAAACAATAAAGAAAAATTAATAATATGGGAAAGAAGGTGAAATAAACAATAAATTCTAAACTTGATTTGATCAAATTATATGAATTTTCTTCTTGCATCGAAATGTTGATACAAATGTCCAAAGGAAAAAGAAAAAAGAAAGTTCTAAGATCAACTTGTCATTCACCAAAATTCCCGAATTATATATATAAGGAGAGTGATCGAATATCTAAAGTATCAGTTTGGGATATTATATATATAAGGAGCTATATATATATATATTACAATTTCTACTATTACCATTCTTCTTCTAACGATATTATTATTATTATTACACCTTAATAATGTCACGCAATCTCATCTAAATCTTTGTAGGGTGGGAATGAATTTCTTATACACAGACTAAGTTATAAAAATAGAAGTAGTTAACTATTTTCATTGGTACTATTTTTAGACAATAGTTTTAGAAAAAAATTATGATTATTTGGAGATTTTCAGTTGTTTGTTTTCTGCTGTTTTTTCATTCGTTTTTGTGTTCTTCTGTTTTGGAATATGATTTTTCCTGAGGCTTTGGTCATCACACCACAAAAAGGCGGCCACACATAAGAGCCACCAAACGCATTTATCGACTAGAATGTGACCATTTTCAGCCCAAATTAAAATAAAATAAAAAATAAAAAAAATAGAAAAGAAGAAAGGAAGTATGTTCGTATCTAAAGTCAAAACAGTGGTAACCGCCAGATCGCACTATATTGTAATATTTTTTTCCTTTAAAAATAAATTACTTTTTTTTTCTGAAAAATGCTTCTTCTTTTTTTTCAATTGAAGGGAAATACGAGAATTTTAAACAAAATTTTTATCCAATCAGAGCGGTCAGAATGGATGGAAATTGGAAAGGGTCGACAGCAGAGACCCGTTTCCACGTGTACACGTGCCGCGTGGACTGTCATGGCTTACGTTGCTTTCTAAGCCAGCATTCGACTCTTGTTTTTATAAAATTTTTTTGGGTAAATAAATCATATTGAAATGCATGATAACACAATTCACATGTAATTCAATGAAAATCAGAGCAAAAATTGTTATTTTATTTTTTGTTTTTTTTTTCAAGTAATTATTTGACATTGTATGATGTTATTAATGCGTGTAAAATAGCTTTAAATAAACATATGTTTTTAGTTACTTTTAGTTCTTTGTTTAAGCACCATTTTGTTTCCAAATATATATTTCAGTTCTTTAGTAACTTACATAAAAATCTTACACTGAGTGACAAGCAATGATTTAAACTTTTTTGGTTGAAAATCATATTATATCATTTTAATTTTTATGCATTTTTTTAGCATAAAATACGAGTGTCCTAGTATTACTAACTCACATCAACATAATAAATGAAGAATATTATTCCTTTATTGGAGTGGACCCATCTAAATCGAATTATGGGTCACTCTAATCACTGGTTTAGATTTATCAATTAGTGTATAATATTTTCTTATAATATCTACTATTACCATAGAAAGTACTTATACACATAGTTATGAAACATATATAATCCATTCGTAGTTCGGTTGGCACTGATACGATGATGCTACTCATATTATTTTGGTTTGATAAGGTTTTTAAATCAAATTACGTTTCCAATTCATACTTGGTGGGATACACATTGTGTCACAAAATATACCCAAAATTATAGAACTATAGAAAATAAATGTAAATATAAATCTTTAGTTATTTGTTACTTGTTAACTAAATACAAGTGTGTAATATGAATCTTTAAATTTTTTTCACTCACCAGCCTTACTGCTTAATATATGGGTCCCATTGTCTAGTTTCACATTTTAGTAATATAATAAATCATAGTGGAATCTATATATTAATCAATGAGATTGAAGAAGTGAAAAAGAAAATATATTTATCATTTCTCTTTTTCAAAAGATGTTCCTCAACAAATACCTAGATTTATCAGAACGCCCAAAAATATTGATCCAACAATGCTCTAACAACTTTCATATGTAAAATACTAGTACTAACATAAATGACAGTCTACATCAACTAGGTACTTATTCATTTCGTTTGTTTTCTTTTATTTTCCCCCTCTTTTTCCTTTTTAAGTAGTAAATTGAAAATTTCCCTCCATTCTCTTAAAAAAGCAAAAACAAAATAATAAGGAAAACTAAAGAACAATTTCCTTCAATTTCCTGTCAACAGAAGAGCGTTCGGTGTGGTACTACTGCCAAATTGCATCACACGTGAAATTTGAAACCGTCATCTAATTATCTTCTGACACATAAATGATTATCATAAATAAAAATTTGGCTCGATATAGTTTACCATATTATGCCAAAATTGGATATCATAAATTACATACTGATAAAGAGTTTTCAATTTAGCGAAAGAAACAAAATATAATAAAAACAAATCCAAAAAAGTAATTACAGACATTGACATCCATATCCTGCACAAAACAAATCAATTCTTTGGCAAAATGAAAATTATTATTGTTGTGGTATTTATTAGGTTGTTAATACGAGTCTTATTGAACACAAGTTAACCGTATACATTGCTTCGTGTTGAAGACTCAAGAGTTCGCCTTAGTTTAGCCATGGTCATAGCCACACGACCCCAACAAGACTTGGTTAAAAAAACCAAATCTTCACGTGGATGGCAACCTTTGCTTTCTTAATTATAAAATTTTTGTGAAAAGCCCTCCAAAACATTATTTAACTAATTTTCAATGAATTTTATTAAAACAGAAAAAACGAAAATCTAGAGCCAAATCCTAAGGATAGTTTGGTCATTTAAATAAATTAAATCCAGTCACAAACTGTATCCATTACATGTACGCGCGTGTGCTTCACGCGATGGTTCTACCTACGCCGGCCACTACACGTGAACAAAAACATTCACTACATCATAGACGCAAAAAAACTAACTATAAACTTGTCGTATTCTGCGTAGATACAAACAAACGACAATGTGTGTATTCTCATTTTTACACGTGGCGAAACACCAATGGTTTTTAACTTAGATATAAAAAGGCAAAGTACGTAGATTATCTCGTGTAAAGCAAGGGAATCTCCGTCACAGCGCGTGGTGATCACGCTCCGTCACGGCGCGTCGAGCTAGCACTTTCGTGTCTATAAAACAGACCAGGGCTTAGGCACATAGCCCATTGTTCGCTCACTAGGGACGTATATTTTTCTTTTTCTCTCCTTATTATTTCTCTCTCTAATTACAGGGAGTGACTTTGCTTTCTCATTTCTCATTTTTATTTTTAATTTTCTATATCGAATTCAACCTTCGTAGCCATCAAGCCATGAAAGCTCAGCTTCTGTAAAAACACAGGTACGGCTATAATATTTCTCTAATACATGTAATATATTATATGTGTCATTTCATCAGATATATATTTTTACTTTTTATTTATCTTGTAAGAAAACTATAAAGTATAATTATTTCTATGTTCTTACATGGTTTTTCACGTTTTGTTTATTTTTAGTCTTTAATCTTGTTGATCACTGCTTAACTTTGATGACCCATCTCCTCAGGTCGAGCTTTCACGTGGGTTTTGGCTCGTTTTTGGTTTTCTATGTCCAAGGAGGTATAGAGAGAGAGAGGTACATATATACACTTCAAAAAATTTATATATATATATACATATATTTTTTGGTTTTTTTCTTTATGGGGTTGCTGTTTTCTGTTTACCGTACGATTCAGTACACTTCTCTGCGTGTTCCAACGCTTCCATAATGAGTAAATAAGTGGAATTTGATGGATCATATTTGAAATTCTCACTGTGAACTCTGGTTCTTGTTTATTTAATTGCTTTCTCTGTTTTTTTTTTTTTTAAAAATTATTTTCCGGGGTTTATTTTTATTATTATTATTTTTTGAGTTTAAAGCTTAGAAGTTAGAAGTATTGCTTTTTGGTAAAAATGATATTTGGTTTTGAGATGAATGTAGTTAATGGGGTTCGATATTTTTGTGTTAAAAAGGTTTTTGCTTTTGAACTAGTGTTTGTTTCTTCGATTCTAGTTTGGGTTTCGAAAATGAATCTATCTGGGAATGAGTTCTCTGTTCTGGGTATTGATTGTTTTGTTTTGTCTTCGCTTTATCTAATATATTCTCTATTTTTATAATTTTACAATATGTGAACAAAGCAAAAACTGTTAAGTATGCCGGGGAAGAAAATTCATTCCTTTCGAAAAAAATTCATATTTGATTTTTGCGATACTACTTTTCTTCCCCTAATTTTGGCACACAGTTTTCTGCTTTTTCTTAAAAAAATTTGAATTTCGATAAAAATTAATAGAAATTAATAATTCAAAAATAAAAATAAAAAACTTAACTTGGGTATTGTGAGTTGCTTGCTTGCTTGTGTATAATATTTTTCTCTGTTTTGGGTTCTAATTATCGGTTGACTTAAACTCTCTTAAACCATTCCTTGAGAATTATATTACTCAATCTCTTCGATTCGATTTTTGGTATGAGCAAGTTGGGCCCGCGTTAAAATAGCTCAAATGATTTTGGACACACCATCCTTAAATATACTACAAATGAGAAAGAACCCAGCAATTATGTCTTCTTGTTTGTTCCATCCATATTCCAGTCTTAGAAAATTAAGAAGTATTGACTGTTAAAGTATAAAAAGCTTGAAGTTATGAATAAGTTGATTAAATGCGGACTACATTTTCTTTTTATGAAGCATACTTGTTTTTTTTATTCCTTATCATGCCATTACATTCACATAATTTTCCCTTTCATTTATTTTTTTCTTTATGAAGATAAAGCATCAAAATTTCATTGGTACATTAGTCAAGTTCAAAATTTCATATAAATGAAAAGGGAGGTAAGTCATTAGCTCTAATGTCGACTCAGAAGAACAAATAACCAAAGCTGTTTTTATTGGCAGATGGGCTCTGTTCCTGTTGAAGTGAATGTTCATATGGACTCAAGCAAGGGTGCATCGGCTGCGAACTCGGTTTCTCCAGAAGTTTCTGATGACTCTGATATCTTTGGAGAACCGGAGATACATCCTAGAGTGGGAGATGAATACCAGGTTGAAGTTCCCTCTCTAATTACAGTATCTGAATGTCTAAGGCTGTCAAATAGCCTGGCTGAGGCAGAGATCACTTCTGGTGGTCCTCATAACAGTCTCATTCGAATGTCTATACCATTAGTGTGGATAAGTGACGACACAGAGAACAAAAAGCATGGAGAACAGGAAGCTTTTAAGGGTGTTGATATGAGCAACAAAATTGAGTCCCTAGAATCTGAATGCATAGATATTACATCAAAAGTTAAAGTTAAGCCAATAGATACCACATCAGTTAATGGGACTAAAGAAGGTGAATCAGAAAACTTAGTTCTGCAAAAAGATATAATGGCTGAACTGCAACCCGAACATGGAGGTAAAGGCCACCTTCTGGTCCCTGGATGCTTGGGCGTCTTCTGGAGTGATATAGAGGAGGCTAGTTTTCTTCTTGGTTTATATATCTTTGGCAAGAACCTTGTTGTGGTGAAGAAATTCGTTGGGACTAAACAAATGGCAGACATATTGTCATACTACTATGGGAGATTTTACGGGTCTGAAAGATACCGACGATGGTCAGAGTGCCGGAAAATCAAAAGCAGAAGGTGCATATTTGGACAAAGAATCTTCACAGGATTGAGGCATCAAGAATTGTTGTCTCGTTTGCTCGATTATGTGTCAGAGGAACGCCAGAACACTCTATTGGAGGTAACTAAATCTTACTAATCTTCATGCTTAAATGTAGCTTTTGAGGTTGAAATGGCTGCAATGGATTGATATGCACTCACACATTCTGTTTTACACATTTTATTCCGTTATATAGTTTCTGACTTGTAATAGTTTTCTTAAGCTTATCGCTTTATTCACCGGTCACCACTGCCACCTACACATTACAATGACTACCACCTTATCTCTGTAGATGACACAGCTACCCTATAAACATGAAGAGCATTGCCATTCTTGTGGTGTAAACTGATGTAATGTCTGCAGTTATAGAAAGTTTCTCCCTTGGGGACCAAATGCTCATTTGTATGTATTATAAAAGATTTATCATTTTGAAAGAGTAGTACACTGGAATTTGTAAGCCAGTTCGGACCTGATGATATGTTAAGAGTTACTTTTATTGTCAATTTACATGTTATAGCGTTTCCCTCATACTACTGAGATTTATGGATGGTAAAATCTAGTTGAGAGTTTGCTTTGCATTTCTTCACAACGATGGATTTGTTTTCTTGTTTTTTCGTGGGTTCTGGTCATTAACATTAAATCTTTACTCAGAATTAACAAATACTCGTCTTTTTTTTTGTCTCCATAGTGATTTACTCTGAACAATTTGACAGATCTCTAAGACATTCGGGGAGGGGAAGATTTTACTAGAAGAATATGTGTTCATTTTGAAGGCTACATTTGGGTTAAATGCTCTTGTGGAGGCAGTGGGAGTAGGAAAAGGGAAGCAAGATCTCACAGGAATTGTCATGGATACTCCAAAATCCAATCAAGTTGCTCCTGTCCACCCAGAAATGCCGATTGGCAAAGAATGCTCTGCGCTTACCAACCCGGAGATCATCAAGTATTTAACAGGAGATTTCCGGCTTAGTAAAGCCCGATCAAGTGATTTATTTTGGGAGGCTGTTTGGCCTCGTTTGCTTGAAACAGGGTGGCACTCTGAGCAGCCTAATAATCATGGCTTCACCGCTGGTTCCAAGCATTCTTTGGTCTTTCTTATACCTGGGATTAAGAAGTTCTCAAGAAGGAAACTAGTGAAGGGAGACCAGTATTTTGATTCTGTAACTGATGTCCTGAGTAAAGTTGCCTCAAATCCTGGACTTCTTGAGATTGAAAATTACATATGCAAGGAAGAAAACGGATGGACTGACGATAAAAAACTGGTCCAAGAAGATTTTCCTAATCTGCGACGCCATAGTTATCTCAAGCCGCGTACTCCCAGTCGTTCTACTGATGTCATAGACTTTACTGTTGTGGATACAAGTCTTATGAATGGGAAATCATGTCAGGTGAGGGAAATTAAAACCTTTTCTCTTGCAAAAATGAACACTTCTACCTCCCTAAGTGACTTGGAAGAGGATGATGGAGATAGTTCTGAAGAGTCGGCAGATAAATCTAGTTCTGTTCATACCTTGCATTCGGATAAGGATGAGACTAATGATCTCACAGCCACAACGATCGAATCGTGTAGAACATTACCCTTTGGTGGCAAAGATTTTGAATATAACGCTTCGAAACAGAGAGTTCCTGTTAATCCCCGGGGTTTAACTACCATGCCTGCAAAAGTCTTCATAGAAAAAGAGGCTAATGTACTTGACAGCATACAGCTAAACAAGGATACAAAGTCCAAATTGATCCAGAAAAGGAATAATATGAATCCCATCGCCTCAGTCCCAAAACGACGCAGGAAATTACCTCCTAGTCGCAAAGAACTAACAAGCTGCAGCACAACCAACAGCGGGGTCGATTCTAATAGCTGTATAAACAGTTCTGGTTTTAGTGAGAACATGCTCTCTCAAGAGAAGTTGTCATTGACCAGTTCATCTAGAGGAGGCAGCCCTATAATTGCCACTGAAGGCATTGCCAATAGTAACCCTCTGGCTGCTGAACATCCTCATGAGAAACCTCCACTCCCCACATTCATTTACTTGAACATAACTACTCCTCCAAATGCTGAAATTGATAAAACTTTCTTGGTCGATAAGACAGAGGGACAAGATCGTCAAACGACCAAGGAAGTTGATAGTCCCCAAGCAGTCAGATCCCAAGAGATTGTGGCTAAATCCGAGCAGGAATCTAAGGTGTTGCCCTGTCGACAAAGCACAAGAATTCGGCCACTGACCACCAGAGTGCTGGAAGCTTATGCTTGTGGATTTTTGGAAACAAAGCAGAAGCGGAAGACAAAGGATGCAATTCCTGGTGAGAACTCGAAGAAGAGATCCTCAGTTCGCCCCCGTGCCAGGTTGACACCTCCAGAGAGTTCGAATTCCATTACTGTGGATTTCACTGTGAAGCAAAATGGAACTGATATCCAAAACAGTACTAATGCTGATGTATTCAACAAGCTTGGCAATGGTGTCAGTTCTCAAACTAGTTAGGTGCTGATAAGCATGGTGTGTTGGGGTCGGATATGATTCTTGGAAGTAGCCTATTTTCCCCCTCATATAAAGCACCTCTGGCTATGAAGTACCAAGACTCCACAAGCAAAGATGGTAGTTGAAGTTCGTTTCCCTTGAAAACTCTGTTCAACAACTTCTTTTCTTTTCTTCTGTTTTTTTTTTTTGGGACAAATTTTTCCCTTCTTTAGAGTTCATTTTGCACAGAACAGGTCCTAATTATTAGTTTTCATACAAATACCTCAAATGTCAACCAAAAATTCAGGCGCCTTTTTCACCAAACTAAGTTTCTGCACTAGTGCAGCAGTTGAGTCCATTGTAGTCCCATTCACATTGTTGACTTATAGTTTTCCTTCTTCTGCTTAAATCTGTTACTTGACAAAGCAAACCGTGTAAAAGAAAATAAATTATAAGTTGATATTTTCTTTAGTTTTTTCTTCTAGGAAAGTAAACTAACCGTCTTTGATTAGTACCTAAGTAAAATTTTGACAGTGTCATGACTATTCTGCTCCCTTCATTCTTGTCGTCGTCATTGTTGTTTCGATTGCTACTAAAACAAAACTTTGTCGATCAACGATGCTACAGACTACACAAAAAAGAAGCCAAATCAAAGAAAACCCTTGAAATTAAAAATAACATGCCTGTTCTAAGGTGAGAATACTTCATAAAGTTCCACTTTTTCGTAGCCAGATTATGAGCTAGGAAATAAAAACTATTAGATATGCAATCGAATAGAAATAACAGGGCAGACCTGGACAGTACCAAGATCCAGCTGCATGAGAAAGCCAAATGTGAGCGTACGTACATCTTCCATTGCAGCTCATGCAGCGTACGACGCTCTTTGCTCCTCAAACGTCAAGAAGAGAGAGCCATTGGATTTGGTTGACTGGTTTTTGGTCATGTCTGTGGGCTCAAAACTTGAGTCTCCAACAATGTGACAAAAGACCACAAAACCAGACTACAAGAAAAAACAACAAGAAACCAACAAAGAATTTCTCCAATTTAAATGACAAAGTCTTAAACGTGACAACAGCACAAACTATAGAAGTCATTACCATAAATTGACTACAATGAGTATTTTTCTTTTAAAGTGAATTTCTTTTCGAAAACTGGAGTACTTTTCATGGCAAAAGAACATAAGGCAGGAGATTAATTTGACACTTGAAATTCATGTAAAGAATAATACTATTTTTGAGGTGACCATTTGGCATTTGCAATTATACATACTAAATAATTCTATTTTTGAGGTGACCATTTGTCATTTGCAATTGCAATTATACATACCAAATAATTCCAGCCTACTAATAGTTATTACTTTTTCTTTTCTTTTTTTTCTTTGGGTTGAAAATTTGCATTGACCTTGAGAAAAAATAATTATAGTGGCACTCATTTGGGTTTTAAGAGACTAAAAAGTCATTAAAAATTTCCTAATTTTAGTTTATTTTTCTAATTTAAATAATTAATTAATTACTATTTTAATAGAATTAGTTCATTATGAAGTGAATATTTAATGGTCACAAGTAGATTTTAGTCAAATTTAACTAGTAAAGAAATAGTTTTTTCTTTTTAAAAAAATTTAATTTCATAGTTTTACTATAAATATAATAAAGGGTATGAATATAAAACTCATTTTTTATTTATTTTTTTTTTTTGGAATTTAACAAACAATTAACATTATACCTTTAACGTCCCATCGGAGAGTGAAATATAGGAGGTTTACGTGGCTCACACTCAGACGGGGCACGTGGCACACAAGTGTCCTCACTATCGAGTGATTCTGTACTTCCATTCTTCTGACTCTGAGCCTGAGCTGGCGCGTGTACTTGCTATCTCCATGGTCACCTTCTTCGAGCTCTTCTCTTAAACCCTAATTCAAAGAGTTCTCCAAATACATACAAATTCATTAGTACAGTTATAAATGAGATTAGGGGTTTCGTTACAATCGTAGCCAATCGCGGGGCCAAGAGGAGGATAATGGGTCAGGCATTTCGTCGAGCATCTGGAAGAATTCGCGCAACTACGACCACTGATGCGACGTCGTCTTGGTCCAAACCCAAGACCATCGTTGATCGGAAGCCTCCTCCGGTGGGTCCTACCATAAAGGAAGAGATCTCCAAGGCCGGCGATGGCGAGCCTGGGGCTGCTATTGATTCTGGTAAAATTTTAGCCTTTTTCTCTGTGTAGAAGCAAAAGCTTTAGGTACCAGGGCTTAGATAGCTTTGAATCCAAACACATTGGTATCAACCTTCTTTTTTTTTGGCTCAGTTTCGAGTTTTAAGAATGGGTAATGTTCATTCAGGGCTCAAATTGAGCTTTCAGCTTTGAATCCAAAAACATTGGATTAAACCTTTTTTCATTTTTTTTTTTTTTTTTTTGAATTCTAAGAAATGGGTAAATGTTAATTTAGCGGCTAATTCTTTGAATTCAAATTCATTCTTTGACGTTAGATTAGAAAAAAAAAAAAAAAAAATTATCGGATTCTTTAGCAAGTTATCTTTGTCTTAAATGTTAGAAATAAAACAATGGGAATGGTAGCAAACGACACAAATAAGCTGATACTAATATTGTCGTTGCATCACTTCCTACCAAGAGCTATGGGCTATGGCTTCTGCTTGCATTTTTCTTTCGACTCCCTGCCCCCTTCTTTGGGTTCAGTTTATACTCAACACAGAACACTTAGAAACAAGCTGATACTAGGAATGCTTGGGTTTGACAATGGTTTTTTTTGGAATGCCTACTTATTAGGTGTTACTTACCCCTTATCCCTATCGTCGTTGTTATTATTTTTAAGTTTATTTAAGCTGGAAGAGCCTATATTGTTTTGCTTCTGTTAAACATTATACTAAGTTGGTTTTGTTCAATGTTATTCTTTCCCACTTGTTTTTAAAGATGGAACTATGGCAAGGAATCCTGATAATGTTCTTGAAGAACGAGACCCAAATTACGATGCCATGCTTGGTCAGATGGTGGGTAGGATTACAACGAAGCCCGGGGGAAAACTGGAAATGGGTGAGGTGAGTATACAAATGTTCTCTCTGTAATGGGCCATGGTGGAAGCGTTGGCTTGCTTGCTAGTTGCTGCTTATAATCTCTTTAGTCTTCTTATTGGCACATGCCACTGTTGTTTATCGATATCTTCTGTCGACTCCAAGTCCATGAGCAATAACTCAGCTTTTCTTTGCTTGTTTCGTTTGACTGGATTACTAGCTCCACTTATGTGATGATAAATAGCACCAATGCTCTGAGTTCTGACCTCTTTATGTCGAAATTAGTGATATTTCCATCAAGTAGCATGACTTGCGTACTTTAAAATTTAGAAGTTACACATTTTCCCCGTAAAATTGAGATCTTTCATGTTGTTGTAGTAATCTCTAACGGATATGGCAAAAACAAATATGGAGTTGGACTGATATGAGCACAGATTAACATGTTATTGTTCGTTTCTCTTTCCATATTTTGACCACCTGCAAAGATTGATGAATGATCTAGTAATTTAAGATTCTTTTTACCACACAGTATTTTGGTATGAGTTCTTTGTGTTGCTAAAGTAAATGGCAACTTTGTTACAGGCATCTGTGGTGGACAGGTATAAGAGACCGCTGCCGAAACTGCGAAACACGAAACCTGATTCCAGCTCATTTGAAGACAGGCCAACTCCTTCTGGAACCCTGAACATTGCACAGCTGCGCCACATTGTCCTTCTGCATGAAGGTAAGGCTGAAGATCACGACGGGCCCATGGATGTTCAACAAATTGCTGAAAAATACCGCGTTGATGTTGCAGAGGTTCAAAGGATCTTGCAGTTTATATCACTGCCTCCAGAGGAGGAGAAAAAAGAAAGGAACAATTTTTGAATACTGGCTAGTGGCTACTTTGTGTTACTCTTCTGCTTGACTAACGGATTAATCTTCTGAATAAGGATGGCTCGTGTGGCTTTTAAATTTTGTTTTTCAAAATTTATTTGATATCTTCTTCATATAAAAAAGTACTAGAGAATGGATAATGGCCATCTTGTTTGTTAAACATATAGAAAAATTTTGTTACATTTATACCAACTATTCAATTTTTCAGGTTAACTCTTGGTGACCTTAATTCAGACGCCCAAATATCTGATATGTTGAACAATAACGGAGTATTTCCTCCACTTTTTCTTAATACCCTTTTTGTTGGAATGGGCGATAGAAATAACGATACAATAATCAGTTTCACTAGCTCTTGGCACCCCTTTTCTTTTTTCTTTTTTTTTTTTTTGTTTTTTGTTTTTTGTTTTTTGTTTTTTGTTTTTTGTTTTTTGGGAGTAGAGCTCTTGGCCTCTTACATCGAACGCAATGTGAGCTTCAACCCCCGTATTACGATTACTTGTAATTAACGAAAAAAAAAAAAAAGAGAAAACTAACTATTTCCTAGAACATTATTCTTTTTTTTTTTTTTCCCGATTAACATTTCCTAGTCCAATATCGCTGCCTTTTGAAATCACAGTGGCATTCTCAATCAGAATGTCAACAACGTGGCTAATATTTACTAATTCTAGACGAGACCGATTTTCTACCTACGTGGCTAATAGTCTCAATAATAGAATGTTCATATCTAGAAATTATTATAGTTCTCTACACGACGGGTGTAAAGCAAATCTAACACTACCTGGATTTACCAAACTGAATCTAGTACAATACTAGTGAAAGAGGTCACGTGCGAACGCGAGACATTTTTTTATATAAATTATATCACTAAACCAGCAAATAGGGTAGTGACAATAAGGAAAAGAGACTAAAATCTAAATTAAACAAGATGAAAGTTTTAGTCGATGATGTTTAAAGAGAGATAGAAAGAGAAACAAACATGGTTATTTAAACTTTACAAACATTAAGGATAAGTAAGTAGAAATTACATTTAACTATATTCTTAACTACAAATGAGTACTCATAAGAATATTATATGGCTAAAGGGAACAATCCAATAGTCAATCCTGCCCTGTAGGATTTGTAAATTGCGAACATAAGCTTTGCCTTAGCTTTCGTGAGTGGCAATGATTTCGTTTACAATAGTATGCAATCTAACCTTATCATGCAAAATAGAGAAAACAAATATAGAAGCTCTTGACGAGAAGTACTATCCCATTATAGAAATACACATCTACTTTTCAACATGCACGAAGGACCATAGAAGTAATTAGAACCATAAATTCATTCCAGATATCATTTATGAACATAATAATTAAAAGCAATACCACTTATTTTCTTGAAAGTCTAAATGCTCTAAGAATACCAAAGTCCAACCACCCAAAATAGAAGATGAAAATGGTAGATAAAGGAACATGAGAAAGGGAACCACATGAGCACCGCTCATAGCACCAATAAAATAAAAAGAACGAAAAAAGTTTCCCTGGAATCAATTAGGAAAAAAGAGAAAACAAAACCTAATTCAGAAACATATAAAACTCAAAGGCTGTGAGCGAGAAGGGAAAAAGAGGTGAAAGAAAATAATATTAAGGTGTTGACAGCTAGACAGCTATTACATAACTTTGATCAACTTTAAAGAAGAAAAAAAAAAAAAAAGACAACGGCTAGAAAGAAAGGCTTATCTATATTTATGCAATGATAGCCCATCAATAAACTCAACTCTCTTGTTTCCTTAGCTGACTTCAATCTCACAGAACAGTTCCAAAGAAAAAAAAAGTTTAAAATACCAACATAATCCTAATCTAAGTTATAAATTATTTACTTGTATCAAAATTCAAGAAAGTAAAAATTAAAAAGTAGGAGGACATAAATGAAAAGAAGGATACAAAGGGAATTTGGAAAAAGGTTCCACGAAGAGCTGCTTTACTACTATATATAGAAATACCCAGCTCTGTTAACAATTGTTCTCATCTATCAACTTGCAAGGCCAAAAGCGCTCTGTTAACCAGCTCAAATATTTAGAGAAATAAATCCATTCACAATTCGGCTACAAAATTTAACTTGAACACTACGTATCGACTTTCTTTACTTTTGCCATTCCTTCCTACAAGTAAAAATATTATAACCTGTAGTAATTGGATACTAAATCAAACAAAAAATAATCGTTTAGCCCTCTGATTACAAGGGCTCCTAAGGTCTCCAAAGACAAAATAATCAGGCAATGAAAATTTAATGATGAACCAAAAAAAAAAAAGAAGGGTTAAATTTCACGTCCACCTGGACTCTAACCAATCTGATGCAAATTCATAAGCCACAAATGTTACAGCACCAGCTGGTGCAGCTTTGACAGTTGATGGGACTATTCCCTTGTAGAGACCAGCCCAACCCTCCGACTTCATAATTCTTTGCAAGGCATCAAACATATTTCTGTAAGCACGAGGCTCTACTCGAGCCCCATACCGTGGGTGTCTTTGTAATCCCTCAATCTGCACATAAAATCAAACAATAAGATGAGCTGGCACAACGATGAGTTGGTTTCTAAGTATCAGTGCAATGTAGCCAACATACACACGTCTAATCTCTTCGAGGTGTGAATCATCAAAATAATGTAAAGAAATGCTGCATGACACTGCCAATAATGTCTTTAATTTACTTAAACATACTTTTCGCCAAAAGAATAATATGCTTATTAAGACCAGAATTTGATTGGTGACTTTTCATTGAAATGTATTTTCCTGAGTTCTTGGGATCTGGAAATTGCATTAGGAAGTATATATCCCATCCAAGCATCTACGTGGATGTTTTAACAGAAAGAGTTATCAGTTTATAAAGGTCTACAACAAAGCACGATCTAGTTAGCTCCTTTCACACGCAAAACAGCTCAGCCATTGGAAGAATGTCCGAAAAACAATACTGGCTAAAAAGTGTAAAATGTCTACCTGGAATCTCTTCTTGACAACATCAAGCGGGTGACAAACAAGTTTGGCACATGTCCCAGATGCTAATCCACATAGAAAGAGTTGAAAGCTTGTAAGGCCATCATCTGTACCAACTGAGTTTGTCTTAGAAGATTGGTATCGGTTCCAGGCCTGTATTGAAACCATTAGAGCTTTAGGTCTAAAGTTAATGCCTACTTTGAACTTGTCTACAAGTTAAGTGACTTAAACCAACAACTTTTATCCGAAAATCCATGCCTTCAACATCTCAGAGAAAGTCATTCCCCTTGAACCAACTTGCTGTTAAGCAGAGCTTCTTCAAATTGTCCAAGCAAACAATCTACTAGAATATTTAGCTCCATTTGATACAATCTACTAGAATTAGAATATGCAGACATCTGTCTTATCATAAGTTCATAACAGAACTATATACTTATCATACAGGTATCTACAGAATGAAGAATCCCATACTCTATTTGTAATTCTCAAAGATCGTAAGCTGTCTAGAGATGGTAATAAGTCCCGGAAAAATAACAGCCACAGACAACGGTAGCATCACCACAGAGGACTAAATGAACTCACCATTGTCCATCGCTTAAATGTATCATAGGTGCCAAATTGCAAACCCGCATAAGGAACAATCTCAACCAATGTTGGTGACAATCCAGCATACAAACCTCGGATTCCACGGGTTCTAATAATATCCAGAAATGCAGATCTCATGGTGGGATACACCTGAATTTGGGCATATATTAGAAGACACTTTTGCATTTAAAGGTGGGAAATGAGAAAGCATGTTTTCAGATTCATACCTTAGGTTCTCCCTGAGAGGCTAATATAGTCCGTAAAAGATCAAATGGATATGATCCAATGGTAGCAGCACACCCTCCTAATGCTCCACCGACATATGCAAGGTATGGACTCAAATTAATGTGATCCTCTGCAACAGAAATAATTAAACAATGAGAGACAGGACAATAAGAGAACTGAACAGATAGGAAAATATGGAGTCCTCTTTGAATTGAACAGATGAGTAGGAAAAAGAACGAGAACATCAAACTATATTCATTTCATATACTTTGGAAGAAAAAAAAAATAGAATGGCTATACAATGAATTGATATTTCAAACATTGAGGTAAAATTAATACAAACATTTGCATAGAAAAACATTTTCCAGAAAGATAAAATATCCTTCCGATTAGTAGAATTTGGTCAGTACTTGAAATACCTGTCTTAGAAGAACCAGAAGCAAATGTTTTCAATTTGTGTGACACAGTAAATTGTATGGCAGTATATGGCATAACCATAAGCAAAGCCGGAACATTGCCTCGCCAGAATCCCTGTCAAGACAAATTACTTTGAATAAATAGAAGAAAGGCCAATGCTTTATTACAAGATATAATGAAACTCCCAAAAGAAAGTTTCAGAGAGCTTTAACAAGATATATGGTTCAAAACATATGTTGAAAACACGCAAACATGACCAAAAGAGAAAAGGAAAAGCCAGAACAAGACAGTAGTCAACGTCATACAGTAAATTATATATGTACCGGTAATCCTTCCTCTCTGAAAATGTCCTTCGTTGCTTGTAACATTCCTGTATATTTTGACTGTCCAGACAAATTTCTGCGGACCAAAGCCCATGAGGTTGTGGGTTCCAGTTGAACCTGTCAGCATTTGGGAACAATTCTCTTCAGTAAACCACATAATTCAATGTAGAAGGTGAAAATACTCTTGGATACCCAAGCACGCATTTGCAAAACCAAATTCCTGTAAGTAAACTAACATAAATATATACTAGAAAAAAAAAAGGGATCCCATTAATACAATCGAATTCCTTCACCTTCTTTCTTCAAAACTACAGCGCTAAAACCTCACAAGATTTTGTACCTTAAATGACAATAACCTCTTCTGTTTCTTCGACTTAACTAAAAACTTAATAAGATAGCTAATGAAATATAATGCATATTATGCATCAGATTTTCACACTTTAAATGATAAAGTCATAAAACCACTAAAAACTTCAAAAACACAACCACCAAGTAAAACATGGTCTTCGGAAACATGAGTACAGCACAGGTACATACTTAACTAAAACATATCTCATTCTGACACTGCCATTAGTAACTACAATTTCACATACATTAACTAAAACATATCTCATTCTGACACTGCCATTAGTAACTACAATTTCGATAAGAGTAAAAAAAAAAAAAAAAAAGTTTCCAGCCCTTAGTCTTTCTGGGGAAAAAAGTTGACAGGACCCCATCAATATTATCGAATTCCTTAACCTTCCTTCTTGAAGCTACCTCACTTAAAACCCCACAAGTTTTGTACCTTAAACGACAATAATCACTTACGAAACAAAGAATGCATTCGATTTCGAGCTCAAAATGACAACAAGCATATCATCCAAAACATGAGTAAAGTTCAACACTTTTGCCTTAAAACCTACAATTTCGACTATAAATTGAGAGAAAGTTCAACACTTTAGCCTTAAAACCTACAATTTCGATAATAAATTGAGAGAAAAAGGAAAAGGAACCAAAAATTGGACCTGAAATCTGATCTTAATAACATCAAGCGGAGAAGTAACAGTCCGCGATATGCCTCCGGCAATTGCCCCCGCCGTGGCGTCTATCACCGCCCGCTTCAGCTGCCCCGGATCCTCCATTGCCAGAGCCACCTCCCTCCCCTTACGAAGAGTTATAACTAAAAATATCCATAAACAAACAGCTCAAGTCAAATCCGATTACCAATTTTACACTTTCCAGATATATATATATATATGCATTAGGGTTTCACCATTAAATTCCTCCAAAAACAAAAATTAGAGGAAAGATGAAACGGTAAAATTGGCATAAGAATTAAATAATATAATAAAAATCAGAGAATTTAGAGAGAGAAACCTGGAGGGAGGGAATGGTGAACAGGAGGAAGGAGCCGCCATGGGAATTAGATTTGAGAAATTAGGTAAAATATGCATGGTATATTTTGGTCGTATGCTCTCCCAAATAAAAGTTTGTAAAATATGCATATATCACGTGAAAAGTCATGTTTACTCCTAATCAATTATATCTCTCTTCTCTTTCATCAAGCCGAAATCTCTTCTCTTTCGTGCCGTCAAACTCGTTTTCATATCTGAAAAAAGGAGAAAAAATAATTTGAGAAAAAAATCTTGTTTTCATCTATCATATTACCGTCAAACTCATCATTTTCCTCTATTCTCTCTTCATTCTTCTCCAAT
>JXTC01000107.1:434272-448398 GCA_002914845.1 Trema orientale
AGGTTAATTTTTACAAGTTTTAACAAAAAATCGCGAATATTTTCGATGCTTTTCGATGATTTTTCGATTATATTTCGATGAAAATTATATTCTCAGTAAAATTTCGATGAAAATGGTATTTTTGATAAATTTCGATGCAATTTCGATGAATTTTCGATGCATTTTCGATGATATTTCGATGAAAATGATATTCTCAATAAAATTTCGATAAAAATGGTATTTTTGATTAATTTCGATGCAAATGGTATTTTTGATAAAAAAAATTCATAGGTAAAAATCTAAATACTAAAAAGTTGAGAGGGGCAATGGCAACCCACTTGCCCCCTCCTCTTTCCGCCCTTGCTTAGGGTATTCACAACGTGCTTTTTCCATGAATACGAAAAAAAAGAAAAGAAAAGAAAAGAAAATACATATTCATATATACTTAAAAGAGTTTTCTTAATAGCCCGGTTAGTTTTGTGCTGTTAATATTATTTTATGGAGTTAAGTGCACTGCACCACAAACATGATCATGCAGTTAAATCCTATAAACCATTCTTTGGTATTAAAATGGTGCTAAGTATCACATATCTCTTATCATTTGTTTTTAATAAATTTTCTTTTCCAATTCCAAACAGAAAACAGTAATAATGACATCTAGATTAATTTCTTCGTTTGTTTTCTAGAAAGAATTAAAAAGTGTTTATAATAGTCATTAGTAATTACCTAATATTCTTGAGGCTGTTGAATGATGAAACTGCCACGAAAAAACTTTTTACTTTTTTTAGTATACAACATTGGGAGACCGTATTTTTTTATTTTATTTTATTTAAAAATTGAAACCGACAAATTAATGTGATACCGAACATGCCCTAACTGGACTGAGATATCTCGGCCCAATTTTTTCCGACTCATTTTTATCCCAACCATGAAGTCACACCATATCATATTATTTTGAGCAGTTACTTAGACACGAAGATATGCGATCACAGTTCCCTAATTAGAGTAATTTTATTTCTTTAATTTGTTTTTTTTGGAATTTTTATTTCTTTTGTTTTGCAATCAATATTTTAGTTTAAGTAGTTGAAAACTTGTACTTCATATATATATATAATATATATATCATATATATAACATGGCCGGTAGAGTGGTAAACTAGTAATGCCTTGTTCATGCAACTTTCAAAGGAAGACCGAGTCATTCTTATATACCTGGACTTAGTTACTACGTACGTTAATTCAATATCGATCGGTTATTGAATGAGAAAGGAACCTAATTATAAGCAGACTAAAAGTCTATGGAGTATAGAAACTATAAGCCCCATAGAAGCCAATAAATTAGGGTAATGGAATTTTAGCCCCAAACGCCATTTTCTTGTTGTCGTAGTCATTTTAGATGATACGTTCCGTCACTTGAGGAGGTGCAGTATATATATATATAGAGTGAATTTTCAATGGGTATTTTTATTTTTGCTCCATGAATGGGTACGTTTGACTAATTTGAAAATAAACCTACAATAATAAGTCATCTCATTAATTATATTTATTTTTAATTATTTTTTATTTATTTATTTTTTTTGAAAATTTAATTTAAATTTAATTTTTTAATTACCTTTAATTTAAAACTATATGTAATTATATCTTCAATTTTCATAAAATTTCTTTTTTATTGTACGAAAGGTAAAATCCAAGGTAGCATAATTTTCATATTATAAATAAGTTGTTTTCTTAAATAACAAAAAATGAATAAAACAACTACATTGAAAGAAAATTTGTTTGAAAAAAAAATTATACGTGAAACAGTTTGAAATTTGTACATCTTTTATTTTTGTTTTTTTGTCTAACGAATAAGATAGTTGAGAGTGATTTAGGATTATTAAATATTTTTTACTAGTTTCATTTTCCTATAAAAAAAATATAAAAAAAAAATTGACCAACTCATCAGATTACTCATCTTTTTTGTTTTAAATAATTTTCTATATTTATATATGTATTAATTATAATAATTTTTTTAGTAAATCTACTAATATTATTTTAGTCATTAGATTAAAATCCAATAGCTCAAATTAGAGTACTTTATCTATGGAGTAAAAATAAAAATCTCCATTGAAACATCACCCTATATATATATCTATGAAGTATTTAACCACATATATGCACTTTTTAATTATATATATATCTAAAGAGTGTAATAGCCTTAAGCAATGGAAGTTATTTATATTATTAACTGTATAAAAATATATTAACAATAGAAGGATAAATTATTATATAAAGTAATACTGCAACATGACTTCAAATCAAATATAAAGTAATACCACAATATATATGTGTCGGTTGTTTAATTGGTTACAAGATATTACCACAAAATGATGGAAAAATATCGTCATATAAAAATCAAATATAATTTTGTCTAAAAAAGTGTGTACCTAAACAAATGTATAGTCTACACTATCCTTTCACATTTTTCTTAATAGAAAACATTTAAAAAAAAAAAAAAAAGCGTGTGACCTAACGCAAAGTTGACCGAGAAACCGTTGACTAGTTGAGTAATACCAACATTGCCGGGTCCTATTGAGCTTCCACGTATATTACCAAGTTGAGGCTTCAAATTCCCAAGTACTCCACAAACCAGGCCCCTTCTCTCTCCCTCCATCTCCTTTCTCTCTCTCTAACATGGAGCTTAGATCTCTGGAGATTAACGTTATATCCGCCAGAGACCTCAAAGATGTCAACCTCATGACCAAGATGGACGTATACGCCGTCGTTTCAATCTCCGGCGAGTCCCATAACCACCAGAAGACCAAGACCAACGTTGACCGAGCCTCCGGGAGAAACCCCACGTGGAACTTTCCGGCGAAGTTCACCGTCGACGAGTCCGCCGCCAAACAGAACCGCCTAACCCTAGTCTTCACCCTCTTCTGTGACCGAACCCTAGGCGACAAGGAAATCGGCCAGGTCAACGTCCCGGTCAAAGAGCTTCTGGACTCATCATCTTCGTCATCCATGCAGTTCGTCAGTTATCAGGTCAGAAAACCCTCCGGAAAACCCAAAGGCGAGCTCCACTTCTCCTACAAGTTCGGCGAAAAACTCGCCCGAAAACCCGACGCCGGCGAGCCCATCACGGCTTATCCGGCGGTTGAAGTGGGGCCCTCGGCCCCGCCGACTTATCTTCATCCTCCTCCTCCAGCCCATGGGGGTTATGTTCCGGTACAGCCGGTTGTAGGGTACGGAGGAGGGTATCCTGTACCGCCTGCGGCGGGTTATGGAGCGTATCCGCCGCCTCCGCCTCCACCGGGTTATGGGTACCCACCTCCTCCTCCGCCACATGGGTACGGGTACCCGACTGGGCCCGGGTATGGGTACCCGCCACCTCAGCAAGTGGGCCAGAAGAAGAATAACAAGTTTGGGATGGGCTTGGGAGCTGGATTACTAGGGGGAGCACTTGGTGGGCTTTTGATTGGAGATATGGTTTCGGATGCGGCCTCTTATGATGCAGGGTATGACGCAGGCTTTGGGGATGGTGGTGGATTTGATTTTTGATTAAATCATGTTTGTTTTTTCTTTTTTCTTTTTCTAATTAATATATATTTTGGGTTAAGAGTTCTGTTATAATTGGAGGGTTAATCTCGGTTTGAATGTATAATAAAAGTTGGATTTTGACTTTTTGTGAATCTTGATACTTGTCTTGTTTTGATGGGTTTTTGGATGCTGGGGAAATTAGTAATAATATACGTGACATCAGTATCATCTAATTTAAGTCGCAAGTGCATAATCAATTAGTTTATATGCTTTGGACAATTAGTTACCAGTATATTAAAGTTTGTCTATAAAGCCTTTATGTATATGAAAGCGAGTTGGATATTTTTGCAATAATCAACAGTAGACTCACCTCAGGAAAAAAAAAAAAAAAGGAGACATATACATATAGTGACATCAATATAAGGATATAAATGTAGACTCAACTAAATAATTAAAAAACTCGGTTAAGAAACGCCTTGATATTTATAGGCCAAAAAAATAAAGGAGCATGGTACCTGAAAAAGGCAAATATGCTAGCTAGTTCCGATCCCGAATTAGACCCCATTTTTTTTTGAGGAATCCGAATTAGCTTTTGGTAATGAGCACAGAGGTCAAAATTGAACTTTCTTTTCGGCAGTCGGCACTAATATTATACACAATATATAATTCTACAAGCTATGCTCTCTTGTAAGTCTTTATGGACAATGATGTTTTTCCAATAGCTGATCTCATCGAAAACAAATATTTTCTATTAACGTCTTAGATCAGCTATAGGAATTATGTCATTATTATCTCTAAAGACTTGCAAGAAACCTCAAACCTTATATGTACCTTATTTGTCAAGAGATTATAAATACAATTATACAAAGTACTTGTATAAAATAATCCACCAACATGAGATTTGTAGCAAAAAAACAACAAAAACAGCTGGAGAAAACCGAATACAATTGACTAAAGTGAACAAATGAAGGCCGGAAGTTGAGATAGAAACTCAAAGAAGGTGTCAAACTAACTCTTGTTTTCCTATCTAAACAAAGAGTAATTAGCCCAATTAATAACCCCATGAAAGGCTTATATATATAACTAGCCACATCATAGCTATTAATTACCCATTATTCTTCTACAATCTAGCAATTAATTAGTTTAAGCTCTTGGTTAGTTTGTTGAATCATACTGATAGAATCAAAACATAATCATGGATATAATTGCTAATTATTTAAAATAGTCAATTGTATAGTTCCATGTTGTGCCGTTATCTTAGGACTTTATTTTCTTGTAATTTATTTACTTGATTCTAGGAATAGATTTACATGATTCTAGGAATAGAAATGATCCGATTGATTTCATCCTTATCATATTTTTTGTATATAAATACTTGTACTCTAGTCAATACAATCAAGTGAGAAATATTCCAATTCCTAAATTACTACCTTGCTTTATGGTACCAGAGCCTAATTGTCACTGAGCAAGCCGATCCCTTTCCTTCTGTTAAACCTCCTCATTTTTTTTTTTCTCTATTCTCTTTTCCTTCCTACCATCATGTCTATTGTCAATTCTACTAAATCCACCAATACTGCTATCGTAAATGTTGGAAACAAGAACATGAATATTCAAAACACAAACTTGATCTCACTCAATGCTTCATCCCAAATTCCCATCAAACTATCGGTTGTGTTTTGATCAGAAATATCAGTGATTGATGTTTGCATTGTAAGAAAATAATATTCACATATTTGTTTCTTAATTAGGTGTGTTTTAATGAAGATTGATTATTGTATGATTGCTAATATTAATTGATTAATATTTATGATTGCTAATATTAATTGATTAATATTTCTAGAAATAATCAATTAGATTATAACACTTCGGGTGAATGACGAAGAGGTACGATTCAATCTTTACTGTGCTTTAAAATTTCCGGATGAGATACATTCGTGTAATCGAGTTGATATGGCTGACACTTGTGTGAAAAATATTATTCAAGATATGTTGCCATGCGACCCATTGAAGCATTCTCTTATTAATTCTCATTTTTGGAAAAATACACTTCCCGCTATGGAATTTGGCGATTTTTGCTATATTATTGATGAAGATCTTATTGATTGTATGCTTGATCTTGATTCTTTGCCAATTGAGGTAAATCCTAGTGGCCATGATGACGTGTGTAAGCCTGTTTTTGCTATTGAAGAATCTAAGGTGGGTAGTGAAATTTTTTAGTTCGGTTAAAGATGGGCTAGTGTTGAAACCATTACCCGATCACCTTCGTTATGCATTCTTGGGAGAAGATGCTAAGTTACTGATCATTATTTCTTCATCCTTAAGTCAAGAAGAAGAGGAAAAACTCCTTAATGTTTTGAGAGCACACAAAAGTGCATTAGGGTGGTCTATTTCTGGTATCAAAGGTATTAGCCCTACTATTTACATGCAGAAGATCTTGATGGAGGAGACTTATACGCCATCTATAGAGCACCAAAGAAGGTTTAATCTGGCTATGAAGGAAATTGTGAGGGCCGAGGTATTGAAGCTTCTTAATGCGAGAATTATTTATGCTCAAGACAGATATAAGAAATTAGAAAATTTTATATGGTTCTAGTATGGATCTACTTTGGTCTAAGTATTAATATATCTAGAAAAAAGGTATATGAATATATTGCCAATTTTATGTTTTGTCGTTTCAATTTTATGGGACATATATTACTAATTTTATGAGACATATATTACCAAAATTTTATATGGTTACAATATAAATCTACTTTATTCTAAATATTCATATACCTCTCTTCTGATCTGTAACGACATAAAGCAATGTCTGACCATCTTTGGCCCATGCCAAACTCGAAACACGGTCAGCTTGAGGCTTACTACATAATGCACCAGAATTCAAATTCCTTACTGATAATCTATAAAAGTCATTGTCTTTATCATACATAGTGTATGTGTATGCAAGGAACCGATGATCCGGCGAAACTTCAGATAATTCTTCATAAGCATAACCTAAACAACAGTTGAAAATAACAAGCCAGTAAAAAAGCCTAAACGTTACTTTCCCAATTTTCCTTATCATTTTCTTTGAAAGCAAACACTCAAAATACCTCCAAATCTCTCGGCTTCTTGATTGTAATCAAGCAACTTCTGCTCAATCCTCTTCCCTGAGGTGAAATCGAACCCCGCGGAAGGCGGTTTATGCGAAATAAACACTTCATTCAAGCTCACCAATCTTCGACACAGCACCGGATACTGCTTCCCCTCTTCAGCGCGACGATAGTACAACCTGCACCAATCAAAAAACGTTCGCACCAATTTTTTCCTTTTCTCATCCAGATTCTCGAGAAACAAACAGAAAATAGTCAAAGTCTACCAAGGTCCCCAACGGAGAGGAGGCGTAGAGAAATCGAAAGCCAATCGCGACGCCATCTCTGACTGGAGGTTGCTCTGGAGTCGTTCTGTATCAGCCATGACGGCCTCCGCGTACTTCTCCTCCTGCTCCATGTAGATATCCATGTGACGCATGGTTACCTTGTCATTCAAGCTCGACATCCAGCTGTACGGGTCCTCCCAGGTCTGGTCATAGTGGCTGAAGCTTTGGGGCTTCTGTGGTGGCTTCGGCAGCGTCGGTGGGTTCGCCGCCTTGGGAGCCTTGTAGTGAGTCCCCCGCCAGAGGAGATTTCACGGTACGGCCGTGGCGGAGGAGCAGCAACATATTCATAAACTAACCACGAGTCCCTTTGCGACGTGCAACATGTGCAACTCGGACGATGGAAACTTCAAATGAAATTTCAGTTCCATTAAGAAGCTTGAAAATGCAGACATCACCGACGTCCAAGTAATTGTCCACAGCAAAATCTTTCCAGCCACCATAGATCTCAGCCACATGGTTATGATTTCTTAGTCTCCTCAATCTGAATAGGGCAGACCAAGAGCCACGGTTTGGAACTGAAAGAAACAACATTATCTTCGCTCTTGATGTATTTCTTAGCAAAGTCTACTAGTATGGTCTGCCAAAACAGACAAATTAAGTACCAGTTTTTACTCGAACAATAAAATGTGCTGGCAGTTTGGAGTAAATAACAGGTCGTTTGGCTGAGAAGCTTATCAAATGATACACATCACCGGTATATGAGTATGATGATTTTATCACGATCTTAAAGAAAGGTATGTCAGATTCCAAAGGAGCTCTCTTAGAAGTTTTTGCTTTTTCAATGAAATTCGAGAGAGCTATGTCTCTTCCCAGTCTTCCAAGGGGGTAGATACGCTGCATATGCATCCATTTCCTTGTTTTGAAGGTAAATTGTTGTGAGAGATAGGCATGCTAGTTTCATCATTTACAGTGGCACCAGACTTTAGTTTCATTCGTCAGACTTTGTTCTGGCTCTTCAAGTATTGCTCCACCCTTATGAGCTGAAAACATATACAAGAATGACAAGTACAGTGAGCAAAAAAGAAAATAATTACGTATGTAGTCAGAGCAGAATAACAGAATCCTTACTCACCTTGGGACATGGGGTTCTTTGATTTTCCATTGATACGGAAAATTATTACTTCAAACTCGATCTTTATGCCTTCAAGCAGAACAAATACACAGACATCACCTACTTCAATATTATTGTTCCGAACAAATTCCTTCCAACCACTCCGGAATCTGGCTATTTTTAATCTATCATAGACTCCTAATGTGTACCTCACAGACCCAGTCCTCCCATCCAAAACTTTCAAGATCACATGGCGAGATTTCCTTTTGATGTATCTTTCTGCGAAGGTGGGTGAAATGGTCTAAAGAAGTAAAAAAGAAAAGAACGAAATTCGGTGAGTATGAGAACACAATTTGAAGGGAGTGAGAAAAATGTTATGATACTAATCTGTTAAGGAAGCATGTCGCTTCAGCTCTTTTCTTTGACAAACATAAATCTCAGGTCTGCAAGTTGAATTTTGAAGAAATCCTAATTGCTTATTGGTATAGCAAGTTTCAATAGTTGATCTTACCAAGCGGCTACCATGGACATAGGATGGTTGCATGAGAATTTTGAAAAAAGGGCGTCTAGATTTAAAGCCACTAGCCTTCAAAAGAGCCGCATATTTTTCCAAGAATCTTGGATGCCTTCTGCCTTGATTTGTCTCCGTAACTTGTGGCAAGCAAATCATGTTTCCCTATTAAACATTAAAGCAAAAACCATAAATACACAAAGTACATAACATTAACATCTCGTTTAAGCTCAAAGGAACATAATAAATCTATGAAATTTCCCATGCCTTTCATATCTGGCTCAGAATTCTTTGAGTTCCCTCAGCCCATTCTATTCTGAACAAAAGTTCCATCACGATGAGAACATTTAGGCCCTGGCCGAGATAAGTTGCTTTGAGTTTTACCAGTAGGACTGGCTTTCATTCTCTTTGAAGGTGGAGAGCATGGTAATGAAGATTTTACCCTCGTTTTGCGGCAGGGCGAACAATCATCCACGATTTCAACGAAATCATCACTAATAACTTCCCTCTTGGGTTCTCGGAGTTTCCCATCAATGTTAGACTCATCAAAATGGATAGGACCAGAGGGATAATCCATCTCTACGGTAGTTATATCAAATACAACTACATGGAATTGAGAATTCCCTTCATATCTAAAAGTTAGTAGGTTCCCTCTACCTATAGAATAATGCTCTGCAAATTCTGGCCAACCATTATCTAACCAGACCTTGTTATCATATTCTGTTAACTTCATTTTCCATTCTGAACCACATGGAAGCTTAACAGAAACCGAATTCGATAAAGTTTTTCCACATTTCTTCACAACATCTTTTGGAACCCGCTGCGACGAAAAGAAAACTGTCCTAAATATCTTGTAAAATGAATTTTTGAAATCTCACCTAAGTAAGATATGAATGACACAAGATATACATATGCCTCTCAAATGAATATTATCAGGTTGTGTTAAAAAAGTAAGGGACAAGCCTATGGTATGTATATTATCTTGTCCCCATTTGACTATGCACTTCCATCCCAAACCACATGAGATTCTTCTCTCTACAAAAACTTTAAAATCTAAAATATTGTCAAGAAATGATGAAAATAAAAATAAAACATAAAAGTTACAACCATGAACAAACTGGCAATCTGCTTTATAATAACCCCTTTTGCTTCTACAAAAGCAAAAATTCATTGATTTGAAAAAGATACTCGGTACACTAACATTTATTGTTCAGTCAAAGTTTCACCACTCAATGCTAGAGGAAAACGAACTATAATTATCCTAAATTAAATCAAAACCAGGAAATTTAGCTAAAACAAAGCCATTGTGTTTGTATGAGATAGAAAAACAAAGAGATGCGTGCTTACGAGTTTATTTTCTTTAGGAGTGTCCTCAAGAATTATCTTGAAAAAATGTGGATTTCTAGATGAAAATGTGGGCTTGTTACTGTCTTCTCCGGGTCCACTAGGCATCGTTGAACTTCACAAATCAAAAACTTTGGCTTGATGCTTATGCAGAGACAAAAAAATGAAGCCAAGTCCAGACAAAAAAAGAAGAGGGTCAAGGGCCCCAGGAAATTAGTTGAGTTTATTCCCTTGTCTGTTGTCGTAAGGGAAAAAGACATGCCGTTTTAGAGTTTAAGTTTCTGGATGTCGTCAAATTTATTTTTATTTTTCTTCTATTTTGTTCATATCGTCAATTATTTACTTGTGTACTTGTGTTGTTAGTTCTGGTTAGAGTGGAATTCGAGGATTTGGGGGTAAGTCAGTGAAGAAACGAAACTGGAGTGATCAAGTAACAAGAAGTGGAGTCTTAAATTTTGGCTACTGAAGAGAGAAATTGTCTATTCATTTTAATTTAATTAATTTAATTTTTACAGCAAGTCGCTGAATTCACAAAATAGCTGGCTCAAGAATCCAGCGTCCTTAGATTCAGAAAGACATGCAAGAGGTCTGTCTCTCTCTCCTTTTTCTCATTAGACAAAGACAATAATAAACTGAAAGATATATATATATATATCCTTGATAACATAAGAAGATGAGCAACCAAATAGGAGTTGGAACATATTTCGTTCTTTTGAAAATGGGGATCAGGCCAATCCTAGTCCTTTCTTTTTTAGATTATAGAAAGTTATTTTTTTATTATTTACTATTGTATTTGTTGTAACTGTAATTGCTTCTTTGATGCTCAATTTTCTTAGGTGGTTGTTTCGAACAGATATTGGGACTAGAGAGAGAGAGAGAGAGAGAGATAGAGAGAGAGAGAGAGAGAGAGAGAGAGAGAGAGAGGGTGTTATCGTTTGAACTGGATACAATGTCCACAAATTTGGAGACCAAGAGTGGCGTAAAGGGACTGAGTTTTCACAGTAAGAAGCCCTGGATCTTGGCCGGTCTTGAGAGCGGTGTAGTCCAGCTCTGGGATTTTAGGATTGCAACTCTCATCGACCAATTCCACCACCACCGTGGCCCGGTCCGTGGCGTCCATTTTCATAAGTCTCTCCGGGGGTACGTCCTACTAGATAGTGTACTAGTAGTGACTACTATTCTTTACAATTAGTACATTACAAACTCATATAATAATATATCTCTATTGTGTTGTAGGGGATGATCACAAGATCAAGGTGTGGATATTATGTGTTGCACAGGTGCATGTTTACTCTTGTCGGGCACCTTGACTACGTCCGCACCGTTCAATTCCACCATAAATATCCTTGGATTGTCAGTGCTAGTGATGACCACAGCATTCGAATTTGGAACTAAGAGTCACGCAATTGCATTTCTGTTCTCACTGGCCACACCAATTCCGTCATGTCCGCCTCATTCCATCACTTGAGGGACCTTATTCTCTCAGCGTCCCTGGATAAAACAGTTCGTGTTTCGGATTTTGGTGGCCTTGTGGAGAAGACGAAGCCTCGTAAGACTAGTACATATTTAGATCATTTCCATAGAGTATTTTTTTTCGACCTTCAAAAATAGGATTATAATCGGAGTTCTCTTCCAACTTGTTTGGTAATAAAGCGTGTTTTTTGGTCAAACGACATGGAATTCGTTGCTCTTCTAAGCAAACATTCCATCGTGGTAGCTAGTAAGGAGGTCATACACCAGTGTACTCTACATGAGACTATGCGTGTTAAAAGCGGTGCTTGGGATGATGATGGTGTATTCATATACACAACCGGGAACCACATCAATTACTGCCTTCCTAATGGGGACAACGGAATCATCAAGTCTATTGATCTCCCACTATTCGTATCAAAAGTGTCCCGAAGCATTATTCGGAGTTCAAACGTCGAAGGGGAAACTCATGAGATTGAATTTGATGCGACTGAATATGTAATCAAGTTGTCCCCGCTCAAAAAGAGATATAGCCAGGTCATGAGTATGATTAGGAGATCTGAGTATTATAGACACATCGTGATTACATACCTCCAGTAGAAATGTTTTCCAGCAATTGCTCTTCGCTTTGCTAAGGATGAGAAGACTCTCGTCTCAATTTGGCACTGGAGAGTGGTGACATCCAGACTGCTGTTACTTCTGCTAAGGAAATTGTTAAGAATTAACGAACGATAATCGACAATAAGAATGAAAAATAAGAACACACAGATTTAAGTGGAAAACCCTAATCGGAAAAAACCACTGGCAGAGAAGGAAATTTCACTATGTCGAAAATAGGGTACAGAAGGTGGTGTTTTACATGGCCAAGCCAAGTATATATAGAATCCCTAAAACCCTAAAATACATATGTGTACGGACAAAAACTGTACGGAAAAATCGGCCCAATAAAACAGGTCGGCCCAATCCCTCCGCTTCCACCACAGATCTCAAAATTTCTCCCAATTACAAAAATATCACATATATCGCACCGCGAAGCTTTCGGGCTAGGGCAAATAGAATTCGGGTCACGAACTCTAACAATCTCCACCTTGACACGAATTCCAATCAAGGAATGACTCCAATCTTCGACAAAAAACATATTCTCCACCTCTTCCACAAAGAAGGCAAAACTCAGTAAGTAACACCGACCAAGTCTAAGCAATGCTTAAACTTGTCTCCAGGAAGTGTCTTGGTCATCATATCAGCAGGATTATCATGAGTACTAACTTTACTCACAACAATATCACCTCGAGCAATTATGTCACGGACAAAATGATACCGCACATCAATGTGCTTGGTTCTCTCATGAAACATCTGATCTTTTGTGAGAAAAATAGCACTCTGACTATCACAAAAGACTGTGATCATCTGTAAGTCTTCACTGAGTTCACTAAATAGTCCTTTCAACCAAATAGCTTCCTTACACGCTTCAGGAATAGCCATGTATTCAGCCTCAGTAGTAGACAATGCAACTGTAGTCTGTAAAGTAGCTTTCCAACTGATAGCACAACCACCAATGATGAAAACATACCCAGTGAGAGATCTTCTCTTATCAAGGTCTCCAGCAAAATCAGAATCAACATATCCAATGACTCCACTTCTAGTTCTCCCAAATTGCAAACAAGCATCAGTAGAGTTACGTAAGTATCTAAAAAATCCACTGAACTGCTTTCCAATGTTCTTTACCAGGATTCGCCATGTATCTACTAACAGCGCTGACTGCATATGACAAATCTGGACGAGAACAAACCATAGCATACATGAGAGATCCCACTGCACTAAAATATGGAACTCGAGATATATAATCAATCTCATCATCTGATTGTGGAGATAAAGCAGATGAAAGTCTGAAATGAGCGGCTAATGGAGTACTAACAGGTTTAGCATTCTGCATATTAAATCTGTATAGAACTTTCTCAATGTACCCTTTTTGACTTAGGTACAATTTACCTGCCTTTCTATTTCTCAAAATCTCCATTCCAAGTATCTTCTTTGCTGCTCCCAAATCTTTCATCTCAAACTCCTTACTAAGCTGGTTTTTGACCTTTCTAATTTCTTCTTTATCCTTGGCTGCTATCAATATGTCATCGACGTATAAGAGTAGATATACAAAAGACCCATCAGTACTCTTCTTAAAGTAGACACAACTGTCATAGCTGCTTCTCTTGAAATTATGAGTGGTCATAAATGAATCAAACCTCTTATACCACTGTCTGGGTGACTGTTTCAGGCCATACAGAGACTTCTTCAATAAGCATACATAGTCCTCCTTTCCTGAGTCTACAAAACCCTCTGGCTGTTCCATGTAGATATTTTCTTCAAGTTCTCCATGTAAGAATGCTGTTTTCACATCTAACTGTTCAAGTTCAAAATCATGCATAGCTACAATACCAAGTAAAGCTCGAATTGAACTATGCTTTACAACTGGAGAAAACACATCTATAAAGTCTACACCTGGAACCTGACTATAGCCCTTTGCAACTAGCCTCGCCTTATACCGGGCTTCTTCAGTTCTTGGTATTCCTTCTTTTCTTTTGTAGACCCATTTACAGCGAACAGCTTTCTTATCTTTAGGAAGTTTCACCAAGTCCAATGTGCCATTCTTATAAAGTGATTCCATCTCCTCTTGCATGGCAATCATCCATTTGCCAGAGTCATCACAACTAACTGCCTCTGCATAGGTAGAAGGTTCTTCACTAGAATCAATACCTTCAGCCACATTCAAAGCATAGGCAACCAGATCGGCCTCAGCATACCTCTGTGGAGGTCTAATATCTCTTCTAGGCCTGTCTTTAG
>JXTC01000107.1:460882-477232 GCA_002914845.1 Trema orientale
ATCACTAGACATTTATTTTTATTGTGTTCCAGGCTCTACTTAATGCCTAAGAACAATTATACAGCATCGTGATAGGCATTTACCAAGAATACTCCCAGGATATTGGTCGAGCATTGCCTCATTAAAAACCAATTCCTAGACAGAGTAGCGTTCCCAGGGAAACTAGTGGCACTATGGCTTATTCAGAACTAGTTTGTGTGGAACTTCTTTAGCTCATGCTTTCTCATGTCAACCACATAATTGTTTATGAATTATTCATAACCTAATTATTCATCTAAATAATAATCTAAATTTATTTAGTGAATATTTTACAAGTCTTTATGTGCAAAAAATAAGCACTTTATTAAAGTTTTATGTATAAAGTCAAGTTTTATGAGAATAAACCTAAATTCCACAAATTCTAACAATATCTAAACTAAAGGATATGTTAAAATTTGTAAAACAAAATTTCTATAAACATAAATTGCATAATTAAAACATAATATTATGCACTAATATGATTTTATACATAAAATAATACAATTCCATAAGCATGAAAAATACTTGCATATTTAAATGAATAACTCAATTTAAGCACCATGATTAAAAATTCTCAACAAATAATTATTTATGTGCTAAATAACTTAAACAAATATTGTATGCATATAACAAAATTATACACACATATTCATAAATTTAGGCACATAAAATATTCAGAATTGAATTTTTCTTTTTTTAATAAATATGCCAATATAAAAATTTCATAAATAAATATTAAGTTTCACAAAATAATATTCATTAAATACTAAAGAAAAAAATATTACTATTAAACACAAATATTTATGAAATTGACACAAAGTATTGAAATTATGGCAAATTTTCACAAAAAACCGAATATTAAAATTCTAGAAAAAATCCTTTAACGTTTAAAATCATAGAATTGTTAGAAAATCAATTACCTAATGATTTCTAACCTCATTTTTCATCATAAAATTCCCAAAAGAAAATTACAAAACAAAACTTATTTTCTGGCATTTTTGCAGAAAATGAAAAAACACAAGGCATAGGTATTTAACCTTGCTCTGATACCAAATGTTAGAAATAACAATGATCTGAACACGTTTCTAATATCATTGAAATATAAAAACAAAGAAAATGCATACCTCCAGCCGTTGCCCAAAAGAGAGGAAACTAAGCGGAAGCTTTTCTTTACACGTTTCTCACACTTGCTTTCTGTATTTGATGGAATAATTCTATATCAATAAAGCAGTGAGAAGACCCAAGTAACTATTTATAGAGGTTCTCCCATCAAGAACCTTTTCGGTTCGTAACCGGTGGACGAACCGTTGCACCACTTAGCCATTCAGTATTTTTCAACCATTGCACCACTTTGACGAACCGGTGCACCACTTAGCCATTCAGTGGTTTTCAACCGTTGCACCACTTTGACGAACCGGTGCACCACTTAGCCATTCAGTGGTTTTCAACTGTTGCACCACTTTGTAAACGTTAAAACGTTACAGTCTATTGATCTCCCACTATTCATATCAAAAGTCATATCGAAAGTGTTTGGAAGCATTATTCGGTGTTCGAACGTCAAAGGGCGAACTCATGACATTGAATTTGATGCGACTGAATATGTAATCAAGTTGTCCCTGCTGAAAAAGAGATATAGCCAGGTGATGAGTATGATTAGGAGGTCTGAGCTTTGTAGACACATCGTGATTACATATCTCCAGCAGAAAGGTTTTCCAGCAATTGCTCTTCGCCTTGCTAAGGATGGGAAGACTCGTCTCAATTTGGCACTGGAGAGTGGTGACATCCAGGCTGCTGTTACTTCTGCTAAGGAAATAGATGATGAGAAGGATCATTGGTGTTGCTTGGGAGTGGAGGCCTTTCGCCAAGGTAATGCTGGCATTGTAGAATATGCGTACCAAAGGACACACAACTTTGAGAGGCTATCATTCCTTTATCTTATATCCAGAAACTTGGATAAGTTGTCCAAAATAAAAATCGTTGAAGATAACGATAATGTGAAGTGTCAATTCCAAAATGCTCTTTATTTGGGGGGATAAAAGGGAGTGTGTTAAGATCTTGGAGAATGCTGGAAAATTGCATCTTGCATATGTCACAACGGCAGTTCACGGCCTCCATGAAACTGCGAAACGTTTGGCTACTGAACTAGGAGAGAACGTTCCTTATTTACCGTCAGCAGGAAAATCGCCATCTCTTTTGGTGCCTCCAAGACCAATCGTATGCGGTGGTGACTGGCCCTTGTTGAGTGTCTTGGGAGGCGCATTTGAGTCCGGTCTTGATAATGTTGGCCTGAACACAAAAGAAGAGATGGAGGATTTTAGTATCACTATTGATGAGGAACATTTGCAACATGGGAACGTTAAGCACAGTTTGAGAAAGCGACTATGAGGAGAATGATTATAGAGGATGGGATCTTAGATTAGGGGTGTTCAAAAAAATCGCCAAACCGTGGAAACCTCCTAATCCAGTCCAAACCGCCCAATCCAGGTGGATTCTCTTCTTAAACGGCCGGTTACGGATTAGAAAATAAAAATCGACTTGACCAGTTTGGTTTTCGATTTTAGACAAATTCGATGGGATTCAAACAGAACTAGCGAATAAGTTTGTGTATATATATATTTTTTAAAAAAATATATGTATAGTAATAGTTAAAAATTTAAGCTCATTCATTCTAATTGAGTAATGATTACTTTTAGCTCATTTAAGACTATGTCACTTAAGACTCTTATGATATTTTAGACTTTAAATTTTCTTGTTATAATGTGTTTAAGATTAAAGACTTTAAGTTTGCTATTCAATTTTGATTAGGTTGTAAGTTGTAACTAAAATTTAAGTTTAATAGGACTTTCGATTTGGTTGTAGCTTTTAACTATATTATAGTTTCGTTTTATATTTTGACTTTAAATTTTAGATGAAATATGATTATGATATGAGCTTAATTGATATTGTAATAATTCAAATTTTATAAGTTTTCAAACCGCAGAAACCGCTCAAATCGGCCGCAAAAATGTAGGTGCGATCTGGTCAGTTTAAATCGACCAACTCAAACCGCACGGATTGGTAAACCGGCCAAGCCGCACATTCAGATTAGTTTCTGAATTGGCGATTTAGACCGTCCAGACCGACCATGAACATCCCTATCTTGGATATCTTTATCTTCAACCTAAGAATGGCGATGCCAGCTTGTTAGAATCACTCATGTGCCAGTACTACAGGTACATGAGTCTATTGTTGTTCTTAATGAAATTTAGAACTGGACGTGTTTTTAATGGCACGTGTGATATAAAATACAAACATTATATTATATTGAACTTGCAGTCTTAGAGCCTGTCTGGTATAAACATTAACACCTATTAAAAATAAAAATGAATTGGACATGCATTTTGTGCCTGATCTCACAAATGAGTACCTTGTCCAGAAGACATAAACTTTAATTTGTCTCACAAAAGATCAGTGCTAGCAATGAGTTATTAATTAATCAATGCAAATGTGACAACTTCCAGAAGACATCAACTTTTAAAATTGGGCTGCTATTCCTGCACATGGGCCTAAGCCTAAGCCTAACCAACCCCAATATCCCATCCAAAACACCAAATTTGAAAAAAGATAAAAATAAAATTATTTTTGCTGCGCATCCGGGGAATCGAACCCCGGTCAGTACCGTGGGAGGGTACTATGATACCACTACACCAGATGCGCTTGCCATGTACACATTTTCCGGGTTAGTGAACTTGTCTATTTTATTTTATTTTCTTTTATTTGAGACTTGATGAGAGAGTTTGGGCAATTGAGGAATGAACTTTATTTTTCTTTTTAGGTTGATTGATATTTCCTTGAAGAGTCCACCTCTATTATTTGGTGGAGTAAATAACTTTTTCGGTTGATTGCTCATAATCAGTGCTTAATTTCTTGATAAGTTGGATTAATATTATTATGCGAATTTTTTGAGTACATTTGATATATATCAAGCAAAAGAACAAGAATTGCATTTCCATTTATGACTGTATAGATAAAATATTTAAAAGTATATATATATATATATGAATGTACGGAGCAAAAATATTCAGTCAAGAGCTAGTCGCATTTGTATTATTCATGTTTTAAAGCAGCTTTACCATGATGTGTACCGTTTGTCATGCTTACGCTAATGCGATCTTTCTAGAAAACTAAGTTAATTTATAAGGAATATTACTGAATACAATTACCAAGCATAATGACGAATACAATGCGGATAAAATTCCCAACTTGTTTCTAGTAATTCTAAATTCTGTTAACCTTACTATGAGTTTTAGTAATTCTAAATTCTATTAATCTTACTAATTTAATTTTCACTATTATATATATAGCAATGGTTCTGTCATTTTTATGGATAATTCTAAATTATGATAAGGAAATTCTTTCCTAATGTGTTCTTATGAGGGAATTGATCCTCAATTCCAAATGTTTAGTGCTTTATTCTAAAAATCAATGTTAATGGCCTCATTGGTCTTTTTTTCAATCAAAGTTAGGCATAATCTAATAATAGATAGGCAAATCATTCTTAATATTTTTTACTTTTATTTTATTCCCTATATATAGTAAAGTTAGCAAAGTTCTCTCCTTCTATGAGCTCAGTGGGAAAAAATTCCCAATAACATTTGCCATTATGAAAAAACTAATCAGTACACTTTTACCAATGAGTCATTTTTTGTAGTATAATAGTATAATGGCGAATGAGTACATATACTTAGGAGGGTCCAATTGTAATATTAAATATATACTTTATTAACTGGAATATTATTATGATAACTATACGTATCTGATTCATTTCCAGAAGGATTAAGTACGTACAAATATATGATAAAGACATAAAGCACTGGTCCATAAAGTGCTGCCTACTTTCTACAAGTTAGTCTTCGCATCTCCAGGCTATAATTAACAATATTCTTTTTTGCATCTCAAATTCGGTTTCGCGAAATTCACGTGAATAAAGAAAAAACACATAAATCTTTTTCACTTCATTAGAAAACCAAAAGGAACCGATGATATTTTATTTTCTTTAGTGATTAATTAGATGCACGATGGTTCGTTGCTTTACTTGAGAAAAAGGAGAGATTGATATAGAAAGGCATATACACAAACATGAAGAATGATATATATATATATTTCTATTGGGTACCAATTCGGTAGGTATTTTTTTTTTACTTTTACAAAGTATCGTTTTGGACAATTAAAATTTATCATGCACATCTTTTATAGTAAAAAATAAGAAAGAGAAATAGCATTAATGATGCACGTCTTTTTATAATGCTATTAGATTACCAATAGATGATGATATAACAGTTAAAAAAAATATCTATACATAGATTAAAAAAAAAATACCCACTACTGAATTAGCAACCACAAATATATAAACGAATTTTGTGGATTGCTTTGTTAAATATACGATTTAAAGTTTTGGCCCTTCAGAGGGACAATGACACATGGGTTTGTTGTATGTGTTGATTGAGAGAGTTTTTCCACACCTTGTGGAGCCTACTATATTTCGATGGCCATGGGGCGTTAGATAGATATATGAGATTGTAAGGAAAATTACTTTTAAGAATTCTGTCTTGATAAGTCTCTCCAGGTAGCTTCAAATGACTTGAAAAAATTGGATGAAGGAACTATATATGTATATATAATGTGACTAAATTTAAGATTAGTGGGCTACTTATCTTGGACTCACAGCAGCACAGGTAGAGCTACATATGGGCAAGGGGCAATTTCATTTTATAGTTTATTGCCATTTAGTTAAAAAAAAAAAAATTTAAGGATTGCCCCCTAAAATTTGTGGTTTATGCACCAAGCCCTCCCATATTAATGAGCTCAACAAATAATTAATGATAACAAGCACATTATGCAGAATAAAATAAATAAATAAATAAAGAGCCCAAGTCTCATATGTGAATTTAAAATGCGTAATAATCGATTCTTTCTTTCATTAAACCTATTAAGAGGTTTCTTAAAAACAAAGAAAAATAAAATAAATAAAACCTACTTGTCTTTTTATCCTTCATGAGATAAAAAGAAAGATAGAGAAAGAAAGCATTAATAAGAAATTTTAAAATTTCAAAAGATAATATTCATATATAGTTGAAGAGTACTTAAATGAGAGAAATTTAAAAGAGAAGAAAACAAAGCTGTGAGCAAAGGAGGTACATACTGTAAGATACCCAAATATTATTACTAGTTTTGATACTATATGCTAGAAATATGAGCTAAAAGGCTTATTGAAATTTGGCTAATGTTGAGTCATGAGATAATATAAAATTCATTAATCATATTAATAACTATATAACCATAGAATATATTGTTGCTCACCAGTTGGCATATTACTCTGGAATTTATGTTAAACTTAGTTTATCATAATATGGTAGCTAGATCTATCTATGTACTAGCTATCACTTCCGCCAATGTGCACTTTGCTAAGTTATTTCCCATTAGGTTTTTCATAATAATAAGGCATAGTCAGCACTAACTAAGAATTAGCTTTCTATTAGTATATGGCTAATCTTAGAGTTGTTGATCGCGGAAGGGATTAGCTTTCAAAGTACAACCGAATCCTGATTAGTTTTGTTTGTTAACCATGATCATGCTTCTTCCCTAAGTTGTGTTTTTACCTTAAAAAATAAAAATAAAAACAAAAAAAGAAGTACCGAAGAATAAGCAGTCAAACAGGTGGGCAATTTGGTGGGCGAGCTACTAAGCCTCATGGCCCATGCATGCTATTGCTCCCTAATTGATACCTTGAAGGGTTCGGGAGTCTCCATCCGGTGCTTAGCAAGGGATGGAGATACTTGTAATATTGTAATTAAGGGTTTCTAAGCCAAATGACCGAATTTTAAATCACTGTTTAAAAAGTGTTCATTTTTCATACACCTTTAAACAATGGCTAAATTTTGAAATTTATTTCAAATTTGGCTGTTTTTTATATTTAATATATCAAGATATATTGATTATTTTTTTAAAATTTGATTTCTATTTTTAAAAAGAATAGATCAATTATGAAATAGCCATTTATCAAAATAAAATTATAAAACATCCGTTGATTAAATGGGCACCATTCCAGTAGGTATTTTTTTTTACCTATTCATGGGTATTATTTTGCCCAATTAAAATTCATCACGCACATCTTTTCATAGTAAAAGGTGGAGAAAGAGAGAGAAAAAAAACATTAGATGATAGGTATTCTTTTTTTTCAACTGCTCAAATTATAGTAGTCGTTATAATGATCCAACGGCTAAAAAAAATACATATAGATAGGTAAAAAAATACCTAGTAGATTAGGAACCTTATTAAATATTGTGTAAAAAGTGGTCAATTTTAAATTGATCTAAAAAAGAGATGTTTCTCCTAAATACTCTATTTACTCCTCTATTATTCATCTGTAAAGTACTACAATGCACTCCAATGGATGCTAAGAGCATTTTCAATGGGAGTGCTATAACATGCTAATGTTATATTTAACATATTTTTTAGCATTATTCAAAAAATATGTCTTCAATAGTGTGTCATATTTAACATAATTTTTAGCATGTATTAAATATTGTGTCAAATATAATACTGAGAATAGCATATGTCAAATTTTAGAATATGTATAAATTCCGATATTACCATTGTAGCATGTATTTAAATTTACAATGTTGTCATTACTATATGTTTGAATTTATAATATTATTATTATAGCATGGTTAAAATTTACAATATTAACATTATTTTAAAATCTAAAATATGTATATTTCACAATGTGGCCAAAGTTGATACGTTTAAACTTTCTTATTTTTTTTTCTTTTATCTAAATTTTATCTACAATTTTAGCCTCACTAAATTTTATTTACAATTTTATTAATATTAGAGCTTTTTATTCACTATTTTACTATTCGCATATTTCTCTAAAATTCATGAATTTTTTATTTATTGCAAAAAAATTGGTAGGTATCTTGCTTTCTTTCCAAAATTGGAACAAATTTTTATTTTTATTTCATTTTATTTGATTATAAAGCTTGGTTTTTTCAAAACTTTTAAATATCATTAATTTCTTATTCAACGTTCATTCTCTTAGTTTTTAAGTTAATTTTCTTACCAAATTGGTATTGATATATTTAATCAAGTCAAAATACATCATAGTTTATATATTTTATTACTCAACCAATATATCTAAAAAAGGTTATCTTCTATCTTCAGAAATTAAAAAAAAAAAAAAATTTCAACGAAACGAGTCTAAAAATTTCTTATAAGTACAATTTAATTTCAAAATATATTTTTTTAAATCTTCACCTTACGTTCCAAAATTTGTTAAACCGGCCCTGTATATGGACCCCACTTAATTTTTAATTAATCTTCATTATAGTTATAATCACACCCCAACATACCCATACATACACCCCCCATAACTTATCATATTATTTCACTTAAATTCAACCAAACTTTTCCACCTCTATATATACCTCTATTCACACCCCTTCCTTCCCACTACTACTGCTCACACTTCCAACCTTATAATAAACTCATATACACATTTTTTTTCCTTTTCTTTTTCTCTAGCAACTTATATATCTAGACCATGTCCGGAGTTTGGGTGTTCAAAGAAGGCGCCCTTCGATTGGTGGAGAATCTGGGGTCCCAGGGGAAGCGGAAGGTGCTTGTCCACATGGCAAGCAATGAGGTGATAACGTCATACGCGGCGCTGGAGCAGAAGTTGTCGTCTTTGGGGTGGGAGCGGTACTATGATGACCCGGACTAACTTCAGTTCCAGAAACGCTCCACAGTTCACCTCATCTCTCTTCCCGAAGGCTTCAACAAATTTAAGCCCATGCACATGTACGACATAGTCGTCAAGAACCGTGATTTCATTGAAGTCAGGGACATGTAGTGCTATACATTCTAAGTTGAACGTCTTTGTGTGCTGGTTTGCAATTTTTCTTCTTTTTTTTTTTTTTTTTTTTCATTTAAGTTTCTTTTCGGGTATCTTTAGTTGGTCAGTGAAATGGGTGTTTGGCTAATTCATGAGTAATGGGTATATATATATATATATATATATATATATAAATATTTTAATGGAGTTTTTTATTTTTGCTTCATAGATGAATGCTTTGATCAAATTGATAATGACGTACAATAACAAGTCATTTTGACCTACAACCATCTCATTCCAATTTTTACAACTATTTCCAATTTTTTAGAGAATCATCTTTCTATTAAGGTAGGATTGAGACTTTTTAAGGAAAACAATTTAGAATGATTTTTTTAAGGAAAAGTTTTTATCAAAATTATTATTATTAATATATTGATATATATGGTTTTTTTTCTTTTTGTTGAAAAAGTTTTGATAATTTTTTTTAAAAGAATATATACTATTAGCATTTAGGTAGTTGTTGTTGCTTTTTTTTTAAGGATCTGTATGAGTTATTTGTTTTGAATCCTTGGGCTGTTTTTTTTTTTTTTTTTCTCCCAAGGATATGCACGAGTTGTTTGTTTTGAATCAATACACATTTAGTTTTATTTAAAAAATAAAGGAATGTACACAAATATTGTGTAGTTCTAGAAGATAGTAAGGGCTTGATCTCTTGTTAATTATTTAAGTAGATTTTTTTTTTTTTGAGAATATATACACAGTTAGATAGAAATCAAACATATTATTTTTTATTGATTTATTTATTATTATTTTTATTGTTATTATTATCATTATACGTGAAGTCACAAAAAAAAAAAAAGATGAAACAAGAATTTTGTTGATTACATAATTAGTTAATTATACATTTAAAAAATTTAGTTAAATTAGATAATCTAAGGAAAAAAGAGAATACATGTAAGAATAAAATTTTAAAAAAGAAAGAAAATATATTTGTGTATAATAAAGAATGAGAATAAAAATATAGGAATGGAATGGGAATGAAAACAAAAAGGAATGAGAATGAGAAGAAAAACGAAAAAAAATCTATTGGAGCAAAAATAAAATATCTATTGAAACATCACCTATATATATATATATATGGAGTATATATATATAGGGTACCAATCCAGTAGGTATTTTTTTTTTACCTATACATAAGTATCGTTTTGGCTAATTAAAATTTATCATGCACATTTTTTAATAGTAAAAATTAAGAGAGAGATAGAGAAATAGCATTAATGATATACGTCTTTTCATGTAGATCATTATAATTGTTGGACCACTATTAGATGATGATCCAATGGTTAAAAAAAAATACCTATACATGGATAAAAAAAAAATACCTACTGAATTGGCAACCATATATGTATATATATGTTTGTACGTGAGAATTAAGCTTGTGCCCTTAATGATAATTAAGGGCAAGAGCATGGTGATTGTTAGTTGTTATGGTTTTGTATTATATACATAATAACTATTGGATTTTTCAGTAATTATGGAATTAATATTGGGTATTCTCATTAATTATGTTTATGTATATTAACCATTCTACACTATGCCATTTCCCAATTCCCATAGTGCCTATTGGCATGGGTTCAAAATATTTATAATAATAATAATACATACTTATGTTGCAGTATCAGAAACCTCCTTATTAAAGAGATTAATGTATAGTCTTAGCTCAATATTTATAATAATAATAAAGTTTTCAACAGCATAAATTAAAAAGGTGATATTTCAGAATCAAACCAAATTATAGCGTTGAGTTTAGGGTTTTGGACACTTATACCTATTTTTCAAAGAATAATACCAAATTTATGACCTTTCAAATATAATAAAAATTCCGTACGATATTTTTAGGGCATTTTTCTAAATACTTTAGAAGCTAGAAAACGCGGTGGCATTTTAGTAAATAAGTCATCTTTTTTTACAGAAAACCATAAAGGTTTCCTGGAAACTAATTTGGTTTCTTATTAGTGGAATATCCTGTACATAAATAAATCACAGGAAACCACAAAAGTTTCCTAGAAACCAGTTTGGTTTTCATTAGTGGAATGTCCTGTACGTAAGTAAATCACAGGAAACCACGAACATTTCCTCGAAACTATTGTGGTTTCTTTTTTGCAGAATGCCCTATAACTAAATAGATCACGGGAAATCATGAAAGTTTCCTAGAAACCATTGTGATCTCTTTTTTTACCGAATACCATATAGTTAAGTAAATCACATAAAATAACAAAAGTTTCCTTGAAATTATTGTGGTTTCCTTTAGCAGAATGCTTTGTAGCTAAGTAAATCATAGGAAACCATGAAAGTTTTCTAGAAATCATTGTGGTTTCTTTTTCAAATCACAAAAAACAATGAAAGTTTCCTGGAAACTATTGTCGTTTCTTTTTTGCAGAATGCTCTATAGCTAAGTAAATTATAGGAAACTTCAAAGGTTTTCTGGAAACCATTGTGGTTTCCTTTTTGTAGATTGTCCAGTTTTTAATTAGACATATAGTAAATCTAGTTCCTATTAATTTTCAACAATCCATTGATTCAAGTTAAGTGAATTCAAGTGAAATTATCTTCAAGAGGACTAATATAAGAAAAACATCTTTAGGGTCACCTGAATTTGTGAACTAATCAAAGAAAAATTAATGTATTGGACAAAATAGAAATGACTTATATCAAAAATCAAAATAAATTCAAGCAATTTGGATATGACCAACCCTCTGTAAAGGAAGAAGTTTAATAAGGGAAGATCAGAAAACAAGAATTTCAGCTTCTTTAGATACTTTTATCAATGAAGTTCTTAAAATTAAATCGAAACCACATGAATAATATTGCAAAATCACAATCTCGGTCCTCAAAATTAAAACCACAAATCTTCAGTATCATAATCCTAAATTGAACTAAAATTTCAAAACTTATTAACAGTTTCATATATTTACACAAGTCCACATCGACTAAGAAAAGTAAAAACCAGAATATGATGAGGGAGAAGGAGCTGTTTAACGACTTTGCAATCTCGGGAACGATACTATCGCTGGGAAGGAGGGCCGCTCGGATCTGAGATATAACAGACGATAAAAATCTCATCAACGATAGCAAACCGGATGTAATATTTGAAGAGGAGAGGATTTGGGTCCTGTGAAAACAAGTTTTTTTTTAATAGCTGGGAAGCCATTGATTCCATGAGAGAGGTTCTAAGAATGTAACTGAAACTGAAGATGAAGAATCGTGAAGATTTAATCAAAAGTGGTATTTTTTTGAAAAAATACCGTAAGCAAATAAGTGGAAATAGCCACACCGTATTTTTGTCTTTATTTTTCAAAAAGTCATACTAGATGACTTTTTCCCTTGAGTTTAGGGTGTAAATCGGGCGCCCAAGCCCAGCCCAAACCTATATTTTCAGATCTGAGTGTGATTAGGCTTGAACTTTCAATTTTCATAATATTTTGGGTCGGTTAGATTTGTTCAACTGAAGTCCAAAGCCCAACCTAGAAAGCTTTGTGCTCGATCTTAGGGTCGGACATCGGGCTTTACATTCCGGTTGAATTTATTTTGGGCTTCTTACAAAATTTCAGGCTTGAAGTATGAAAAATTTTAAAATCATGGATTGATTTAGAAAAGTATCACTTTTAAAATTTTATTTAGAAAAATAACATCCTAATAAATATTTGGAAATATACTACTTTTTCTTCAAAATTGTTATTTTTTAATGGTACTCGAGATAACTAGTTAGGTTACTTAGGATAACCAATCTAGTTATTTGAGGTAACCAGTCAAGTTACCTGACTGCTTACCTCAAGTGACTAAATTAGTTATTTTAAGTATCACATCAATTAATAAAAAGTGGAATTTTTCTAATTAAAATCTAGGATTTTTCAAACAATTTCAAAATCTGGGAATTTTCAATTTTTTTGAAAAATTACCAGAAAGAATCAAATTTCCTCATTTATTTTTTGGGCTTTTGAAGCTAAAAATAAAAATAGGACTTTTAAGCCAAATGGCTAAATTGTGGTAGTTAATATATGATGTGGAATCTGATGTGAATATTGACGTGGTTTGCCACGTGGTTATTATTGTCCATGTGTTTAATGATGTGGCAGGACGTAGTGGTGATGTAGTTGTAGATTACCACGTGGCTGATGAATCACAATTACCAATATAATAATCAGTCACAATTAATTCAAAAGTAATTACTCTAATCACATATTGGAATCAAACCAATTATAAGTTGCCAATTTTATTAAGGGCAACTAACGTGTGCCCTAACAGGATGTTTCCAATGTCGTTTTGTTCTTGCACAGCATGCCTGGATAGCTTTTTACCATCTTTGTGATGCTGCAGTTGTTAGAAGTATATTTGCTTTTTCTACTCGTTACCATGTCGAAATCCATCCATTTGGCAAGAAACATAATTAATGGAGGTCCACATTGAAACAAGTCTAGCTTCTCGCTATTGTTCGGAGAAAATTGTTTTGAGATGAAGATCCCAAAATATTAAGGAGTGATTTTTTGTTATTATTGTAAAGACCCATAAGATATTTTTAAGTAAATTTGTATTAAATAAGGTGGGGTTCACCACTAAAATAAATAAATAAATAAATAAAAATAAATCAATCAAATACTCACTCTTACATTTCACTCACCCACCCGACCATCTTGTCTTTCACTCTTTTTCTTCCTCTCTTTCCTTTTCTTTCTCTTCTTTTAATTCTTCCTCTCTTTCCTTTTTGGTTGTCAACTGACACCCTCTTCATTCTCCTTCATATTATTTTTCTTTTCCTTCTTCTTCCTTCTCAATAAGGAGACCATCCTCCCTCTCATTCTTGTTTTACTCTCCCATTCTCTAAGCCTCAAGTTGACACCAAGAGCGCTCCTCACCATTATCTCACGAAACTCTTCTGGTAAGTTTTTGGACAAGCTTCTAATATATTATTGTAGTTATTTTAATTATTTAGAAGTGATATTATTATGGATTTTGAGTAGATATGGTATATAAATAAGACTAAGTTTTGATGAGAATAGTTAGAATATTTGTGATTATTTTTCAAATGTTAGTATTGCTGAAATTTAAGTGATGAAATTGGTGTGAATGAAACATTAGGAAAGATGGTAATATTTGAAAGTTGGTGTACTTGTAAATAGAATCTGTAAGTTGGTATTTTCAGATTTAGAAAGATGGTATTTTTCCTAAGTATTTCAGAAATATCGGTATTTTCATAAGCTAGATTTGGAAAAGTGACAGTTTTATAATTATTTTTGTGAAATAGTTATTATGGGCCATGAAAGTTATATGAGGAGATAGATTTTTTTTTTTTTTAAAGAGTTGATAGAGCTTATAGAATCATGAAACTAAGTGCTTGTTTGAAATTGAAATCGAGATTGGGAGAATTTTGGAATTGAAAACGTTGGTAATTTTCTAAATATGGTCAAAAAGTGTTATTCTTGTAATCTGAGAAGTATTGGGCTGAAAGTTTATTGATACCTGAAAATGGGCCACGTGCTGTAAAGGGAAAAATGGTATTTTCCTGAATATTTCTAAGAAATATGTATGTTTATAAATAACTAGAAATATTGGCATTTATCTAATATTTTATAAAAGTGATATTGTTATAAATATTCCGTTAAGATGGTATTTTTGTCACAGATTTCAGAAAGGTTGGTATTTTTAAAATTTTGATTATAAAAGGTGGTACACTTGTAAACAGACCCTAGGATTCGGGCTATGTTACGAGGATAATGTGGATTTGTGACAGATGGACCCTGTACTAAGTTTTTAAAATATAAAATTGACAATTGTGAAAATAGAATTAATCTTGAGAATTTTAGCTTAAAGCACGAATGTTATGGATTTTCAAGTACGGGTACTATGAGCACACAGTAGCTAAGTTTAGCTATTCCGGTGAGGTAAGGGATCAACTACCAGCCTTTTTATTTTAAAATTGAATATTTTTATATTATTTTACCTATTATCAAAATTTCATGAATTAAATATAAATTATTTAGTTTTGGTAATAATTTTAAATAAATGTAATGTTTTGTAATAAAAATAATTGCATAGAGTTTTTAGACTAGTATATACTGCACGTGTCATAGGATTATATATGAGCATTAGTTTAGCATCGCGGATGAGTACAGGTAGCTATGACCCTACTATTGGTGTAAGTCCGTAAACCTGCAAGGGACCCTATTAGGTGGCTACGACTCTATCTTCGGTGAAAACCCGTAAACCTTCGCAGGGAATTCCCTAGGACATATGATCATATAGTTCAGGTTAGAGTATCGTTTCACATGGTATAAAAGTTACTCTGATTCGTGATGGGGGATGAGAGCTCATGAGTCTGAGTGACTTATGTCATGTGTTGTATAGTTTTTTGATATACAATTTACGTTGTATATCTATGTGATTATATTGTCAAGTTTTGGAACTTATATATAGATATAGTTTATACACTTGTTTATAAATAATTAACCATGCAGGGTTTTCTAAACAAAATTTGTTTTTTTAAAAAAAAGGCAGTTAATTTCCCACTGGGCATAGTCATGCTCACCTCCCTTTTTCCAATCTCAAGTGATACGAAGGGTTTTGGAAGTCAGCAGTAGTTTGGACAAGAGACTAGTTGTTTATATTATTTTTCTTAGTAATAATAAAAGATCAAGTCTAGTTGTGTGATAAGTAATAGAACTTGATTACTGTGTAACCAAGTTAAGAAATTTGTATTTTCTGTCTGTAAAACTTTATTTGTCATTTCAGTACCTTATATTGATGATGATGTATGACTCGAAATATTCTAGTAGTATATGCATTCACTTGTTGAAAATATATTTTGAAAAATAAATAATTAAGGTTTGCTTGAAAATTTTTATAGAATATTTTAGAATTTCCAAATTAAGGAAATTCTCATTCTGCTACTAGCACAGAGTTTGGGTCGTGGCAATTATGCTAATTGTGTGAGCTTAGCTTCCAGGTAGAGTTTCTTTCTCTTTGTTTGTTGAGAGATTGCGGGAAGACGAAATAAGAAACTAATACAGAATTCTTTTAATTTGTTTTGCTTCCTACGGAGAATATATAAGAGTCTTTGCCAATGCAACTACAACTTTTGGTTATGAAGGCTTCTGGTCATTCTTTAGATTTCAATATTGATCATTTGGAAAACTGTACTTTATTTTAATTCTCAAAATATGAATATTAGTAACAAAATTGGTCCCCTGGCTTAGCTGGTGGTCATTGGTCAAATCAATGTGTGTTTCTTATGTTTTGGAGATGTTGTATGGATTGGAGATGTTGTATGGAACTGCTGATATGTTTGACTAAGAACTGGTTCCCTTAAACGTCACATATAAGCATACAATATAATCATAAATATGCAAATATGACATATATCACATAAGGTGGGCTACCATCACAAGATACCTAGCGCAACATTA